>VZTR01008402.1:43315-144605 GCA_013400775.1 Chaetops frenatus | reverse complement strand
AGGTTGAGGTACTCACCCACCATGACCTGTCCCATATAGGCATCCCTCACATTCCTTGCCTGCAGGAAGCTTGCCCCTTTCCCACGTATGGAATTCCATAACTGTTTGATAGTAACAGAATATGCATTCTGCATTCCTGCATGGCCTTCATTGCCTTTGGCTCTGTTTAAACATGTTTTGCCCAAATAAGCTGAACCTCACCAGTGATCTCCTTACATGGACCCTGCAGTTATTTATACTTCTACCAACCTTCATCAGCTGCAAATTCTATCAGCAGTGACTTTAAATCTAATCCTGGATTACTAATGAAAACATCCAATAGCCCCAAGCACAGGTAGGATCCTGTGGAGACACTGCTCAGAATGCCCCTGGTTGAGGACGATTTGTCTGAATTTTCAGACCTGCTATTTATCCTTTTGNGATATTCAGAAATGTTCTTTTCTACATCAGCTTACTGGCAGCCCTGTTAGGAGCAGTGGGTTCCTATCCATTGGAAAGCATGTGACTACATTGGGCCACAAGTAAATTGAAAGGTGGAGGCCATTTCCTATGTTCTGACATAAATACAATCCATGAGAATAAAATATAAATACACACATATATATAAGCTAGTTCATAAAAACATGTCGGTTCCTTTTACGGGTTTTGGACCTATGTTGGAGATAGGTTTGGGGTTCATGTTTGTTTTAGTATATTTACTGTTCTTAAACAAATGGATTGGTTCCGTCCATGTGTTTTGCTTTAGCAGTGTGGTGTTAAACACATTCAGAATGTTTCAGTCAAGTAAAGATTTGACTTTGTCCAAAAAAAACTCCAAACCACAGAAGTATAGAAACAGCCAAGCACTGTAGCCATACCCCAAATAGGGTGTTAGAATCTGGCTATAAACCTAGGCTATTTAATATGGTTTGGGTTTAGGCAGTAGGTCGTGGTGGCTAATGTTTAGTGAGCTGAAAAAGAATGGAGGAAAATTACAATGGAAAAGCTTGGTTTGAAAAAAACAGCTCTTCATAGATGACTGTAAGGGGGATGATTGGACTCATGGCGTGTACTGCATATTTTGGCTAAGCTGTAAAGCTTTGAAAGCCTTTCAGTTGATATAAGCATCATCATCTGAGCAGGACTTTTTAGCACAAAACACTCCTCATGTTGGACTCTTGGCATGAGGTGGTGACAGCTGCAGCAGGCAGAGGGGGACAAGGCAGCAGTGCTGTGCCTTTGTTATGGAGAGCAGCAGCACAGGGGAGGTAGAATTGCCTAAATAGGAGTTGTGTGACTTGAGGGGGGACCATGACAGCATGATCCAGCTCAGAGCACCAGCCCTCAGCACTGCCACCCCTCTTTGTGCACATAGACATGTACACACTGCCAGATTCCAGCACATCACAGGCTCACACCAGAGCTGAAAGAGACCCTCAAGATTCTTACCCTGTCCACAGCCAGTTCTCACCCAGTCTCCACCATGCCAGTACCTCAGCTTTGTGAACCTAAAGCCCAACAGCCCACTTTGGTGATAAGTGCAAATTCATTAACCCCAGGGCACTAATTAGCCAAGATGCCAATGGTGGTTCCAGTGGTAGTTTGGTTTCTCTGTACCAATATCCAAAGAGCCCATACATAAAAAGCTTCTAGCATATAATGCACCAGGTTTTACTTGTTCATTTGGCCTTATCAGTCCTCCTGCAGGCAGCCTATCAAAGCATTCTCTCAAATCTCACTAGAAATAACTTGATCTTACTGGCAGCCCAAGAGCTTGATTAAGGAAGAGAAACCAAATCACCCTCACTGTGTGAAATGCAGAGGAGAAAAAGATGTGGCCCAGATGGTGATAAACATGCCTAGACACCAATCTGGGGTAGTTCACGTGCCCACCTCTCATCACATCACTCCTCTGTTTCTGTGTACCTCTGAACAGCCCGGTGTTCCTGTGTAGTGTCCAGGGAGCCACCAGTTCCCAAATACTGCCTTGAGCTTTGCCCTGGCTCCACGGGGTTCTCCAGAAGGTCCACCAGTGGGAAATAGGCTGAATGGTACTAATGGGACCAGCCTCACCAGGTGGCTCAAGGGTTGGGTTTAGCTGGGATGAATATCACCCAGCTCTCATTCTAACTGGTCAGTTGGGAAAGGTTAAAAAGGAGAGCCTTGTGAACACAGTGCATAAAATTTGGCAAGTACAGCAAATGTAAAATCACATTTCAAGCTACTTTCAGATCAAACTGGTTACCAAAGAAATTATGTTTTTATATTCCAATGCTATTTCCTCAGACTGTTTTCTGATGGAAGGGGGACCTCAGGGGAAAACGCCTGAGAAAGTGGAAGAATCACTTCTGACTCCACCCTTGGCACTGAAAATTATGTGTTAAATTCCCTCCTAGCACAGCAGAACTGGTTTTAAAGGTTTCTAAAACAAATAAAACAATAAAGACATTATTTTTAACATCAGTGCCTGCTCATCACAGTCCATTCAATATTGTCTGACACTTGAACAACCTATCAGCTAGGTGCATGATTTTGAATAATAACCTTAGTTAATGAACTAATACCTGATATGCTAGACCTGAGATAACACCTCAGGACTTGACTTTTTTGAGGTGTGGATTCACATTTAGTCCTACAAGTGTCTGGGCTTTTATTTTTCTTTTAACAAGCCTTGTCATGTCCATAGACGTGCAAGTTTGAACTGATTTCTCTTCTCTGGTTTGTCATAAGGCCCCCCCTCTACTTCAGAGGTCACTTGTACAGCTGTTATTAAAAAGCAACACCCTAACCAGTGGTGAAGATACAACTCCCACATCCTTCAGATCCCCTTTCCACCTTCCTTCTCTTATTTGCTCTGACAGCATTTGACTGTGTTAAAAGCCCAAGTTTTAGCGACACAATTTCCCTTCCCCTTGAATATTTCAGTACAAGAACAGTTTTGCTTTTATAAAGACATGTGGTTTAGTCCTCAAGTCATTGAGGCATGGCATCTCAAGTGCAGCATCCCACCTCCAAGCCAGCAGCAACTTGTTGGAGAGGCTGTTAGCCCATCATTTGCTCCTTGATGTTCTGGACTCTCTCTCTCAGGGGAACCCATTAGCATTCAAGCTCTCAGGCAGTTCTCTCCTCCCCTGTTAATAATTACCCAGGGAGGGGATAATTAAAATAGGTTCTGAGGCTATGAAGAACCTCTGTCCGCCTTCACTACTTGCAGAGCCAAAGGAGAACTTTCATGTGCATTTGGAGACAACTCCTGAAGGGTTTTGCACCTTTGTCATGTTCCTGTTGTCATTAAGCATGATCTAATCCTCTATTTCAATTCATTAACCTGAACATAGGCAAATTTGAAATGTGGCTGCAACACAGTGCCAGTAAAATTTCCCTAGATACCTGATGAAGTTCTGCCCTTATGAAATGGATGATTTCATGGGGATGGACGAGAGTGCGGGAATTAGGGACTGGTTAGCACAGATTTCCCACGGAGTTCCATCCAAATTACTGGATCTCTGCATCTTGATTTTAGCACAGGAAATGAAAAGGCTCCTTTCATCCAGTCAGCAGTAAGAGAGACCTTGATCAGAGATGTGTTCTCTGCCCTGTGCACTTGTCCTGTGCTGCAAACAACCAACAACAGCACCAGGATAGCCACCTCCATGGCCTATCTCTGCTGGCTGAGCAAAGCGGGAAAGCATGAGGAGCTGTGTGAGACCTATTTCAGCACTGATGGCCTGAGAGCTGTCATGGCTCTGCTGGTCCCTGCCTGGTGTGAGAGTGCCCACAGCCATCCCTGCTGATGGCCTCTTGACACTCCTGAGAAATAATGCAGCAGTCAGGGTCAGCAGCACACCAGCCTCACTGCCAAAATGGTGTGGGCCATCCTGCAACACTTCGGAGAGAGATGATTTAAATTCAGGCTCCAGCACCTTCACAGCCCATCCTGAACCTCAGATGAGATGGCTTTAATGATCCCTTAAAAGATTCCAGAGGCTGGAAACTTTAGGCCTTTCTCCCTTAAAAACAGTCATTCAATTCAACCTAGGGAGGACAAACAAAAAAATAAAAGAGAAGATGAAGAAACTGAAAATAAATATGCCTCCCATTTTTCAAAATTTTATCTTTTTTAACTAAACCCTATATTATTCATGTGCTGTATATTTTATTGCTGTTGGTTTCAAAGCTGTTGGAAATCACAGATCAGTCCCTCAACCATGATGTCTTTATTATGCATGCATAAATCATGCATGGAAGGGCCCTGACAGTTGACGACAACGTAAACTCTCAGGAAGCAAAGCCCCTAAGCCATGTAAAAAATGTATGTCACGGAAAAAAGAAGTATGTCATCTTTATTTCCTTTTTAAGGATATTTTTGTCTTGTCATTATCGAGGAAGATTTGTTTTTTTCCCCCCTGTACTTCTGTCTGAGTGTAGTTAACTCAGAGGTAATTTGCAGTGGTATTTCAATGACACAAATGGAGAACCCTTCTCCACATCTGCCCGCATCTTCAAGGATGAGCGTGTTTTAATTATACAGTTCCAGTTTCATTAACAGCTCTGCTCTACCCAATATGGTTCATAAGGATTCTGGTGAAATGCAGTTCATTGAATTGTCAGGAGCATTTGGGTGCTATAGGACTCATGTAAATTATATTAGAATTGGGTTTTTTTGAAGCCATGGGTCCATTGCAAGATTCAATCAGATGGTTGTGGGGCTTTTTTGAGCAGAAAAAAAATATAAGCCAAGGGTTGCATATTCTGCTGCAGCCGAAAAGCAGAAAAAAAGTTCTAAGAAGTGAAAATACTCAGCTAAGAATAAAAGAGAGACAAAGAAAGAGATAAAGAGAGAAAGAGAAATAAAGAGAGAGAGAGAGAGAGAAATAAAGAGAGAGAGAAGAGTGGTGATCACCTAGCAGCCACCCACCTCTGTTGCTATATTTTCTGCATTTAGGTGTTATCCTGTGTGTTGCCACTGCCTGGTGAAAAGGTGCCTCCTAACCGAGTGTGAAAAAAACTGCACCTTTTTACCCCAAGCAGCACATCAGCTTTGAGCTGATCTTCTCCTCTGTTCACATCAACCCTCTACATCCATCTTACCGCTGCATGGCACCTCCCATTTTATTGAGCAACTAATTTATTCTAGATGCAGGATAAGACAGGCACCTACATACAAATCATGGGGGAAATACTTTAGGTTGGATGTCAGGGAAAGGTTCTTTCCCCCAGAGGGTGCTGGGCACTGCCCAGGCTGCCCAGGGAATGGGCACGGCCCCGAGGCTGCCAGAGCTCTGGGAGAGCTTGGACATCGCTCCCAGGGATGCACAGGGTGGGATTGTTGGGGTGTCTGTGCAGGGACAGGAGCTGGGCTTGGCTGTCCTTGTGGTTCCCTTCCAACTTGGAGTATTCTGTGATAACTCCTTTGTTTCCTCTCAGTTGGTGGTGGTGTTGATATCTCCTTCATGGCTTCTCTTCATTGCTCCAGAATGCAGTGCTCATGGTGGAGGGACTTGGTCACACAAAAATCAGCCCAAACATCAAATAGTGTTAGGCCATAACGCACAGAATCACAGTGTCATTAAGGCTGTGTCATTAAGGAAAAGGATTCTAACACCATAGAGTACAAACTTAAACCCAGCTCCATTGTGTTCACCGCTAATACATCTCATTCCTCTGCTGCTGATGAAATCCCTCTTTCTCTACAACAGCTCAGCACTAGAGAGTTTTGCTCAAAGAAATCCCACCCACTGTGTCTTGGTCCATTGGGGAATCCTTTTTCTGGGATGCCCCTAAAGATCCAAGAGGGGCAAGTGAACACCGTGCTGTCTCTTTCCTCAGAGAAAACACAGAGAAAGGAACAGCAGATATATAATTCTGTCTGTGGGGGCAAATTCAGAACCAGCTGAGATGTTTGTTGCTGCTTTTATCCTCTTGCCTATGCAAATTAGTGGGGTTCTGAACTAAATGTAAATGTGCTAAAAGGAAATCTGAAAGCAGGGTCTGTTTCATACACTAGTCCTGCTGCTTTCCTTTGGAAAGACACCTGTGGATACATTTTCATTAATAATTTCACTCTATCTCTTCTCAGATGTAAATTTACAAGCAAGAAGCAGGAAAAATGCCAAATCAAATGTTGCAGGCAGACTGGTGAGATAATTATTATATGATGCATAAGGAAGAAGGATGCCAAGGAGCAAAGCTAGATGTGTGTGTACTTATTTGTGACAGCCTTTGGGGGAAGCTTCAATTCACTGAGGATCAGCTGTGTTTGCATTTTGCTCTTTCCTCCTCTCACTTTGTGAATCTCTCCCAGGAATGTCCTTTTGCCTCAAGCTTTTGAACTGATGAAGTACCTGCAGGAAAGAGGAAAGAATAAGAACTTTAAAATAGATAAGCTGCTTATCTCTTTAGCTTACTTGAATTTGCTGCTGTGTGGAGGAGGATGCTATCAAAATCAGAAGTTTAGAAGTTAGTAATGCTGGAAAAGTTTCTAGATGTGCATCACCAGCATGGAACTCTCCCTGCATCTTATTCTGTGTATTGCTTCTAAAGTGCTGCTAGAGATAAGATTAATCCAGGTACCTTGAATTTGCTTTTTCAAAAGATATTAGTGGTGGTGTTTAGCCAAGGAAACAGGACTTGTGTGATCATACTTTGTGCTTGTCCAGCTACTTGACATTCTCTTTCAATAACTTGTAAACCCACAGAGCAGCTTCCACAGAAGGGCAGAGGCTTCAAAGATATTAAATTCCAGGGTTTTTCATGAAAACCAGAAGCTTATCTGCTCAGTTTTAACTGTGATCTGTCCTTTGTCCATGAAATTACTGGTCACCAATCAGCATGTGAATTTTTAAGAGCCACAAGTGCAGCTTCTTGTTAATTGAGACTCAGAGAGAAGGATTAGAGTGCCCACAAGGGCGGGAATTGGGGATATGCATGGAGATTCATCCCCTTGGCAGTAGCTGGGGGACAGAAAGAGTTCAGAAATCTGAGAGTATTCCAAAGGAGTGAAAAGAAAACAGGACATAAATCCAGAAGAAAATAGACTTCTTCTTTTTTTCCCCCTGCAACCTTTGCTTCAAGACCTGCGAATATTAAAGAAAAAGTCCCCATTGTCTTCTGGGGGAGTTTCTGGGATCTGGTCAGTGCTAGGGTAAGATTTATGAAAACAGTAGCCATTCATTAAAAAAGAATTCTGAGAGATACTCATGCTGACATTATGATTTGGTTTATTGTACAAATAAAGGGTTATTTGAACAAAAAAGCCATCTTTTGACTTTAACAGTAAACTAAATACTATATTTAGAGCAAAAAAAGCTAGATATCAACTTACTGTCACAGACAAATTTAAACACCAAATATTGCATTTTAATGGTGTTTACTTCAAACGGGGTCTTTGATTTTGTGTCTTTTTGTGGTTTTCTATGGTTTTAAAAAATAAAATCTGTTTTAGTAGACAAAATACCACTTTCTGTGATTTGAATAGAGATGAGATCCAACACTAACCTGTTGCTTTCCAACATTGACTAAACTGTTTGTATGAACAGTAACACAATATCTACCTAAATCCTCCACCTCTGCTTGGCCATTCTTAGTGGTTTTCTGTTAAAATTTCAATTTCTTCTACCCTTGACAGCAGATCCAGCTCCTCTCTTACACTGCTGGAAGTGAATTGAACCAACCTCACTCAGTCTGATCATGAATCTTGAATTCTTTCCTACACCAATTTACAGACTAGTGGTTACAGGCAGTTTCCTGAGAGACCAGAAGCAGGGATTTGACACCTTCAAGGAGGGAAAAGGGTGGTTATGGATATCCCCTTTGTGCATGAGTTCTGTTGTTTGTATGAAGGGTCTCCCTTCTGGTGTGGTAAAATATGGCAAAAGTCAAAAAAAAACCAGCCTCGGAGGTAATTTGAGAAAACCCATAGGCTCATGCCTCTCAGGGGAGAAAAACCAAAGTCATTGTTGATTTCTGGAAATTTATTGGGAGTGAGGAAAAAGTTCAGGCATCTGGAAAAATTAACCATAAAAACCTGAGGTGCCCTTGAAACATAACTGCCTGTGGGGCTAAATAACAGCTGAATCAGCATCACAATTTGGATTTTTTTTTAATTCAGGCCCTTAAAAATCCTACTTGGAGTACTTCTCCTTTTCCCGGGCTCTAAGCACTCTGCTCTGTGGCAGGAGGAGCTACATTTGCACTGAGACAGCACCAGGAGCTCCTGGCCTGTGAGCTCCAGCTCCTGAGCAGGCTGTATGCTAAACCTTTGTGCCAAAGCATCTTGAAAGGAGACAACTTGAGTTCCTATGCAGCCTTCCAGGTCTATTTTGGCTCATAATTGTCTTTCTCTTTGATGCTCCAAGGGCTGGATCTCTTCTGCTCTGGAGCCAGGCTTGGAGAGCTGGTTGTGTTCACCTGGAGAACAGAAGGATCCGGAGAGAGCTCAGAGATCTTTCCAGGGCCTCAAGGGGCTCCAGGAGAGCTGCAGAGGGACTGGGGCCAAGGCATGGAGGGACAGGACACAGGGAGAATGCTGTTAAAATGAAGAAGTGTAGATTTAGATTAAATATCAGGAGTTCTTGGCTGTGAGGGTGGAGAGGCCCTGGCACAGGTTTCCCAGGGAAGATGTGGCTGCTCCTGGATCTCTGGAGGTGCCCAAGGCCAGGCTAGACAGGGCTTGGAGCAGCCTGGGACAGTGGAAGGTGTGCCTGCCAATGGGAGGGGGTTGGAAATGGAGGATCTTGAACGCCCTTTCCAACCCAAACCATTCTTGGATTCTGTCATCCTGCAATTCTCACAGTTCGGGACTGTGGTTTCCACAGGGAATGTTCACCTCTGACAATAAATTATGAGTTTAAAGGTCAGGGCAGACCAATAGTCTGACCCACTTCACAACGCAGACCACACACTTCACCCAGTGATTCTGGCATCTGCCTCCACTAAACAGGGCTCTGGGTCTGTAGGTTATTTATTACTTTGGGAAGGTGTCAGGGTGGCAGCATTGTCTACTGAAAATCTCTGCTCAGCTACTCAGGAGGCACAACACAGCGGAGAAAGTTTTCTCCCAGCTCTACCCACTGTCCCACTTATCTCCAATAATAACATTTGGTTGCTGTCTTAATACATCTCTAAAAAGAAAGATGATTTTGTCAACCCTCATTAATCATCTGAGTCATAAATTTCTCATCTAGTATTTATTTTATTTTTACTTTTTTGTGCCCTTTGTGTCATGCTGGAGGCTATTGCATGCACAAAATCATGCTCTAAAAGAGTATCTACATTGCTTCTTTCATGCCAACTGTACTCGGCTTCAATTTTCTTATATTGAAATTTTGGAAATATAAGGGTACCTTAAAATAGGGTTCACCTTTTGAGGCAGTTAATTTTTCAATGTTCCCTCAGTCTTTTTCTTTCTTCTTTCTATAGTGTCTATGCCCCACTTCTCTCCTGAAATATTTTCCTGTGTTTAAATTTTGTCCTTAAAAAATCCTGCTTGGTAAAGGGGCTTGACATTGGGCAAGAGGAATGTTTGGAACATGTCATTTCTGGCCTGGTGGTGTGCTGTTTTGATGATGCACAAAGCCGGAGCACCCCAGTGAGTTTATGTCTGCAGCACAGTGCTGTAGCCAGCACATCACAGGAGGGGCAGCCCTGAATGATGCAGGTGACTCTCAGCACAACCACAGAGAAAATGAGATGTAATTGCAGCTCATGGAACGCACCCACTGCTTCAAACCAGCTCGTTTGAGCAGTAGTAGCACAGGAGAGAATGAGCTCAGCCTTTGCCCAAAATGCTGGGTGAACGCCTGAGGGGCTGATCCGTGTGGATCCAACCCAACTCCAGCCTCAATCCCATTAGTCTCACACAGGGAACCATCCTACTTTACAGTAATGCAGGCATATCCTTCAAACCTGTGAGAGCTCCCTGTTTGTTTTTTAACAATGGCATGTTCAAAACAAAACCTTTGTGTTTGAGGAGGATCCATTTTTCTAGTTGGATCTTTGCTGATCCTTCAGAAATGTCTCCTGCCTGTAGCCAACGTTTTCCTAGTTTGTGGAAGAATATGACTTAGTAAAGGTAACTAAAATGCACGTATGAAAATCTGTGGGTCTTAAAAGTGTAATCTTCATTATGTTTTGAGTTCATTCAGGTTCCTGAAAGCAGAAACAGAAAGTTCCTGTATATTTTATACTGTGGGGATGGATTCACACTGACAGACAGCAGAGTAGGATGAGATGTCAGGACTAAATTCTTGGTTGTGAATGTGGGAGGCTCTGGCCCAGGGTGCCCAGAGCAGCTGTGGCTGCCCCTGGATCCCTGGCAGTGGCCAAGGCCAGGCTGGACACTGGGGCTTGGAGCAGCCTGGGACACTGAAAGGTGTCCCTGCCCATGGCAGGGGCTGGAACTGGATGGGCTTTAAAATCCCTTCCAACCCAAACACTGCTATGATTCTATGTTTCTGTATGCACACCTGACCCATCTTCAGGCTTTCTGGAAAAGAGCAGTTTGTTCTCCTCTGTGTTCAGTGCCATTCCATTAATCCTCTGCTATGGGAAACAAAGGCATGATGTAGCCCAAAGAGACCTTGCCCATTTCCATATATGCACTGGGAACTGTGCCCAGTGGACTGGGAAGGAGTTGAAATTTATGAATTTCTTCATAAGCACAGAATATGAATACTTGAGAACCACTGAAAGAAAAATGTCAGAAGCAGCTGCTTTGTCCTTTTACCTTCCTCCTCAGCCCAGCTGCTAAGCTTTGCAGGCAGCTTAGGGCCTCTAAAAAGCTTTCACTTGGAAAAGGCTTCCATTCAGGTACAATCAGTGCAAGTGGACTGTGAAAGAAAGACATAAACTACAGTCTCACCCCAAGATGGATATTCTCCATGAGCTGGCTTCACCCAGCCTCAGGCAATGATTCTGGCTCTGAAAACACACACACAAAAAAAACCCAAACCAACCCAAACCAACCCAAACCAACCGTGGACTGTCCCCACGTACCTGTCCATGGCAACCTTCATGAGGTTTTTTGGGTTCTTTGCCCCATAAAGGAAATACTGTACACCCATATTACAAGCCAAGCAGCAGTCAGCAGCCAGGAGGAGGAGAATGCTGTGGGTGGGAAATACTTTTTACAGCAAGTTAACCTGGATGTTAGATGTTGGCCAGCAAGTTACATTCACCAAGATGTCTTGATTCTCATCAAGTTCTTTATTATGTCTTTTTTCCAAGGAGCATCCTTTACATTAGTGGTGTTGATAGGCCTGTGGAAGTTCACAGGGTAGTGAGCAGGAAAAGGGAGGGGAAGAAGAAAGGATCATAAAAAACAGCAGAAGATGAAAGAAGAGGGAAAGCAAATGTCAAAACAAAGCCGAATTTCTCTGTTTATACCAACAAAATAGAAGGATACAGGCATTGGGAAGAAAAAAAAAAAAGGAGAGGTGGCAAAAAACTTTGAGGAGAAAACCAAAGGAAAAGAAACATGGAAAAAAGAAAAAAAGCAAGACATACACAGCTGGGTGGGGGATTTTTATACTTTAATAGCAAAAATGTGCAAACAAAGGAATGTAAAGGCTGTGGTGTTATTTGAGTACATAATGGCAGCAGCTGTTGGAAGGAGTCAGGTCCTCACCTGCAGTGAGCACGCACAGCCCCACCAGAGCAGCACAGCCCACATCCGCCAGGAGCCAGCTCAGTTACAGAAACTGACACAGGACATACACAGGATTATGAGCTTGAGCAGGTGAGGTATTTTTTAAATCCAAGATGATATTTCTGCCTAGTTGAGCACCAGTCAAAACAGCTCCAAGAAACAAATTCTATTACCTGAGAAAGCATTCTGGTAGAGGAAAGACTTTGGCTGTAGAGCCTGGATGGATTGGGCCTGTGTGTAACCAGCAAATCCCTGCCTTTGTTCACACTGGGCACAGCAAAAACGTGGGCTTGAGTTTGGTGAAATGAGTGAATAGTGGAAGTGCAGATCTTTACATTCCATAAAATGTTGATTGTAATATTTTTTTTAATTGAAAAAGTGATCTGACTTGGATACATATGTATCTGCTTGTATGTCTTCATTTTTTATAAATGAATTTACACTCCCAGGGGTAAAAGTTCTTTTCAGCACTAATAATACACAAACACATATGTGCATTAGTGGATTTCACTATTTAAAACAAGCTCCTCTTTCCTTACATCATCTGTCTCCTCTTGTATCCTTCAAAAATAGCTTAGCTGGGAAAATAGATGCAGGTTTTAATGTGAAAGCAGAATTTTTTATGAGATTTCCTCTACATTTTTAGCCAGTTTTTTCCATCTGGACTCTGAAACGGAAACATTTCCTGATATCACCATTAAAAACAAGAAAACTCTGCATAATATTTAGATATTCTAAGGCAGTGTATCTGTCCTTTCTCCATCAAATTTTGACTTTTCAGTGCCAATCTGATAGCATTTGTTGAAATGAATGCCTAAGATTGCAGGACAGAACTGTCATTTCAGACTCAGCAAACTCAGAAACCTTGGTTGAACTGGTGACATGTCACTGAAGTTTTGAAAATGTTCGTGGTTTTTTTTGGCTGGACAAGGAGTGTTACAGGACTGAGACACTGCCAATTTAACAAGGATTTGGGAAGTCATGTGGGGCTTTTGCTGTCACACAATCAAGACAACATGAGCTGTATCAGACAATGTTAAATGAGGAGTGAAAGGCAGGCTGTCCTTAGACTCCCTTCCCCACAGTTGTTCTGAAATGTGGGACAGCAAAATTCCCCTTATTCCTCAAACCAATCCAACTAAAAACCCTGCAAAGATAAACTACACATTGCAAGTTACCAGCATAATTTCAATTTTAAATTTGCACCCAGTGCAAACATGATTTAGGTCTGTGTTAGCTGCTGGTAACTAACACACCCCTGTCCCTCGAGCCTGATTTAATTGATATTGAGCAGAGCTCTTACAAAAGATAAGACAGTGTGCTATCCTAAGGTGTTACAGCTTTGTTGAAGGCAACACTTCTCCAGCTTCAGTGGGTCCTTCTTGGCACAAGGAGGCATGCAAGCACTGCCAAAATATAGAACACCTCTGCCCTTTCTTAAAGTAAAAGCCAACAAATTTGGAGGACTGCCACTCATTTAGCTAGACTCCCCAGTTGCATCTTTAATTGCAATTTATGGAATGCATTTATTGGTGTGGGATAAGGACAATAAGTTTTCACAGCTGGTCTGTAGTGCAGTACCTCTCCACAGTGTGTAACTCTAGGTAAAAGAGTCTCCAAAGAATATAACAGTCCATCCTGTGTTAACAAACAAACAAAAGCTTAAATGGCTTCATCCTCAGCTGTGCATGGGAACTGAAAAGGAAACTACTGTTTCTGGAGCATATCAAGGGTTTCAGCCATTATTCCAGTATTGTAATATTGAAAGTTATTTTCCTGGGGGCGAGAGGAGGAGCTTGAGGAGTGCTCTAACAAGTTTGTTGTGCTGGGGTTTGTAGCCAGCAGACCTCCCAAGGTAAGCCTGGATAAATTTTGCAGGTAGGTGGATGTCAGATGCTGGCACTGGTGATTCAGCTGCTGGATCTCTTCCATCTGACTCTGTGCTGAACCCATGCCCACAATTATGCCACTGGAGAGACCATCTCTCAGCAGAGCAGAAAGCCCAGACTACTAAGTTGTCAGTCATTAAAGGGCATTTTCTGCATCGCCAGAGGAGTTTATAGGTGTCATTACAAAGTAAAGTCAACATGCATTTTACTTGAACTGCAACAAAAATAACAGGATTGCAAGGTTCCCAATAAAAAGCAGAGACTTGAAGCCAAGGCAAGAAACTCAGTTCACATTGCACACAAAGGAGGCATAGTATGCATGGGAAAAAGTCTTTAAGGTGGGTTTTTTGTTACTCTTGTATACTGCTTTGTATACATGGAGTGGCTGAGGTCACTTGGCTTGTTCAGCTGGGACAAAAGGAGACTGAGCTCACTGCTGCTTGCAATTTCTTCCTAAGGGACATCAGAGGGGCAGGCACAAATCTCTGCTCTCTGTGGGACAGATTTCACCACTTCACCCTTCAGGGACAGAACCCAAGGGAATGGTCAAAACTGTGTCAGGGCAAGTTTAGGTTGAATATTAGGGGAAGATTCATTCCCCAGAGGGTAATTGGGCACTGAACATATTCCAAGGAATGGTCACAGCACCAAGCCTGACTGAGTTTAAGAAACATTTGTACACCACCCTCAGGCACATGGTGGGATCCTTGAGGGTGGTCCTGTGCCAAGGGTTGGACTCGATGGTCCTGCTGAATCCTTTCCAACTCAGGATATTCTGTGATCAGGAGTGAGTCCGGGCTCCATGACACTGACCATGGATTTGTAAAGTGCATCCCAGAGCAAACACCAACCTCTGCTCCACACACTCATTCCTGGTATTCTTGGTTTTCTTCAAACCAGTCTTCTGGTAGCAGAATAACTTATTTTCACTGCATAAAGTCACGTGTCCCAGGAAACAACAACAACAACAACAAAAATTACCCAAGCAACCTAAAACTTGAGATGATATTCAATCTGATTTTCCAGCCCCACCATGGTTTTAGGCCTTTCCACAATTCAGATTCTGAGTCAGCAGGTTTCAAACCTGCTCAAAAATTTCTGGCAAGTAATTTGGTGAAGATTCTTTAGCAAAACAGTGGAAAAAAATCCCATGTCACTCTCCCAGCTTTTACATTTCTGGGTTATTTCTATATTAGCTATTCTCGGCACTTAGCAGTGTTTTTATTGCTGAGGTCATGTAGTCAGTACAGAGGCATGGAATGATTGCCATGGTACATGGCAGCCTGGTCATGCATTAAAGCTGGTTGTTAATCAAGTTCCTAACAAGACTATCAGCTCTCCTCTCTCCAACAGGCCAAACATCCACCAAAACATGCCAATGTCAAATAAAGACCGTGTCTCAAGTGTCAAATCTCCCATTTCCACTGTAGTATTTATGAGCTGTGCTCAAAAAGACAGCACTCCAGAGTGCAGTTTGGTTAAAGTTTACCTAGAATATGTTTTTCTGTGAAGATGATGCTCAAGGTGTGGGAGAATAACAAGCTTCAAACATCTGCTCCTTGCAGAAATACAAGCTCATTTTTTCCTAGGGTCTGTCTCCACAGATTTTAGGGCAAAACTCTGTTGATAGGAATATATGTGATTCAATATGATTTCAGATGAATGGTCCCTGTCTGGAACAAGAAGCCAAAAAAAGACACAAAAGGATAGTTTGGCCTTGTGCAAACATAAGACTGGGACCCTACACCTCAGGCAGGGAACTTAAGGTTCCCAGCTAAGATCCTATCTCAGGCTCCTCATTTGATTGGGATTTCCAATGCATTTACAACAGGTTTGATGGCTCAGGATTAGCTATGTCCTAATATGACTCAATGGCCACACAGACCCAAGCAAGATCCTGTACTTTTCTGAACTAAAACGTATTTCAAGTCAGGGGCTGCTTGTGATAGGGAGCTTCAGTTTATGTGCACCCATCAGGATAGAGACACACCAAGAGAATCTCCAAGGAAATTTCTTCTCCAGGAGTAAAATTTTCTCTCACTCTTTCATTCTCCTTTTCATTTCTCTTCTGCTCCTCCATTCTGTGGCTAGCCCTTGGGCTGGGCAAAGAACTAATTCTTCAGTTTGGCTGGAAAAGCAAGAAAACCAAACTAAAGTAGCAGAGCAATAAACAAGTTACACTTTGCAAAACACTCTAACAAAACAGAGAAATCCCCCAAATGTGCTGTTTCACCTGGACTCTGTTTTCAGACAGGACTCACAGAAAATCAGAAGACAACTCAGAGCAGGATCAGCATATGTTTCTGGTTCCCTTCCGTACAGCAGTCTGGTCAGGAGTGGCCTGAGTGTGGTGATCTTCCTTCCCCAGGGATCTGCAGGTGTTGACCTGGAGACATCTTATTTCAGATCCATTCTAAGAGAGAGGAGAGGGAGGAGGGAAAAGCTTTTGCCCATTCAGGACAGGCTTTTCACTGACAGCTCCACAGCATGCAGTGGTTCAAAGTTCAGGTAAGGCAAGACAGCTTACATGTACTGCAGTCCTTATTAAAATGTTCCTAGAAAAAAGACCTTCTGAGGAAACTAGAGCATGCACTTCTTCAGTCTGTGGCTGAAACTAGATGAAATTACTACACTGCTGAAAAAGACTTTCAGCAGCAGAGAAACATCTCTTGCTGGATGATTCCTTTTTAGGTTCAAGACTCTACAATCGCATGATGGACTTCTTTATATCTTTTTTTTTAAATCTCCTCACATTTTCCTTCTAACAGTGCCTTTTGTTATGAACAAAAAAATTTCTTCGGTTACATTTGGAAGTGGTGACATACAATTGCAATAGGAAAAAAATCATGCCTGAACAGAAAAAAAAGACATTTACAGGGACATGAAGATAAAGATGAATCTATGTAACACACCAGCTCCAGGAAAATAGAGAGAAAAAGCAGACTTAAAGCAGACCTAGAGCTCTTCTTCAGCTGTGGTCCCTCATCTTTTTAGGAATGTGTTCTTGACAACTGGATGCTTTCTCTGTCTTTGTTTATCTTTTTAACTGGATTTGTATATGTGACAGCATCCACAATTTGCAAGAGGTCACTATTTGTGAAGGTATTAACGTGCCTTACCCAATAAACACTGTCCTGCTGCTCTCCAAGTTAATCCAACGTAAATGGTATTGATTTTCTGGGAAAAGAAAACTCATTTACATATGCAGGGGCCTTGCTTTTCACTGTCTTCTTAAGGCTTAAGACAGGGATATTGCAGAAGCTAAAGGACAAAGTCCAAATTTTACTACACATGTTTATCCATCTCTAAATCTTATAATAAAACTAATAATGTTCCATGACCAGCTAATAAAACATACTAACAGTATGTCAAGCCAGTTGCTCACCAGATTTTGTGGGTCAGCAGTCTGGTGGCCTACAAACACAGTCCTTCTCAGGAACATCTTTGGATGTCAAATCTTCCACTAGTTTGATAATGAGACCTTCAGGGTTCTTGGCTGAATTTTGAGCTGTTTGGAAGGAGTCAGCTAGTCCCAGAGTTTGTATAGCTATGTTAATACCTGAGCCAAGACTGATCCTGTTTGCTTTGCCTTGGACCACTGCACTTGTATGTTGTTATTTTTATCTAACCATCACTTGGCCAGGGGTAGCATGAGCTGAGACTCATAATATCATATCTTAAATCACACTACAATGGACTCATTCTGCCTGACTTTAGACATCAACAAGACAGATACACCTGAACTTGTTTGCTAGAAGCAGCACCTTTTTGGGACGGGAATCATCAGATCTGCAGCAGGCACCTAAATCAGGTCAGTTGAATTCTGCTTTACAAGTGTTACATGTACTGTCAATAAAGGGAGTTGGGAGCTACAGAGCTGCCTACGCCTTGGGTACAGGGATGTGTTGTAAATGACTGCAACAGATTTAGACCAATCTCAGATGGGGTAACTCACCCAAAACTGTGCACTGAGCCTGTATGAGTGCTGTATTCTTCTCTCTGTGCCCAGGGACAAGGCCTGTGGGAATGGCTGGAGCTGTGTCAGGGGAGACTTAGGTTGGATGTCAGGGAAAGGTTCTTCCCCCAGAGGTGCTGGGCACTGCCCAGGGAATGGGCACGGCCCCGAGGCTGCCAGAGCTCCAGGAGAGTCTGGACACCGCTCCCAGGGATGCACAGGGTGGGATTGCTGGGGGGTCTGTGCAGGCACAGGAGCTGGGCATTGATGGTCATTGTGGTTCCCTTCCAACTCTGGGACTCTTTGAGAGTGAAGAGATGTTTTAAGTCTCACCCAAAGGGTACTGACAGAAGCATTTATGGCAGCACAGCTCACCTGCAGGGTGCTCCCAAGCCATTACAGCTTGAAGGTGAGTTTGATTCCTCTGACCAATGCAAGGTGAAGACTAAAACGAGCATCACTTTACACTCCAAAAAGTTGTCAGAGAGCAGCAGCTGTCTTTTAAGACCAGTGTAGACTAGACCAGCAAAGTGAGCATTCACTAGAGATGAAGGTGTGAAACTGTGGCTAAACAACACCCTCCTGTTCCTCTTGATTTCGTCTGAAAATCATGCACAGCTAACACTTCTAAAAATCACAGCTCAGACTGCTACATCTCAAGCGTTCTAAATCAGGATGTCATTTCCTCATACAATAATTTTGTTTTGAACTTTTTTTAAGAAATTTAGATAAGTTTGAAGATGAGATTTTATTGCCACTTTTTTGAATGACCTAAGAAAAATAGGCTTGGATGACCACACAAGATAGTTCACACTTACTAGGGCTAAACACTGACTCTAAAGTGCTATCTTGCTAGACCTGCTTGTAGTGGAGCACTTTTAGGAAATAGGTGAATAATAAAAATTATGGTTTCAAACTGGAGATGCTCAACTTCTATTGGCTTTTCCAATGAGAGAATAACTTCAAAGACCACAATATCCACTTATCAGGAATTCTTCACCTCTGAGAGGAGCCAGTTCATGCCAACTCTTCCATATACCTTCATGGTGCAGAGCCAAGGTACCTTATCACCACTGCTTCTTGAGAAACAGTGAGGTCTATTCCCCCAAAAAAATATATGATCTTGAGGAAAACCCCGCAGTTAGACTAGCCCTGGCTTATGTTGTTTGCAAAGAAGTTTAAAATCTAGTCTTTTTACAATTTTTAGGTAGTTATTATAGCAAATTTTGAACAACTGAATCTGGTATCCCATCTCAGTTGTTTTTCTCCTCTTTTTCCAGTGCTACCTCATACACCACACTGTGCTCTTGCCAGCTGACATTTGTCAAAAGCCATTCTTCATGCTGGATTCAGCACTCCCTCTGTGACCAGAGAGTGTTCAGAGATGTTCATCTGTCGTTCAACAATGTTGTCAACATTCAATATCTTCCCTGGTCTTTTGTTGTGCCTTATACTGACTTAACCTTTCTCTCAGAAAAGCTAGGGAGGGAGCTTTATTGGTAATGTTATCTGAAGTGGGTTTTTTTATTCTCCTGATAGGGTTCCAGCTAAATTGCATTCTCTTAAAAAGTAGAGAGGGAAAATGTATTTTCTTGATTGCTGGGTAAAACCTTCAGCAAAGTTTTGCAATTTCAGGTTACGGGGATGCAATGCCCTTTTTGACAAGCCCATAACAGTGACCTAATTAGTGACTGCAAGACCACTGTGCCCACCCCTACCACTCATGATCAGAAAAGCCAACACTTCTGAGAACAGCATGAAAAAGCCAGCAGGGCAGCTGGGGGAATGTCCAAGGTTATGCAATAACCAGCTCAAGGATTTCATCTGTGTGACCATGCACAAGGTTGATACAGGGGAAGCTTTTGTCAACCACTCAAGCATCCTCCTGAAATATTGCTAAAAACAGGTAGCTACTGAAGAGCCAGGCAGAGATACCTATTGAGTGGACTGTCAGGTTACTAAGCATTTTGTGAACAACATCACCAGCTGAAACTTTCAGGACAAGCTGCCAGTTACCTGCAAGTAGACTTCAACAATGATTATCAGATTTCCTTCTTTTCCTTAGTTCTGCTTCAGTTTGAGTGCCCAGGCCACTGGGTTTTCCCTCCAATAGTACAAAATAAGTGGTTAGAAACTCCACTGACATACCATGTCACATAGCATCAACATCACCATGTAATCATGGGATTATATAGTCTGGGAGAAAAACCTGGTGAGGCCTGTGAGGAACTTTGGAAGTGTTTTTCTGTGCAGGACTCAGCTGTACTAATTGCAGAGGGAAAGGCACAGTCGTCTTCAAACAGGCAGATTTCAGCTGCTTTCAAGACAGGGTTTTTCTGTCGAGGTCTCCAAAAAGGTTATGTAAACTTCACTTAGTGAATTCTTATCATCAGAGGAATTTTTGAAGCAAAATGTTTTGTCATCAATGAACGTTAGCTTTGATAGAAATTAAATTGTTCAGAGAAGCACATATGGTTTAAATTCTTTTCTCTGAAGGAGTTCCAATCAATGTGACAGCTACAGAAGTGGAGGCTCTCTCCAAGCACCTAAAAACATGGGCTTTGAAATGCTGAGAAGTCCCACATTTTAACCTAAGAGTGAACTAATCAGCTGTTTTGAGGATAGATCTCTCCTATTTCCCACGAACTTTCCCAAAGATCTTAGTTTGGAATGCAATGGTAATTTTTTTTTTAATATCAGTTTCTTAGCCTAGGAAAAAAAATGCTTCCCACACAACTTGGTTATATCATCCCAAAAGATGCAATTCCCCAGTGCCAAAGAAAGACATTTTAGTCATGGGAGGTTTTACAGAGTTCAGAGGAAGTGACAAAAATAGAAGCTGCAACAAAAATGCCCTCTATGCTCTGTCTGTCTGTCTGTCTGTCTGCTGTGTAATCTGAAAAGTTAAGGGGATGAGAGATCCCGTTTCAGTAGCAGGTTCCAGTCTCCAACATCTGGAAAAATCTGGAGCAAAACAATTAACTTCCCCTTCTCCAGTAAAACACTTAAAACAGGAGTTGGTTTTTGGCTGGCACAAATCAGTTCTGCTGCATTAACCCCACCAGACCTGCACTAGTCTCTGCTGCTGAGGGACATCAGAACATCCCCAATATCTCATGATGAATTACAACCCTCAGGATTTAGGAAAAGTTTTTTGGTTAACCCCTATATTATGCATGCATTCTTCACCCAGCATACATCCAACAAAGGCTAGGAAAAAGACCAACAAAGCTAGAGCAAGTCCCACGTGTGAGCTACACATTCCTAGCTGGGAATTTCAGCATGGCCCTTCCAAGCTGTCACTCCAGCAAGGTTGCCTGTGTGCTTTGTTTGGTCCAATTCCCAGCTGACTGCTGCAAATTGTCCATCAACTCAGCCTCTCTGAGGGTGCCTGTTCATCACTGACAAATCCTCCTTCTTGCATTTGAATTCCACATGGTTCCCACGAGCAGTTTCTAGGCCATGAGGTAGCTTGTTTCCAGCTAGGCTGGCTTTGTACAGAGCTCTGGAGACAAGCAGAAGTTCTCTTTTCCTCTCACAGACATCTCCATGATACCATACAAATAAAAATCATGTGATTGAGTCCTTTCCCAATCTGCATAGTTGTATTTTTTTTTCCTCACCATACAGGATCACCATGAAACTTATTATAGAGAGATGATCTCTGTGAGAAACAACATTTTCCAGCCGCAATATCTTTGAAACAGGCTGTTCTTTGCTGGGCTTGGCCCATTCTCTTCTAGACTTTTAGTAAACAGAAAATGTATATTACACCCTGTCAATCCCCCTCAGTTTATGCAGAACTGTCCAAGTCAGCACAATCTTGCACATCATATTTTTGGGAAGAGCCATCTGTCATAAACAAAACGTGGCCATGTGTGGCTCACTACCATGCACTACAATGTGGAATCCCAGAGCAGGATTTCCAATGTGCTTCCACCACCATGCTTTGAGGTGAGCAAGTGGAGCAGGACAGGGAGCAGCTGCTCTCCAGCCAGAAGATCCAGGTGGCTGGATTCTCCTTTGCCTGTAGCTTGGTATGATTTTCTATATCTATGTGCAGAATGTAATCTTGCTGACTTGGCATATTTTTTTCTGAAATTGATCTCATTTTCGTAGAGCTTTGTGTCATTAAATTTTCCCATGGAGCCAGGCTGGGAGAGCTGGGGCTCTTCAGCTGCACAAGAGAAGGCTCCAGGGAGAGCTCAGAGCCCCTGCCAGGGCCTCAAGGGGCTCCAGCAGAGCTGCAGAGGGACTGGGGCCAAGGCATGGAGGGACAGGACACAGGCAATGGCTTCCCAGTGCCAGAGGGCAGGGCTGGATGGGATCTTGGCAAGGAATTGCTGTCTGTGAGGGTGGGCAGGCCCTGGCCCAGGGTGCCCAGAGCAGCTGTGGCTGCCCCTGGATCCCTGGCAGTGGCCAAGGCCAGGCTGGACACTGGGGCTTGGAGCAGCCTGGGATAGTGGAAGGTGTCCCTGCCTGTGGCAGGGGGTGGCACTGGGTGATTATCAAGGTCCCTTCGAACCCAAGCAATTCTGTGATTCTCTGATGAAACTGCAGTTTCAGAATCAGTGATGAGGATACACCTGAGGAAGGCGCTAGTTCAGATTGCAACAGGAGGTAGCTGAGACCTAATGTGCACAAATTTGACTGTAGTTGGCTTTACCTGTAGAAATTTCAATCTGCAAATACATATGACTGAGTTGGTACTACAAGTGTCCAGAAATTCAAGCTCTTGTGAGGGCTGTGAGCATGCTAAAATTATGTTTGTATATTGATCTAGAGTAGAAAATTGGAAAAAATTAAAGAGAGGCTTTCACGGAACAGAAATTTTGAAAGTCTCATGAAGAATTATTGATGTAGTACTTTAGAAAAGTAGAAATGCCTCGTTGCAATTTCGAAAAACACTGTAATGAAATATTGAATATAATACTATATATTAAACTACATGATGAATTCAGTAATTGCTCTACGTCAAGACAAAACAGTATGGTAAATTCAAAAAAGCATTTTTTTCCTTTCTCAAAACAAATAATTTCTGTGTTAGTGACACAAATAAGAAAATCAAAGCAATTTGCTGAGACATTTTTCCCATAAAAAATGTCATTGAAATAGTTGTGTTCCTACAAAATATTCTAGCTTCAATCAGCCTTCATTTTAAACATAAAATTGTTCTATCAAAAATGTTTTCACTGGATATAATCCACATATATCACAGGCAATGAAGTTTACATTTCTATTTGATTTTGTTTTTGTTTGATGTTCTGAGACAGGTTAGTTAAAGGAGCTTGTATTAGCAAGCTGTTATAAAGCCACAAGACACATTTTTGAGCCATGTAAATATACAAGATGATACCAGCAGAGTAATTGGCTTTGTGTTTTGAATTACTGTCATATAAAATGCATCTTCAATACATCTGATATGGATAAAATACATAATATTAAAATTATGATGTTTGGCATTTCGTAGGGCCCTCTCTGTATTAAATATAAGGAATCAACAGCCTGGTTAAGCACATTCTTATTTAGTGTGTGAAAAACCTCAGCAAAAGCCCTGAGATAACTCCAGTACTGGAGGCAGCTGTGTGCTGAAGTATCCCACTGAATCATGGCCACACACTTTGGGAAGACAGAATCACAGCCCTTAAGGGGTTGACCCAAATCTTATTGAAGTCACCGAAAGTTTTCCCTTTGGTTCAGAGGTCTTTGGATGAGACCCAAAGAAGACAAGTAATGCATGAGACAGGCAGAGGGGGAAGCTGATATGCATTGTACTTGTTTATTTTATCCTTAGGGATATCTACAGCTGAGATCTACAGATACAATCTCCCCATATTTCTTCACTTCTTGCAATATTTGTTTCTTATTTCTCGTAAGCTTTGCTGTAGAGGAACGCTGTTGACTACTGGGAATTTAACCATTTCATAGAACATATCCATCAAGCACCAGCAGGTTAAATAATGCTGATAGTCACTTAAATCAGCCTTGAGGGAAAGAGCATGGATTCAAGCAGCAAATTCAGTGAACCCAGATCTGAACTCTTGGTTCAAAGCTGTGTGAACACAGGATGGTTTTATCACATGACAAAGGGCACAGGGTTTATGGCAGTGGTTGCTGAGACAGAGTAACTCTAGCAACGTGAAAAGTGAAATGTAGCTCGGAACTCAGCCCCTCACACTGAGATCTGCCAGGTAACAAAGTCATCTCTCAAGGGAAGCGACTGGAGCCTTGCTGTTTTGAGACATTAAATGTTTGACCAGTTAGAGTCTCAGAAAGTATGTTGTAGGGAACTATTCTACACTTATAAAGAGAAGATGATTTCCTAATACATCTCTTCTAACTGTTATCTGTGTGATTTAGTGATAAACCTTATCAAGAGCACGGGGGAAGCCAGTAGTTCCACTGTTATCTATAAGGAGTATGTAGATTCCTAATGGTTTCTTTGTTGTTGTTGTTGTTGTTGTTGTTGTTGTTGTTGTTGTTGTTGTTGTTGTTGTTGTTGTTGTTGTTGTTGTTGTTTTGAGGTTTTTTTACTGCACAGAGTTGTGAGAAAAATTGGATTAAAATTAAAAATCTTCTGGATAATTTTTATTTAAGCACTTATTTTGCTTTATTTCCCTGGTATAATGTTCTATATTCTGTAAGAGGATGACTTGATCACTTTTATCTGGCTGGAAACTTTGACCATGTACTGTTTTAACAAGCAGACATTCTGCATGTGAATATGTATGTTTAAAATTGTCAGAGAGGTTTATGGGAAAGTAAGAGAGAAGCACATGTTCCATTTTGAAACTTAATAATCTATTAGAAAGATAAGTTTTCTTAAGTACAGGAACTCAGGGCTCTGAGTGGTAATATAAAATTTACATGTATCTGCCTCATTTTCCAGCCAAAATTGGTCCTGTATTTAACTTACGAAGTTTTCCTTAGAGAATAAAAATGATCACATCAAATTTCTTTTCCACAACCAGTTTCTGGTAACAGTTACACCATGTGTTTCTTCTGGGCACTAAAGGACAACATGTAGAGGAGAAATTCAGGGTCCTGCAATTATGATTGATTGTATGGTGAGTCACTTATGGTTTTGAAGGCAGCTCATTTGAATATATTTACTGAAAGCAAATGACATTGTGAATTTTAATGCAGTGTAGAGGAGCCCAGAGCTTTGGAGGAATGCCTGTCATTGTTAAAAATTCAATGAGAGAAAGGAAATAAATGAGTAGCCAAGACCAATATGACCTTTACAAGTATTCAAAAGGAAAAGGATGCAAAAAGTCTGGCTGTAAAAATGCCCTTGCAACTGGCAGATAGCAAATGCTTATGTCTGCCAGCTAAGAAATTAAGCAGAGCTCTGCATCAGTGATTTTTTTGCAGCGGGTTACTCACATTGGTGTCAGATGTGGACATTAGAATAAATCCTGGGGCATTTCTTAAGGTCTCCCAGCTGCCAGCCTCTGCATCCAGTGGATGCATCATCCAAGCAGAACTGCTGGGACAGGCACTGGCTTTAGGGCAGGGGCTATTTTGGTGAGTTGAGCCTGATTCTTGGCAGTTAGGAGCAAAGAAAGGGTAGCAGGATGATGGCTGCCTGCCCCTGACTGTACCCATATGGTCAGCAACCCTCAGACTTCCTGTTAAATACTCCCTGGGAGAATGGATTTCTCATTGGCAGATAGTAGCAGGAGGGGGAAGGGGGGTGGCTTCACACTGAAAAAAGGCTGGGTTGGATGGGATGCTGGGGAGGAATTATCCCTTGTCAGGATAGGAGGACCCTGGCACAGGTGCCCAGAGAAGCTACGGATGCCCCTGGATCCCTGGAAGTGCCCAAGGCGAGGTTGGACAGGGCTTGGAGCAGCTTGGAATAGTGGAAGGTGTTCCTGCCCATGACAAGGAGTTGGAACTGGATGATTTTTAAGGTCCCTTCCAAGTCAAATTCTTCAAGGTTTCTGCAACAAAAATACTGGACTCACCCAACTGCAGGTCTGCAAGACTGAACTCAAATCACCTAAGCACAAAAGTACCCCCTCTGTGAAAATAGTCTTTACAAGGTTTTCTAGCTTTTTCTTGTATTTTGATTGGCTTAATGTTTCAATGCATGTCAGCCAATGAATAAGAAAGAGATGTAGGGAAAAGCGCAACTCAAATTAGGTTAATCTCACCATATGATATAACTAGTGTCAGTAACCTACATGCATGGGAATTGGGAAGAGATTTTTCATGTTTCATTTTTCATGTGTTAAAGCTCCAGCTGCAACTTTTGGGAAAGATGTCTCCTAAATTTCCTTTGGAGGCAGGATGGGAGGGTAATGGAGGGTTGGGCTTCACTGATGTTGTCATCCTTACACTGCTGTCCCACCTATAGAGAAAGCATCATTCAGAAGGGCACCTGCTCACTCCAGATGATCACATCAGAAAACTTGGTCACCCTGAGCAACACCACAATGCTTGACATTTCTCTGTTGCACTTTGTGGCTGAGGAATGATCAATACTGGAGTAAGATAAATTACCTCCTTTGTCAATTCCTTGTACCATCCTGTGGTTTTTACTGCTTATTTGTCTCCAATTCTAAAACATTACCATGCTCAGCCAGAAGGTGACAAGATGTTGGTTTCAACTTTGTCGGTAGATAACCAGGTAATACTGAATAGCCCTTTATATTAAGGCTCAATAATCTTTGGATGTTGTTCTGTACTTTGATATGAAGGATTAACAGATTTTTAATCATTCTCGGTGTTCTCAGCCTCCATGGAGGACATCATTGTACTCTACAAGTTAAAAACACTGTTGCTAAACCAGGAAGGATGAGCAGTTTATTTTCAGCAAGTTACTAGCCGTGCTTTTCATACTCCCTTCCAGTTCTTTAGCCACTGACATCAATACACATTATTATACAGTCACCATCAAAACACTTTCCTTGATGCCTGTGGCCTTGACTGCAATATATAACACAACACCACTTAGAGGTCCCAACCAAGCCAGCACGGCAGCCAAAAGCATTTGTGCTTTATCAGCTCAGTGATAATTAATCCTGCTGAAAGGCCAGTGTAATTAGCAGGCTGCTCAGCCCAGGCCATGGCCCAGCTGTGCTTCTTAGGACCTCAGCTTTCAGCTCTGCATGGTGAGCTGTACCCCACAGTGGGAGCTAGCTCAGGTTTCTCAGCAGAGGTGAGCCCTGGACACTCATGCCTTGGGTGGTTTGATCTATTTCCTCCCCAGCTTCTGCTTCCTTTTCTTTGAAGGTATTTTGCCAGGGGCTTGATCCAACTGTAGGCTTGCATTTAAGTTATCCTCTCAGGACCAGGAGAGAGGAGTCCTCTTTTAAAGCATCCTAGAATGGTTTGGGCTGGCAAGAACCTTAAATTCATCCCATTCCACTCCCTGCCATGGGCAAGGACACCTTCCACTGTCCCAGACTGCTCCAAGCCCCAGTGTCCAGCCTGGCCTTGGCCACTGCCAGGGATCCGGGGCAGCCACAGCTGCTCTGGGCACCCTGGGCCAGGGCCTGCCCACCCTCACAGACAGCAATTCCTTGCCAAGATCCCATCCAGCCCTGCCCTCTGGCACTGGGAAGCCATTGCCTGTGTCCTGTCCCTCCATGCCTTGGCCCCAGTCCCTCTGCAGCTCTGCTGGAGCCCCTTGAGGCCCTGGCAGGGGCTCTGAGCTCTCCCTGGAGCCTTCTCTTGTGCAGCTGAAGAGCCCCAGCTCTCCCAGCCTGGCTCCAGAGCAGAGGGGCTCCAGCCCTGGCAGCAGCTCCGGGGCCTCCTCTGGACTCTCTCTAACAGGTACAAGTGATTCCACATCTTAGGGGGAACTTGACTCATTCTGACAGCTGAAGACAAAACATGAAACCTCTCACTGTCTAAAACAACATTAAGTTGTCTGTGATTGTTCAATTCCCATCACAGATTTCCATACCAGCTCATAGGCCATTTTATTATTTTTTAGAGGCAGGTCTTGTAAAAAATTGCAGGAAGTAGTTAGCAATATAAAATTCCAAACTGTCAAAACAGAAATGCTGACAACATTTGAAAGTTAGAAGGCAATGAATCAGCAGTCATTGATTCTCAGTGCACAGTGGGATCCATCTCCCTCCTTTTAGCTATCTACAATTTATAGTCTCTCTTAAGCTTTCTTATAGGTTTCCTGAATGGAGAGAAGACAGAGAGGGAGAGAGAAGCACCTCCAGGAAATTATTCATCTACCCCTAAGATAGATGTGTGTAATATGTGGGATGAATCACAGTTGAAAGAGGATTATCTTTCTTTTTTGGTGTAAAAAGGGACTAGATGACCTGCTGAAACCTGCTGAAGTGCATGGTCCCACCATCAGGGACTTCAGCTGTGTTTTCTAGCTAAAGCCTGAAAAAAAAAAAAAGGTGGATTGCAAAAACTGATTAAAGGACCAATTGTGGATTAATTCTCATTTCTGCTATAACTCTCAAGCAGACAGTGGTTTTGGTAGGAGTAGAGATAGGCCAACAAGGGCTGGTTTTGAAAAATACCCTTCATAATGGCCTGACTTCAGGGAAGAAAACCCTCACTGAAGCCTGTGTGGGTTGCTGAGAGTTCAGTGTTTTGCCTGTCTAGATGCCTAAATACACACTTAGAGGTGCAACTTTGGCCACATTTTTCCAGAGACACCAAATAATGGTATGAGGTCTGCAGAGAAAATTGACATAACATCATCTCTGTTCACTCCAAGGGTAATGGGAGGGAGAGAAAAATGTCCATCTCTAGAGCAGCAGTAGATGCCAAACTGGAAGGCATCCAGCTCAGTGGCATGCAAGAAATATAATACATTATTTCAATGCAAGCATTTGGGTTTATTTGGGGACTCAATTAACAATAAGTGCATACATCCATTTACAAAATGGTAGTGTACCAGACACATACACACACAAGTTGTAATTGAAAACTGAAATAACACCAGAAGGAATAATCATTAAAGAAAAACAAAAAACATCCCCCAAAAGCCAAGAATAATATTTAATAAAATCAAATAATTCATCCATCTGCAGTTATATCCTTAGGGGGAGGCCACAGACTAACAAGCAAACAAATCTAGATAGAAATGAAAATAATGTTGTGAAGGTGATGGGAGGAACAGGGGAGAGATTTCTTTGCAGATTAGCTGCTTATGAACCAAAAGTATTTCAATTTGATCACTTGCTTGTAGATATGTTTATCAGAGGATGGGGAATTCCATCATATGTTTGTACCATCCTGAAGAATAATTATTCTTTTCCTCTTCAGACATTTCACTCTATTAGCTGGCACAGCCACAGAATTCAGGATCTCTCATCCAAGACACCAGCTGAGGTCTCAAGAGCCCACTTTCTTTCCTTAAACTATAGGAATCGCCCAGGCTAACCAGACTGTGGTTCCCTTCACCTTCACTGTAAATTTGTACCCCCTGAGGCACCTATAAACCCAGGCACCAAAGGACACCCCCAGGCAAACTGGATGCCCTGTGAACCTTGAGATGTGCCTTCCTCTAACTCAATCCCATAAACGTTAACTGCATGCTGGGATTTATAGCCTTTAATTACAGATTTTCAAGGAAAACTGAAAGGAAAAAAAAAAAAATTCAATCTTCTGCAGATCTGGACATATGCTACAAAGACAAACGGACCTCACTGGAAAGAGTCTCAGGGGACCCTGTAAAAAAGTCTCAGGGGACCCTGCAATTAAGGCACTGATTTTATGGAAGATGTGACTGACTCTGTGCACTGACTATTCACAACTGCACTCCCATTAGATGCCTGCAGGTAGGGTGGCCCTGCAAAATATCTCATGCACTGCTTTTGTTCGGATCTCACTGTTTTTCCCAGGAATTCCTTTCACAGAAATTACATTTCTGTTCTTATTGAAATTTATGTAACCTGCAGGAGATATTAATTTTTTTCCATATCATATGAGTCAGAAATGGAAAAGATGTGCTAAGGTATAGAAAGAGTTGTGCTGGATACAATTAGCAATGCTTTTAATCCAGATTCATCCTCCAAGAGCTCCTCAAAGGAAGACACAATAATTCCCTTTGAGCAATTAAGGACTAATTTTGCTATATAAACCTGTCAGCAGTAATGATTGTATACCCTGAAGTACGAGAGTTTATGTTATATTGTGCTTCCATTATGCATCTATCCTCTGTGAGATAACTCAGAGTANTGTTTTCTAGCTAAAGCCTGAAAAAAAAAAAAAGGTGGATTGCAAAAACTGATTAAAGGACCAATTGTGGATTAATTCTCATTTCTGCTATAACTCTCAAGCAGACAGTGGTTTTGGTAGGAGTAGAGATAGGCCAACAAGGGCTGGTTTTGAAAAATACCCTTCATAATGGCCTGACTTCAGGGAAGAAAACCCTCACTGAAGCCTGTGTGGGTTGCTGAGAGTTCAGTGTTTTGCCTGTCTAGATGCCTAAATACACACTTAGAGGTGCAACTTTGGCCACATTTTTCCAGAGACACCAAATAATGGTATGAGGTCTGCAGAGAAAATTGACATAACATCATCTCTGTTCACTCCAAGGGTAATGGGAGGGAGAGAAAAATGTCCATCTCTAGAGCAGCAGTAGATGCCAAACTGGAAGGCATCCAGCTCAGTGGCATGCAAGAAATATAATACATTATTTCAATGCAAGCATTTGGGTTTATTTGGGGACTCAATTAACAATAAGTGCATACATCCATTTACAAAATGGTAGTGTACCAGACACATACACACACAAGTTGTAATTGAAAACTGAAATAACACCAGAAGGAATAATCATTAAAGAAAAACAAAAAACATCCCCCAAAAGCCAAGAATAATATTTAATAAAATCAAATAATTCATCCATCTGCAGTTATATCCTTAGGGGGAGGCCACAGACTAACAAGCAAACAAATCTAGATAGAAATGAAAATAATGTTGTGAAGGTGATGGGAGGAACAGGGGAGAGATTTCTTTGCAGATTAGCTGCTTATGAACCAAAAGTATTTCAATTTGATCACTTGCTTGTAGATATGTTTATCAGAGGATGGGGAATTCCATCATATGTTTGTACCATCCTGAAGAATAATTATTCTTTTCCTCTTCAGACATTTCACTCTATTAGCTGGCACAGCCACAGAATTCAGGATCTCTCATCCAAGACACCAGCTGAGGTCTCAAGAGCCCACTTTCTTTCCTTAAACTATAGGAATCGCCCAGGCTAACCAGACTGTGGTTCCCTTCACCTTCACTGTAAATTTGTACCCCCTGAGGCACCTATAAACCCAGGCACCAAAGGACACCCCCAGGCAAACTGGATGCCCTGTGAACCTTGAGATGTGCCTTCCTCTAACTCAATCCCATAAACGTTAACTGCATGCTGGGATTTATAGCCTTTAATTACAGATTTTCAAGGAAAACTGAAAGGAAAAAAAAAAAAATTCAATCTTCTGCAGATCTGGACATATGCTACAAAGACAAACGGACCTCACTGGAAAGAGTCTCAGGGGACCCTGTAAAAAAGTCTCAGGGGACCCTGCAATTAAGGCACTGATTTTATGGAAGATGTGACTGACTCTGTGCACTGACTATTCACAACTGCACTCCCATTAGATGCCTGCAGGTAGGGTGGCCCTGCAAAATATCTCATGCACTGCTTTTGTTCGGATCTCACTGTTTTTCCCAGGAATTCCTTTCACAGAAATTACATTTCTGTTCTTATTGAAATTTATGTAACCTGCAGGAGATATTAATTTTTTTCCATATCATATGAGTCAGAAATGGAAAAGATGTGCTAAGGTATAGAAAGAGTTGTGCTGGATACAATTAGCAATGCTTTTAATCCAGATTCATCCTCCAAGAGCTCCTCAAAGGAAGACACAATAATTCCCTTTGAGCAATTAAGGACTAATTTTGCTATATAAACCTGTCAGCAGTAATGATTGTATACCCTGAAGTACGAGAGTTTATGTTATATTGTGCTTCCATTATGCATCTATCCTCTGTGAGATAACTCAGAGTATTCCCAACTATATTTTCCCCCTGCAAAACTGCATGCCCAGTAATACTTTACAGTAGTGAGTTCCAGAGATCAATTAAGCAGTGCAGGAGGAAAAAAATAATCTTAGTTTGCAATAATGAAAAACATTTCTCCCCACTGCCCAATATCTCACTCACCATGTCCCTACCAGGCCTTTGCTGGTCTGACTCTTGAGCTGCATGTCTAAGCTTAAACTCACCCATGACAGGAATCCTGCCACCTCCAAACCACACCTCCCTCTTTTCCTACTGCCCACTGCCTTCTTATAAGACACATCCAATTACTTCATCTGTTGCCAAACCCTTCGTGAGCCTTGTCACATTAGAAGCCAACCACTTGCTCTTTGGTGGCCCTCCATGACAGGTGAGGGGTGAGCAAGGGATGTCCACCTGTCCTCTGCCATGTCACTCTTTGGCAAACATGGAAAGGGTTCAAGTAGAAGGAAGGATTATGGTTTTCCTTTACAAAACCTAGGGACACAGAGTTTCAGTTATTTCACGTGTTTTAACCAACTTAGAAACACAGAATCATGGAATGCTTTGTGATGGAAGGGACCTGTAAAGTCCATCCCACTCCAAACCCTTTGCCTTAAAGCAGGGACACCTTCCACTATCCCAAGTTGCTCCAAGCCTCATCCAAAATGGCCTTTAACACTTCCAGGGGTGTGGCAGCCACAGTTTCTCTGAGCAACCTGAATTATTTGGCCACTAACCAGTTCCTGAAAGGAGAGTTTTCCTGCTACTGTAATAGAATACATCAGGTATTGCATAGCCCTCCCTGTCTTTCTTCCCGTTGCAATTAATCTCTGTTGACTGATGGTTAAATTCTAGGTGTTGATCATTTTAATTCTTCATTCCCTCCCTCTCTCAGATCTCTCTGTGATTTTTCTGTCTCTCCAGTTATGTATCCCTCCATTCCAGCAAGCAGTTGCAATCCTGATGGCTCCTCTGATTTCTCAGCATTCCAATTCCACTCCTATTTTTGAAAGGCTAAAGAGGGAAGGGAAAAAATTAGTAGAAAAATCAAGCTATAGGACGTGTCACTGACCCCTGGCCCAGACTGGGCCCAGTTAATCCCCATGCAGTCAAAGAAGTTCTTTTCGCAACATTTGGAAGAGCCTGCAGGGAATAAGAAAGCTTGGGGTCTGGGACACAGCTTGACCAGGTCACTGTAGGTATGGTAGGGGAAGAAGTAATGCTGAGGAGAGATGCAGCCAGCCTGGTATGTGGGGAGACAGCTCAAAAAAAAAAAAATTAGTGAAAACATGGCTCTAGCTTTGACAATATTGAGGAAAGCAAGAGGTCGTTCACAGCTAAGGGTTGATCTTCTTAAAGAAATTTTGGACTCCATCTGGAAAACCCCGCAGCCTTGCTTTCCTTGCCTTGCCTTCCCTTCCCAAACCTTCCCAAACCTTCCCTTCCCAAACCTTCTCTTCTCCTTCCTTCTGGCCAAACCACCTCAGTCCAGTCTGGAGTGACAGTCACTGCCTGGTCATCATCACAGACACCCTTTGCACTTGCTCCTGGTGGAAATTCAGTCATTATTCATTTCTTTCTCATAACAAGACTTTCAGCCCAGGGAATACATTGGCTGAACACTCCAGTATCATCATTTACTTTAATTTCTTTTTAAATTTGTTTCCTTGTTTTCCAAATTAAAAATCAGATCAGAGGTCTCCATGCTTGAAGAGAACAAGCTGCCCTTCCTCTATCCCTCCCCATGGATGGCACCATCTTGCAGAGAATTTATTATTCTCCTCTAAAGCCAAACGTGATTAATCTTCCAGCATCTATACGTGCACAGTTCATGCATCTGCAGCTGACCCAGACTCCTTATGGAGTCCGTACCATCAAGAGTGAGTGATAGATACATTTAGCACAAAGTCCTTTAAATGTACCTTGGGTATCTATTTTAAAAAGACACAGATAGTATGTTTAAAGTGCTTTTATCACTGCTAACAGTAAAGAGAATTTGTGGTGAGCAACTCCTCCATAGAAATTTGCTTTTAGTCACATGATTACCACCACAGGTGGACAACCTACATTTCGTATGACTAAGCCTTGCCAAGTTTCTGTGACTCACAATTTTCCCTCTCACTGATAGCACCCTCTAACTTCATGTCATTGGCAGATTTAATCAGTGTATTCCTGCTTTGATTACATATTAAATCGGTTCAGTGAGATGAGAGGTTCCACCAGCAGCTTCCCTCCATGGGAACAATCAGCCTCTCACTGAGACCCTTTTGCAGTTTCCCATGCAGCAGGTTTGTCAGTCACCTGTTAGTTCCTCCATCTCCTCTTTAATGAATAAATCACTATGTGGCAACATGCAAAATGCTCGCCTGTGGCTGAGCCTTTTATTTTTTAAGAACTTTATTCTAAGAGAAGAGGATGACAACTCTCTGTCCCTCCAGGTAGCTACAACACAGCAGCACTCATTGTCTGCAGAGCTGTTTCATGTAAACATTATGTGTGTTTAACAGATGCCTTCTGATATCAATCCCATCCATGCACGTGCTTTATCTCCTACATTTTCTCCTGTTGCTCGATTCTTGGCTCAGTTCTGTGCACTGCAAAGCGTGCTCAGATCACTGCAACAAAAAGGGCATCGTCAGGAGTGATGGCTGCACCTTGAGGTGATCAAGGCTGAAGCACATACCACTGAGGCCACCTGGTGTACAGAGCAGGGCTGCAGTCCATCTGCCTGCTCCTGCTGCACAGCCTAGCACGGAAAATTAAACAAAAAAAAAATAGAAAGATAAGAAAAAAATACCAGTGTGTTTAGCAAGACACTGCTTTGACTACTCAAATGCAGCACTGAGGCTCCCTGCCCTTGCTCTGCGGGGGTGTGTGTGTGGCTGCACTAAGGAGCCTGAAAAATCAGTGTTTACTGGTGTTGGAGGGAGCAGACCTATAAAACACAAAGGGCACCACAGTGGAAAACACACATGTAGTGAAATGGGTTGACTCAGAAACACTGCCAACACCAGCAAGAGTGCACAGAGACAGAGTCAGCCTCCATCTTCTCCTAGTGTCCCTCATGGCCTTACTTGAGGAGTGAGGAAATCGTCCCTTCAGCCTGGGGTCCATGAATAGAGTCCACTTCCCAACACAGGTGGATAGATTTGAGTGCCATTTTCTTCTATATTACTTTTTTTTCCCCCCCTATTTTTCCACCCACCTTGAAAAGTGGCTTGTCTCACTGCTCGGGTGTGAGAACAGAGAGGAAAAATTGTGCCGTGAAATGAGAATTTGGAGTGACCGCCTGTAATTTGAGCTTGAAAGAGTTTCATTGCCCCTGGCTTATACACATCTTACAGAGGTTTGTAACTGAATTTGGGGGGTCAGGACCATCTGGCTCTCAGTGCCTGTCATGCCTATGAGTAGTGAAACTCAGGGTTGTGTCCTGAGGGAGAGCACCTCAGAGTTGTTGCTGTAGTGTGGCTGCCACCCAAATGTCTCTGTGACCGTCACCTCACGGGACAGGCACAACGCTGCATGGGCCAGGTCGTTGTTGGGTAAGGAATTGAGTTAAGGCATCATCTTGAGAGCTGGAACTCATTGGGAGCCACCCTTGGGGCCAGCAGCTAATTGTCCATGTGCAGAAGGTCCAGCATTCACACCTCCTTCTCTGTGTGGGTGATAGAGTCCTCTGTGAACCAGCCTGGGGTGTTCTCCAACCTCCCTTGGTGGTTGTTCCACCAGAAACCTGAGAAGCTGAAGTTTTTCCCTGGCTGTAAGGCTCTAATGCTGTTCTGAGAAAGCACAAAATGTCATAGAGCTGGTTGAGGGAGAGGAATGGGCATCAAATAAACTATATTCTCCCTGACTGGAGAAAAAATTAGCATAATCAAGTTACAAATTATTTGAAATTTTAGCAGAGCCCTCAGAGAAGTCAGCCTGCACAGAAACTTCATGGGAAAACCATACAGGCTCCATGAATGAGAAGTAGATTATTTTTGCTAAATCAAAGACAGAGTGCTGTATATTTCACCCATCTGCTGCAGTCTGGCTTGTACAAAAAATTCTGCCCATACATCTTCCATATGTTAAGAGGCAATTTGGGTGTCTGGAAGTTAGTCATAGAGATAAGAAAGATGCAGTGTCATCTCTAACCACGGCAAAACTGCTCCTTGAAATACATTCCAGAGCAGAGACAGAATTCTTTTTTCCCCCGATTTTTTTCTCTTCAGTGGCCTAAAAAAATTCCAAGAGAAAATCCTGGGTGGGTCTACTAGCAAGTATGTTCAGGATTTCCAGCTAGGCAAAAGAAAGCATAATAACAAACTTTATTTGGGGTCAACTTGAATGAATTTGTTCTCTCCAAAAATAAACCTCTTCTTGTGTCCTGAGACTATTTAGGGATTTATATATATATATATATATTTAATCTTTTTTTTCTTCCTCTTCACTGCAGTCAATTTTTAAATTAAAAAAAATATTTTGAAACAAAAGTCAAAATATTTCTTAAATAAATACTGACAGGAATTGCTTTGGCATTTCCTGTGTTGAAATATTTCATATGTAACAGCACTTCAGTGTGAATGCTTTCAAAAACTGTGTCTTTTTTGGATGAAATAATTTCTTGAAATGGACACAGATTCATAACTGTTTTGAGTCTCCCTCAGAACTCCATATTTCTACTTCCATGTAGTGTTAATTGGGGGATACTACAAAGTCCCCCATTTACAATGTGACTGCTGCAACACAAAGCTCATCAAGAATTACATTTCACCTGAATGTCTCTCTGGCTAAATTTTCTCATTCCTTGGGAAAATCTTTCCCAGCTTTCCAGCAGAGACTCTGCTCTCACAGCTGCTTTCAAGCACCCAAATTCCTCCTAGCATAACAGACACATGAATGGCTCTTCAAGGGCCAAACCCTCAGCAAGTAGACAACTCATCAACGCCTTTTGTTCCCCCATGACCAGGTGCTAAAAAAAATTTGAACGAGTGAAACAAGTATCTCCTGTGGGGTCCACATGAATGAATTCAGGGTACCACCATACCCTGAGGCTCAGCCAGGTCTGGTCTGCAGCTAATGCTGAGTCTAGGTGAGCTGTTCTTGCAGTGACAGCCAGGGCAGGTGTGTTTGTGGGCACAGCTGATTTGTGGGTGGCTGCCATAGTGTGGGACACTTTCTGTAGAAGAGTAATTACAGCCCTGCCAGAGGCAAATTAACCACATTATCATACTGTTAGGGATTTGCCCTGCTGAATCCATCACACATCAGGAAGCAGAAACTTACAGAATTTAAATAGAGAATAAACCAGTTAGACTGTCCAGGCAATTTTCTTGCTCTTGTGAGAGTTGTCATCAGAATATTTGTTGAAGTTCTGTTCTGCCTGGCTTAAAATCTTCCTTTTCAGGGATTTCAAATTATTCCATACTCCCATAAGTCTTTCTCTGAGAAAATCTTTCCTGTAAACTCTGTTCAAATTTTACTTTTTCTCTGTCTTGATTGAATTATCTTGCTGCTAGCTTTACCCTGGGTATTATGACAAGTAATTGTTGTTCTCCTTCTATGTTAACATCTCTTGAAGTTTGGTTTTTCCTAGCTCCTCTTAATTGGCTCTTCCATTGTATACATAAAATTATGATTATTTTAATTCTCCCTACAAATCCATGCCTACAGCCTTCTGATCAGAAGAGGGCAACTAAAATGAAGCAATTCTGCTCCTCAACAATTTGCTGGCAATACAGAGATGATAATCAAATGCAGTTTTCCAGATGCAGTTGGATCATATATAGAGACAGACTGTGCAGGTCAGAGCTGCAATGATTTATTTTGGCACACTCACCTATCCTTTACATGTCTATAAAAATTAGATGGCTAATCTACATTAGGCATCTGGCTGTTTTCAGAAGACAATACTGGGACAGATGTATCCTCTTCTAAGTATTTTTTCAGCTTCACAGACAAGTTTCCCTCACAGGGATTGCCCTTCCACTGCTGAAAGGTGCTTTGCTCCAAATGACAACTGACCACATTTTAATCTCTATTTCCAGTTTTATAAATCAGGTTCTTCTCTTGGTAATGTTGTCAGAGGTTGTCCCATGGTGTCAAAAAAAACTTGGGCTTGCTCAGATGCAGCTTATGGCTCTTTGTAATTCAAAGGGGTTTTATTTACACTTACCAGTATGTAAGAACTAAATCTAGGAGATATTTCATAGATTAAATTTTGAGTTCATTAAGGATCACTTTATATTGATATTCACTTGAACCTTGAGTGTATTTCTCTTGGTAAGTCCATAACACTGGTGTTTCTAGAGTGTAAATATCTGAACTTTTAATTAAAAGCAGTATTCAGAGGGCTAAAGGGAAAGCTCCTTCTGCTTCCATAATCCCCACTTTCAGAGTCCAAGACTTCAAATGTTAGTCACTCTTTTCTTATCTTTTCCTCTCAACAAAATACTTGAATGGCACCTGATTTTCAGAGTATACTCGTGTCCTTTCTGCTGCAAATCAAGCTGCTCTTCTGAAAAGTTAAATAGAAGTCTCCCTGCTTGGCATCACTTGGCACATGCCGTGGACTTATTCAAATTTTAGCTCAGTTTAAGACCCCTTAAGAACTAATGTTTTCTGTAGCAGAGCTCCTGATATGTTATGTCAGTTTGTGAGAGAAGTGATCTTCCAACCAGGCAAAGACACACTTGAATTGTTGAGCCTTGAAAAACAGACAGACAGACTTCTCTGGGGAGTGAGGCAAAGAAAACCTGGGGCTCCCTCACTGAACACAAAATTATTTCAAAACTGAGATTTGTCATCATTGCTTTAAACAACTTCCCTTGACCTACTCCAGGCATTGTGATTAATTCATCTGGAATGGCAGAGTGTTTGGTATCTTTACTTCTGAGAAACAAGAAGTTTTGCTTATTTAAAAATTCCCAGAATCTTGTAAAGCTGCATTAAGTGTTGCTCCAAAATGTAGACAGGAGATTTTTTTTTTTTTCCTCATTCTGTTCATTGGACAGATAATGGCTTAAATTTTCTGACCAGCCAACTTTTATCCAATAATTACATTAATCCATTTTAGCAGTATTTGGAAACAGAAACCCTCCACAGAAGGCAAGAACACCAGTGCCTCTGCAAAGCTGCTGTGCAGTGAGACCACTGAGGTCTGATCCCTCTCCTGTGTGTTTAGATAAAGTCAAGACTTTGGCAGCTCAAACTGTTTTTCTTCGTCTGGGAAAGAAACTGAGAGATTCATAGTATGTGTCAAGGTGCATTAATCTTAATAGTGAATCCTTTTAATATTCATTAACACTCATTCTCTTCTCTCCTCTGTCCTAAGGGCAGTCCAACTCCACTTCTGATTTCAGAGGGAGTGCAGTCTCTTTGGGCTTCTGCAGTTAATTCAGATGATCTGTCCCATCACAGAAACACTGGTGGGGGCATGAGGGAGAGACAAAGGACGCAAACATCCATTCTTTTGAGAGCAAAACTCAAAGTTTCCAAAATTTGCCTTCCCAGAGCATTTTGTCTAAGTGATAGGTGCAAAGACCCTGCTGGCCTCATGGGTTCACTTATTATTATTAAGTCTATCAAGGGCAAGTTGGTCTGGGTTTCTATGTTCCCCACTGACAAACCTTTCTCCCTCTTATCACTGATCTCTTGTGGCATCGGGAATTATTCAGAAAATCTGACAATGCTGGGAATTGGCCTGAGGAACTTCACAATAAGTCATCAGAAGTGTGAGTGATCCCCCAGATCACCTGTTGACTTTTTCAAAGCAGTTTTGGGTAGTTAGATTTAAAAATGCACTGGCTTCCACCTGCAACTAAACATGAGTGTCTCCTACCTTGTGGAGAAGTATGGAGCTCAGCATTTTTGTTTCACAGGGGTATTCAGAAATTGTTTGAGTTGAGTTAAATTGAGTTGTTGAGGTGGATTGAGTTGGGCCATGTTTTTTTTTCCTCCTCTCCTGTCACTGAATCCCAATCACCTGTCTTGGAACACCTGGCCCTGAAATGTGGGGCTTTCTGCAGCAGGGGAGTTTACAGCTTTCAGAGGTAGCTTAGCAAGAGTCAACAAACCATCAGGGTAGAGCCCATGGTTCCTGAGTCCACTTTCTTGTACTCTCTCAGAATATGTCTCTTAAAGTCTAGACACTGAAGCAAGCAAGGCCCATAGCAAGTGTGGATTTGGTGGACTTTGGGCAAAGGTGGTGAAACATCCTGGTCTTGATTGGGACACTCAAAAGATTCACCTGTTTCCAGCCTGTTAAAAGATGCCCCAAACGCATCTGCACTTTTGGAGTAGTTAGCTCAGGTTTTTGATGGTGTTAATTGTTTTAGGTTCCTAAGTAATTATTGCCCTATGGTCCCTAGTCCTCAGCTGGTGTCCCCTCTAAGAGTAGGTTCCCACAGCTCTCTCTAATGCTACAGCTACACAATACCAGGATCAGAACCAGTAAAAAGTAATAAATGTATAGCCTGGGCCTAGACAGGAGCATTATAATCACCTAGTTTGACTCCCTCAGCAATAACAGCACTGCAACTTCTATTTGAGTTATATTATCTCCCTCTAAATCTAAGTATTTTTAGGGATGAAGAAGACACTGCAGCTTCATATTAAATGATCCTGCCTTTGTGATTACAAATTTGACCTTTTTTTAATTCCTAACCTAAATTTGTCTAATCTGTTTCTGATCAGGTGACGTATAGAGAGAAACAGATGAACTATTAACAGGTGATTCCTCCAGTACAGGCATCCCTAAAACTTCTGCTAAGTGACTGGATATTCTTAAACCCACCACTGTAAAAATAGAAAATAATTCCCAAGTATTAAAATTCTCTTTTTCCACAGCCTTAATTTGCCTGAGATTGTATAAATTCTTGCATGTTCTAAAGAGAAAACCAAAGTAAAACTTAAATCCATATTAAGAAAAAATATCCTAAACTTTCAGAACAATTTCTATTAGCATTTAAACAGTACCTGGAAATGAGGACATTTATTTGCATTACAGGTTTCTTTTATTAGTTCTATTCTATCGGCATTGTGAGTTCTGATTTCTTAAATTAAGGCTAATACTGTACAATTTGTATAATGTTAGAGAAGGACCAAAACTGATCTTTCTGATTCCTAGATGTTGGATAAGTGTGCATGAAGCACCCAGGATTTTGTAAACAGTGGCAGATGTGCATCATAACTGGAGACTTTTGACTCCCTAATCACACAGGAGTTGATAAAAGCTCTGCCAGCCTTCAATAACATCTCTGTATCCATAGAAAAGTCTCTTAACTCTCCTACCACCACACCCGAACTGAGGCACAGGAACGGATTTGGACACATTCCTTTTCCTAATCATCATTAAATGGGAACCTTCTTGGTTGGTGTTTTATTTTGTTTATTTATTTTGGAGACAAAAGGATCAAAGCATTCAGTTCAAGGGAAAAAACCAAATCCATCCTGCAAAGTCCGTGAGCAAGTACTGGGGATTGATACGGGTGTTCTCCAAGTGCTGGAATTCATTTTGCAGGGTTTGTCACTTTTCTAATTGAAAAAGCTGTCTCTGCAACATTTAGCAACTAAAAATACCAAGTGATGAAGCACAAGGAGGGGAAAAAAAAATAAAAAGCCAAGCACTCAGCAGCAGACATCTGCCACCCTGATTTGCAGGCCTTGCAGTAAGGACACTGAGAAATGGGGCACCGAGGTGTCCCCATCAGCACATCCCCAGGGTGATGCTTCCTGGAGTGGGGCACATGTGTTCTCTGCAAAGAAAAACAAGGAAAATCTTATAATCAGCAATTGGCTGTAGGTGTGTGAACAAAGATTTGCTTAATACTTAATGCGTAACATTAATTCTGCATCCAAATGACAGGCAGCTAGGTAGATTCTGCCTTGAAAATTGAATTGTGCCCATTTGGCTCTTCCTTCCAGCTCCATGTCTTTTTTTGTGGTAAAATTTGTGGGGTAAAAAAAAAAAGGAAAACCACACAAATACACAACACCACCTGGGGATCAAGTTCTGAACTCATTTTTGTGTAACAACAAAAAGCTTCCAGATCTTCACCCTGAAACAAGCTGAAGTCACAAACCAAAATTAATGATTTTTTTTTCACTACTGGGTCTTGTGTCTTGCATTTATTGGTGTGGTTGATTGTTTTGGAGTTTTTTTGGTGTTCTCTTTGTGTATGTGTCTGTAAAATGAATCCGCTGAATGAAGAAGACTTCTGCACAAATGTTTCTCTCAATGACTTTAATCAAAGTCTAATTGAATTGGCACATGGATGTGATTGCAAGCTGCCCAAATTTATGGGCTAAGGATCTGTTAGCTTCTCAGGCCTCTTTTTTACACCCATTACTATTATGAAAAATTTGGAAGTCCATCCAATTCATTCTGATTTAGGATTGCCAATAATATCTGAAACGTGATATTTCTTATGAAATAGAATTCTTGCCTTCCAGTGAAATTGGTAGTCAAAAAACAAACAAGTTTCTCATTTCTCCCACTGAGAAAATTCAATGGCTTAGCAATGAAAATTATATTTAAAGGATTTTAGAAGTTCAGTTGCTGCCAAAAATATTCCAGCATATAAAAGCAACAAAATTTTCATTTGCCTCTATCTGATCTGATTGCCCACTGTACATTGAAAAGAGAATGGAAATAATTCCTAAATACATAATTATTTTTATGACACCCTAAATTGTGTCAAGTGGGAGTTTAATCTAAACTACTTGAGCTCTTGTTGTAGTGGGGATAAAGAAGGACTCGTGCAGAGGAGGCCCCGGAGCTGCTGCCAGGGCTGGAGCCCCTCTGCTCTGGAGCCAGGCTGGGAGAGCTGGGGCTCTTCAGCTGCACAAGAGAAGGCTCCAGGGAGAGCTCAGAGCCCCTGCCAGGGCCTCAAGGGGCTCCAGCAGAGCTGCAGAGGGACTGGGGCCAAGGCATGGAGGGACAGGACACAGGCAATGGCTTCCCAGTGCCAGAGGGCAGGGCTGGATGGGATCTTGGCAAGGAATTGCTGTCTGTGAGGGTGGGCAGGCCCTGGCCCAGGGTGCCCAGAGCAGCTGTGGCTGCCCCTGGATCCCTGGCAGTGCCCAAGGCCAGGCTGGACACGGGGCCGTGGAGCAGCCTGGCACAGTGGGAGGGGTGTCTGCACATGGCAGGGGGTGGAATGGGATGAGCCTTTAAGTCCCTCCCAACCCAAATCATCTTGTGCTGGCTGTTTGTGACTCTCCAGAGAAGTACATAGGCATGTGGGACAACTGTCCAAAAGGAATGCAATTAACCAGATGATCCTTCTCTCTCACCTATAAAAGAAGTCAAGCCACTGAACAAACATCAAAGTGTCTACATTTTACATAACTCAGCAAAGGCCATAGAAGTCCTATTCATTGGCTGCTCTCTCCAGTGTTTGTAAGCTGGCACAGTATTCCAATAGGTTTCAGAGTAAGAACTGTAACTGTGATGCTTCACTAGTATCAACACCAAAACAGAAAACATTGACTGATGAGAAGACCTTTGCAGTGTTTCTGTAAACAGGCACTTGAATGCATGGGGGAAGCAAAGGAAATTGAAGTCTAAAAGGAGATCTGATCTGTCTCACAACATTAATGATGTAAGATATGAGGACCACAAAACTTTCAGACGACTTTGTGACAGAAAATCCAGAGACCTCATAAAGAGAAAAAGGCATAAGTCCCTAACTTCAGGTAGAGATGAGCTGAGAGAATTGTGTCTGATGAAAAGGTGACATAACTGAAGTACACTGATGTAATTTTTCTCCCCCGGAAAGGGGAAAGCACTAGGCACCTTCAGGAAAACTTCAGTTCTCTAGGAATTTAAGAAAATGCATTATTACCATAAAGATCACTGAGCTTTTACTTGCTGCCCAGCCAAAGCCACTAAGTTCAGGAATACAGAACGTCTTGTTCTCCATCATCTCTGCCCTTGTCCTCCCCATTTTCTCCCAAAGAGAACTCAGTGTCATCTCACACACAATAAAACAAACACCAAATTTTTTGAGAGGCAGAGAAGCCTGTGTAGGGTTATGAATCACAAAGATATAAAAGAACCACAATATAAAAGCTCATTTCACCTCTGCTGACTCTTAGCCCGACTCAACCACCACCTCTTCTCATTATTCTAAATATCAGTAATAAGACCTCTTTTCTCTTCAGATATCTAAATTTTGACCAAAAGTCCCAACTTTTTCTCAAAACCACAAGAATACCCTAAGTGCTCTCTTCACTTTCTCTTTTCCTGCCTTTTCAGGGGGTCCTGACTTCACATTTTATGTCCCTCTAACTTGACCCAATGCCCTACTCCATTTGTACACTCAATTGTGTCCCCAGCTCATGCCATGGGATGTTCCCTTGAAAAGAGCAGTTTCGTCCCATTTTTCCCAGGGACCACAGAAGGTCCTGTTTGTCCTCCAAAGCTCTGGATGGACCACGGGTCTGACCCAGTGAGATTGTGGTTTGGGATAGTCTGTTCAGAGCAAGATAGCACCTGCCAAAGAAACATTTTGCCTTTCCACCACCAGAGTTCAATTCAGAGGACAAATTCAGTCTAACTACGCAATGATTAGCTCTGCATTTACTTTAACTTCCTTCAAGAGATAATTTCCGACAGTATGTGTCAGTCACTGCTCATTATTTGCTGATAAGAAATACGGGGAATGGTTGAGACAAAGGACACAATAATAACAAAAATGGAAAGTAGGAAACAAGCCAGCATAGAAATCTGCAGGCCTGGGATCTTGTCCACAAAAATAATATTTGCCTTTCATCCTCTTTGTCTTTACTAATATTTTCTTAACTTATTCCCTCTGCTACGCTCACTAAAATTAGGCAATAACAGAAAAATTGATGCAAACAGAGCAACGCATCCCTCAAAAAACAACCTGACTGATGGATTGGCAAGGGTAGGGTCTGCACAGGGCTGGCTCCATGGTCCTGTTTGCCTCTCCCAGCACGAGTTCCCAGCTGCAAACAAGCCAGCAGTGGCCTGGGCCAGGGTTTGCTCCAAAGCTGCGCCGGAAGCAGCACGGCTTGGCTGATCACTCACTCCTGTGATCTACAGCCAGCACCATCCCTTGCCTGAGGATCCAGCCTGGAAAAGAGCGTAGGAGGTGTCACACCAGATCAGTCTAAGGTCCAGTGAGCCAGCCCTTGGCTTTTGAAAACTGGGAGGCTCTTGTCTGCCCACAGAGGAGGCTTTCCAGTCACAGGTAGTTGTGGGCTGGCTTTTGCTCCACAAAGTAGTAGTTAAACATCCTGTCTAAGAGAGAAAACAACCCAGATCACCCAGATCACCTGGATACAGACTGGCCAGGGCTGTATCATTGCTTTGAATTCATGGAGGTTGTGTCCAATATGGGACCATGTCCTTCAGTCCAGCTGCAAATGTTCCTGCCATACACATGAAGATCAAACCTCTGCTATCTGCTATCTGCTGGGCAGAGCAAATAACATTGCACATGATGCACATTTCTCTCACTCTTGGTTTCAGTTTATTTTGATGGCCGGGACCTATGCACTAGTGAAGAGCCCTGCTGTACTTTTTGCTGCTTTTTTCCAAGCTATTGGCAACAATAGCCGCTCGAATTTCATAGGTTAACCCTGGACTAGGCATAACAAATCCCTTGCATTCATTTGAAATTCTGCTCTCTTCAGATTGCATCACCTTTCCCCTGTTGTCCTGAACAATAAACAGTTAATCCTAAATTTTGACAAGAGGTCATAATAAAACCAGAAGACCACAAACTTTCTTACACCTCATGGAAGTCTCAGGCTCCAGTTTTAGCTCACTTTAAGGGAGGGAAAAGTATTTTCTCCTCTCTAGTGTATCTAATCCCGGCAGAGATACCATCACAGAATTTATTGGTAGCTGTCATAGAATTTCTTGGTATTATTTTTCCGTGCAGACATCAGGTTCCTCCTGAAGTTCCTGATGGTATCCCAGCAATCTAAATGTACCTGCTGTTACATCATCCTTAAAATACGTGACAGAAAACAGCATCAGGAAACCTGCAGATTTGACAGCACTGCCAGGGCTGTACAGAGCCCCAAAAGCTAACAATGGCCATGGCTTTGAAATACTGCTGATTCCTTCACTTCCCATTTCCTCCTGTCCCAATGGTGTCATTTGGAAATACATTACAGCTGAAAGACTTTGGGATGTTTTAATTACATGTGACTAAAACTTGCTGTTGCTAGAATTAGCGCGCCTATGCCTACGATTTATAGGTCTCTGCTTCGACACTAGTGAGCTCTTAAATAACATGAAATGGGCCCTTTAGTGTTAGGAAATTCAGAGCTCCTCTCTAAGCCTTGACACACAAACACACTCAGAAGCTGTTGTAGGGTTTGTGCTGAGCTTGGTGTGAAATGCAGTGAAGCAGCACAGGGTGGTGGAGAGGAGCAAGATAATAAATAATTTACCTGTAGAGTGTGAGTGGCCCCTTGGGTGAGGGCATCACAGCTACTTCACTGGGGGTGGGAGGACTCGATGCACCTGTTGGTTTTTGTGGGTGTTTAATGGAGGATTACTTCTGTAGAGCATGGACTCCAGTTAGACCTATCTCTCAGAGAATCAGGGTGGAGAAAAATCAAGGTGAAAGAGGTATTTTTCACCTCCTGTTTCGAATGTGAGGATGTATTTCAGGTGAGGAAGCACGCAAGTGGTACAGAGTCATGCAAGGTAATGGAGAAGTGTCTCCTAAGCTCTCTGTCTGACTTGCAACTCTTTGGCAAAGGAGCTTGGGGAAAAAATACTTTATTCTTTTAATCACTGAAGTCTAGGGAGCATTTCACATGATGAGTAGTCTTCCTTGATGTAGTATCCATAGCCGTACCACCCCCAAACACAACTGATCTATAGGGGCAGGATGGGGAAAACCCTTACCTAGCACAGGACAGGGATGCATGAGCTGTGTCCCAGGCATTATTTTATCTCCGCAGACAGACCCAGGTGGTCTGGGATTGTTTTCAGGAAAATTCTTTCAGATTTCTTCATTACCAGCACTAGAGGAGGGCAAAGTTTTAACACAATATCACTAGCACTGACAAAGTACACTTTAGGAAAAGATTGTGAATTTTGCCTTCTTTCTGCTTTTGGACGAGATGACAAACACTGTATATTCTGACTCTTGCTGTTCTCTCATTTGTTAACTGAGTAGTTGCTGCACGTGGAAGTCTTTATACAATTCCTAAGAAACTCACTTTAGCAATTTAGAGTCTGGAATTCAAACTTTAAATGGACACTTTTATCTTGACACACAGCTTTTCCCAACGCATTGTTTCTCCTCACCAGTGAGCATGAGCCCCAGAACAAGGTGTGGGAACCTAAGTAATGAGCCCAGAATTTTATTTCACTCTTTGTAATATTCTCTATTATTTTCTAGAATAGTTGGTACATTTGCTGATTACAAAAGAAAAGGCAAAAAAAGGCTTCTATTAAAACAACAATGAAATGTTTTTGGAAAGGACACTCAGGAATTTTCCACTTGCAAGAGGGAATAATAATGGAGCTAATAAGGCTGAACAGGTGTCTGGAAAAGAGCTAGTTTTGCCACAAATTTGTCTCAGAGCAACCAAAACTTGGAGGCATAGAGCTAATTTAGACAGGGCCGTCCAAGAAGATTGTCTTTTGTACCGCTTTTGTAGAAAGTATGAATTTTTAAGAAAAATTACAAAGCCAAAAAAGGCAAGCTATAACAGAGGTTTTTGTCCTGTTCCCATTCTCTTGGAAAAACCAGCATATCTTGTTCATGTATATCTTTCTCATTCTCTTTTTCTCTCTTCCTGGTGAAACCTGTGTCAGGACAACCTCTGGCCAAGCTGCAGTGTGAAATAGTCGATATTGGAGGAAAAGAAGAGTGTAAGGAAACAGAAAATAATGTCATGAAAACATGATCAAATGTCAGAGTTTGGGGTCTTATATATTGTTTGGAAGAAAATTACAGATTTTTTTCCTACAGAAAGCAAGCATCATAACATCAATAATCACTGAAAACAGCAACAAACAAAATGGTTAAAAATATGTTGCATGGCCCTCAAGTAGATGTGAATACACAATACACAATATGTGGCTCCATTATTAGCATCAGTTTGTAGTAAATCCTGACATACAATGATCATAAAATCAGAGAATGATTTGGGCTGGAAGAATTACAGACCATCCAGTCCCAACCACCCTGCCCTGGACAGAGACACCTTTCACTAGACCAGGTTGCTCCAAACTCCATCCAACCTAGCCTTGAATATTTTCAGGGTTAGGGCAGTCACCACTTCCCTGGGCAACCTGTGCTAGAGCCTCATCACCCTCAGCACAGATAAACTCTTCCTTACACCTAGTCTAAATCTGCCCCCTTTCAGCATAAAGCCATTATCTCTTGTTCTATCACAAGTTTGCTAAAAGGTTTGTCCCTGCTTTTCCCATTTCCAGGTGATGTCCAGCTTCTCACCCACCAGCACCCTCAAGTCCTTCTCCTCAGGGCAGCTCTCATTCTGTTCATCCCCAGCCTGGATGGACCTCAGGGGCTGCCCTGGCCCAGGGGCAGCACCAGCACCCGGCTTTGTTGAGCACCCTGATGTTCCCATGAGCCCACTTCTTGATCTCTTGCAGGTCCCTCTGGGTGGCATTCCATCCCTCACTTGTGCCATGGAATTACAGAGCCCCATGATGGTTTGGTTTGGGTTGGAAGAGACCTCAAATCTCAGCCTATTCCACCCCTCTGCCATGGGCAAGGACACTTTCCACTACCCCAGGGTGCCCAAGACCCATCCAACCTGGCCTTGAACACTGCCAGGGGTGGGGAATCCACAACATCTTTTTCCTTTGCCCCAGTCACAGTTCCTTTTTGGTAGTCCTGTGTGTAATTCCCCTATTATCGAGATTACAAACTCTGTCAAGAAGGGACATTTGGGACTATCCATCTATCGGAATAATTTTGTCATCTACAATCCAGTCCTGCTTGTAGCTTGCACCAGCTGTATTTATTTAAGATTACCTTTTACAAACTCTTTAACAAAAACCCGCAGCAGTGTCAAAGAGAATTTTTGCACTGTAAAAACGATCCCTGGTGGGATCATAATTTATATTTTTAAATTGAAACCCATTGTCTGAGTCATAAATTTTTTAACTATGAAAAGCTGTGCAGTTTTTGTTATTGCAGATGTTATTCTTGACTGCACTTTTTGCTTCCTTTTAAATCTTAAAATACTGTATTTAAACAAAAAAGAAAAAAAAAGAAGAAAAGTGGTTATAATAACAGAGAAATATTCAAAGGTATCTTAACACCTACAGATAACAGTTTACTGAGTTTGTTAAAATAAAAGCAAAGGAGAGACAGAAGATAAACCAAAAGTGGTCTTAGATAAACTTGTCAAAGTCACTGGAACCATGGACTGACTTCCCAACTCAGCCACATACCCCTCCTGCTACCTGAGATAATTCAGGTGCTGTTGGTCCAGGCAGCAGTTAAACAGTTTTTACATACATTCTCAGGATCCACAGACTCTAACAGAACTTAAACAAGCATTCACCCACTTCCTGAGATATAAGCTGCTTCCTGAGTCAGGAAGTATCTTTGCTCCTTATCTCAACCAGGAATGTAATACCATCGGTTCCTCTTATTCTTTATTTTTCTTATTTCTCTGTATTGCAAAGCCCTCGGTGAAAGCCATTTCTTAGACACATTTACACTACACCCAAATACTGGGTCCTGTAATACCAGCAATAGATTCGTTGAAATTTACAATTTTTTGAAGATACATGGTAAAGAGGAGGATGTGAGGATTGGATGTGAAAAAATAATGTGTTGGCATGATCTGTGTAGAGGAAGATTCATGTTGAAATGGGAACAGGGGTTTGGGGAGCAGACAAGAAAACCAATCTGTATCAGGCAAGGGCAGAAGAGAGAAAGGAGAAAAGGGAGAGGAAGGAAGGAAGGAAGGAAGGAAGGAAGGAAGGATTATAGATATTACAGAGGAATAATAAACATAGATACAGACACCCTTGTAAACCACAGAAGTGGGAGAGTTGAACTGCATTCATTTTAGGAGAAAACAATAAAGTCTGTAGTATTCTTTTTGCTCATGATAAAATTGTATCCTTCCCATTGCTAGGGCAATGTGACACATTAAGGCTTCTGTTCATCAAAACCAGCTTTCAGCCAGGTCGTTCATGCAGCCCACAGCCTCATGGCCCTTACCTCCACCACTCTATTCTTTCCACCTCCATCCCACCTACAAAAACTATTCCATAGATTTATGCTGGAGCCTCAGGCTCAGCCATAACCAGCAATGACAAGGGCTGGCATCAGTGTGCATAAGAAGACCGTGATTCAGAGGGAGTAATAGGCAAAAGTACAGTCCAACTGACTTTACAGATAGGTTTTTACATTAATAGAGACATAGCACTTGGCAAAAATGTCCAACCTCTCAGCAACTTCTCGGTATCATTCCATAAGGAAGAAGCAAAACTCGGGCAGGGCCTCAAAAGGGATTTTGCTGCTCTCAAGGTCACAAGAAAGACACTATTCTAAATTTAAAACAGACCCACTTACCATGGTAGGCAATTGAAACTGTTTATCCACTTTGAACAGATAGAATTACCTAATCCTTCTATGATTAGAGGCTAGTGAAGTTAAGTTAATTCTGTTTCTGCAGGCACTGCTGCCTTTGATGGAAGCAGCTCATCTCGAGGAATGGCCTGCTGGTGTGATGGCGAAACAAATAGTTTTGTCCTTTTGAGCTAAGGAAAAAAATTTGCTATTGATTTTGGCTTAAGAGTGGTAAGTGCTTTCTGCACGATTCTCATCATGGCTTGAGAGCTGTTATTTTGGGCATTAGCCTCACATACCTTGATGTGGAAGACTGCTGCAATACAGGGCCCTGCAGAAATCTTCTGAGGGGATAGTTAGGCCTCTCCTGGGTTTGGTTTTCCAGCTGGGAAAAGAGGGCTGAGTATATGAAACATCCTCTCTACTGCCACATAGTTCAATATGCTTGCCAACCTGCACACATTGATTGTTTTGGGAGAAAGGTCAAGAAAACAGAGGAGCCCTGATGTTTTTCTACCTATGCCTAGGCGGTGGTTTATCAAAAAAGACCAAAAAAATCTATTGTCTAAACTCCCCTTTAAAACCAACAGCCTTGCAGGGCTTTCAGGCTGGTTACAAAGGGTAAGGGTTGTTTTCTAAAGCAGTGTGGAGTTGAAAAGGACAGAGGCAGTGAGCCTGGCCAAGCCCTTCAGCCTGGCAAGGCTTGTACAGCAGCTCTGAAATGAGCAGATCGGTGGGGCATGATCAGAAATGCAGGCAGGGGAGGTAGAAAAGTAGCAGAGGAATTACTGTGATGGTGCAGCACACTTTGAAGATCAACCTTGTAAAGGCCAGGCCTTTAAAATGGTCCTTCCACTCAGACAGATTCCCTGCACTTTCCAGGAAGAGTGCTTTAGCAAGTAATAAATCCCCATCCCTTGAGGCCATCTAAGGCACAAAATCTGCTGCATTTTTCAGTGTCAGCCTTCTGCATAACCAGAACAAAATCATTTAGCTCGCTCCTTTTAGTTGAGTGTAAAATAAAATATTCCCCTTCTAGTTATTAGTTACATTGAATACAAGATACGAGGGAATCCTCTGTAGTGAAGAGTAGCTCCAGACAAGGATGATATGGCAAATCCTGAGATGGAATCTAAAAACTAGACGTAAAGCAAGTGAAAACAATATTTTTCCCTAAGAAAAAGTCCTGGACTGTAGGCTTTAGGAAAAAAAAATCACTTGCTTGAGAAGTTTCCAAGAAAACCCAAAAGGAAAATTATCTCAGGTTGACATTTCAAACCAAAATGATGATTTATAAAAATGTGGGGGACTTTTACTGAAAAAAAGAAAAAAAAAAAGGTAGTTTAGGTTGTACTGTAACACAATATTTCATCTTGTTTTGAAATGAACATTCAGAATGGCTTTGTTCTTTTGAATTTCTCACCAGCAAAGTTTTGTGTATGCACGTACATAGAGCTGACATTCTCTTGCCAAAAATTAGGTTTGACAAAACTGTATTTCTTGGCAGAAGTTCTTTCCTCCTGAAATTTCAATATGCCTTAACTTTAAGAAATAGATACGTTTAAACAGAAGGAAGATGAGAAAACCAAGAGATTCTGGGCTAGACACTGGGATAGCTGAGGTGCTGGGTCAGCTGGAGAGCAGAGTAAAAAAATCCATCATCAGAGAGGCTCACTGCTGAAAAGGATCATTGATGAATTGTGCATCACTGAGTATCTTCAGCTATGAACTTAGGTCATGTGTGAATGCCTGGGTGTGGGAGGATTGTGAATGAAAGATTGTTCATGGAGGCACAATAAAATAATGTTTTTGGAGAATTTTTACCCCAGATCACATATAGGCACAGTTATGACAAAAAAATCATAATAAAAGGTTATTATTCCTTTCCCTGTGCCCAGCTACAAGTGCTTTCCCACCTACCAAGACAAATACCATGGAAAGAAAAGAACTTTCTTTTGTCTAGAAAGTGGCAAGTGCTGCCTACAGAGCTGCTGTGGCCAGAGACTTCCACCCACGGTCAGGAAGGATTGCTGCAGCTGCATTGTCAGGCTGATAACGTCACATGGAGGCACAGGACTCACCATTACAATCCAGCAAATTGTCAATTGAGGGTCTGTTCCCCACACAGGGCTCCAGATCAGGCATCCAGCCATGACCAGTGCTTGCTGAAGCTGTCAGAGATGTGGCACCAGTCAATTAATAACTGGAGGAGCCACTTCAGCATCAGCATCATCAAACTGCTCCTGCTGCCTACTGTCAGGCCCCAATCCTTGGAGCCCTGGAGAAGCTTCTGGTGGGGTCTACTGCCTTTTCCTGTTGGTGAAACTTAGCTTGGAATGTAGGTGGTCAAATTTACAGGTCTCAAATGTAAAAGTCATCCTGGCTGGTCACCCTACTCACAGGAAGCAGTCCAAAGGACCATATTTCTAATTATAAATCTGATGATTCAGAACCTCTCACCATTGACTATGGGAAAAAATTAACCAAAGATGAAAGGCTCGGATGGAGACATCTGCCTTTTAGCCTTGATTTGTTTGTGCATTGGAAGAGGTATTTTGTACCCAATGGGTTACATTCTATTATAAAGAAATTACATTTGGTAAAGGAAAAATTATGTTGTCATACAATATATTGAAGTCCGTGAAAAGATTCAGGAAATTAAGAGTATGATGAGAGACTCTTTTTCAGAGTGAAGGTAATGCCTTTAAGTGCGTCTGTGTGAGTATATTTGTGTAAAAAATGCTCAAAATTCTGGTGACTTCATAGGAAGGACTCTACTCCCTCTGCACTTCAGGAGGCTGAGTGTGACACTTGCAGCCCCATGTTCTTGTTCAGGGGAACAAGTGCCAATGCTGTGGGGTATTGCATGGTCATATGAGAGCAATATAATAATTTTTCCATGGGTGCCTCCGTCTCTGTGTGGGATGTTTGTGTGAGGTGTTTCAGGGCTGATACAATCCCATGATGTCTGTGCACTGAGCTGCCAGGACAGGAGTCACACACTTCTGGGTCTGATGAGTCTGCTCAAGACCCTTTTTGACTCTGCAATAGGAATAAGTTGAGCACATGGATGAAGGGAAGATGTTGCTTGCAGCAGGGTGATTGAAGCAGAGGGAGACTCACAGTAGACTTTTCTACAGTACCTAATCCTCCCGCAGCCTACTTCAGAATCAGCCCTTTCCTCTGCTTGTCATGTTCTAAAACAAACATACAGTCATAGAATCAGAGCATTTCAAGCTGAAAGGGAACCATAAGGCCATCAAGCATCACTCCTTGCAGGACTACCAAAACTGAAACTTATTTCTAAGAGCATCTTCCAGATACTCCTTGAAATCTGACAGGCTTGATCCCTACGTGGGTGATGGATTTTGATTAACTTTATAGCATGATATACTTTCAATAAGCTGCATTAGGTACCACACTGAGGAAACCTAAGGGAATTCATATTTCCTATTCATTTTTCCATTTTTCAATTTTCAGTTTTGTCTTGCACTCAGTAATTCCTGCATGGACAGGGTTTGCCATATGCTCACCAGGTTTACAAAGTTTACCAGCACTTTTTAACAGGGCTGAAATAGGGGCTTAGAAGTCAAATTTTCACTTTTCTTTCTCTTAATTGTAGTTCTGGCACTAAAGCTATATGTTTTTACTAAGACGTTTCATTCAGCTAGCAAAGTATTCAGATATGTATTCAGCAGGAGCAATCATAGGGACTGCCTACAAAAATATTACATCTACCTCACACAGAAAGCACCTTGAGCCATAATGTTCCTTGTTCCTGGGAGGCCTGAACACTGGAATCCTGAGCACAGAAAATTGTTAGTGAGTTTCTTCCCAGAAAAGAACTGCAGCTCAAATACACCTCTTGTAACACTTTAATGTCTTTGCAGAAAACAGTTATGAGATAAAGACTCATGAGACATGAAGTGGTTATCAACTATGATCTCTAGGATATGTAGGGAATACACCTAAGGAGGTGGCAAGGGAAAAGCTGACCAAGGGAAGAAACTTTACAGTACTAGCCAGAAGTTTACAAAATTGCAATCCACATCTTCACTGAGAAAAAAGAAATTAAAAAGTAATGCAGAAAAAATTGAAGATCACTGGATCAAGAACGACTATTTGCTTTAACAGAATCTCAGAACAGTTTGGGTTGGAAGGCACCTTCAAGACCATCTCATTCCAACCTGCCATGGGCAGGAAAACCTTCCACTAAACTTTTCTGTTTTAAGACTCCTAAAGCACTTGCTCTGCTGGTTAGGATGTTATTACTAACTCTGAGGTTATAAGTGATGTCTTCTGCTGGTTTTCTTTCATAAAACTGTGTCTCAGCCAAGAATCATAAGGTTGTGCAAGTATAAAGGGAGAAAACTGCTATGGAACTATATAAACACCTATTTAAAAATTAAACTGTTGAAATAACAAAAATACAGTACTGAGTTCAGTTCTAGCAGTGTGTACATATCTCTACTGGTATCAATGAAACAGAGGCTATTAACACCAGCAGAACATGTGATCCATATCTATAAGTTCTGGTCACACCAGAGCAGTTCCAGGAGGCAAGTATTTTATTTGGTACAAGAATATGTGGTATCTAATTACATGTCCAAGTTCAAAATATGAGATAACCATATCCATGTTAGGCAAGCTTATAAGTCATCCACAGAGTATTCACTATATAATTCACCAAAAAAAAAAAAAAAAACCCACCACATTATCAAACAAACAGGTGCTCAATAGTATTCAAAAACAACCTAACAGATTAATTTACTAAGATTGCATTTCTTTGCAACTTTCCTGACCTTTACAGTAAAGCCTAATTCCAATTAGTTCAGTTATAAAGTCCATAACTCTTGTAGGTACCGCAGTGTGCAACACATTATCATTTTACAATGTTCTCCCTGATTTGCAGCACAAAACATGCACTCCTTATGGGAATTTGTTGGCAAGCATTTAGGGCAGCTGGAAGTGATCATGAAGTGCAATTACTGTCTGTGCATATCCACATCTGGAAAACAGTTCTTTGCAGTTTTTAAAATAGCCTTAATGAAGAATGGAACCTTGTACTTGAATCGATGGAAAGGGTGAAGGGGTCTCAACGCCAAATTTGTAAGAGAGCTAGAATAAAAAGAACACACTGTGCAGAAATAGAAAATAATTAACGGAAAATTAATTATTGTCAGAAATGTTTGCCATCGTTTTTCAGGGAAGACAGAAATATCCGTGGGCAGGGGTGAAGGGAAGTTCTCCATTAAATAAAATATCTAACATTAGCCATGTAAGATTTAATAGTGATGATACAGCCTGGAGGATGCTAGGTGATATTATCTCTAACACGTAATCTCACAATGTCTCATGGACAGGAAAACACCAGTTGGTGTGAGATGTGCAGAGAGATTTACCAAAGAGTCTAGGGGCAAAATGGAGGCAACCCAAGAAATACCAGCATTATCTTTAAGAGGTTAACCTTAAGCGGTTCCAGGCGATGACAGTGGCTGCACCACATGCTGGGTCTAGCTCTCTTCTTTCTTTGGACAATCTCCACAAGTGAAGTGAGCAGTATCCATTACTGCATCCCTGTGATCTTGACCACCCTGGCCACATTTGTAGTTGCTTCAGGATGGCAGTGAGATGAGGATGGTCACTTTGTGACATGCTGCAGGTATCTCTTAGTGAACATGCTCAAGAACCCTTGCCTGGAAATGCCCCCTGTCCAACCACACTTTGCCCTATTATTCTCCCAACACTGATGTCTCTCGACTCGAGCTCAAAGCAGTGAATGCTGCAGATCCTAAGCATCTCCCAAAAATGCCCAAATAAAACCAAAAGCATACACAGTAATTAAGACACACTTAAAAGTATTCCAAAATCTCTTTAAAATTGTTTCAGTTTTTAATCGTGGGTTACACAACTATAAAAACCTTTCTTTTTCACTCCTCCCTAAAACAAGAAGTCCCTTTTTTTTCCTTTATGCCATCAATACTCAGGTTTAATACCTCCCCATGCATGCTTTGGGATAAAGATGCAATCAGCCTCTTCTCACAGGCAACTAACAACAGGACTGAGGGAAACAGCCTTGAGCTACATCAGGGGAGGTTCAGGTTGGACATGAGGAAGAATTTCTTCATGAAACGGTTGTCAGGCATTGGAAAGGGGTGCCATGGAGGTGGTGGAGTCACCACCCCTGGAGATGTTCAAGAACTGATGTGGCACTTAGTTCTCTGGGCTGGTTGACAAGGTGAGGGTCAGTTAAAGGCTGGACTTGAAGATTTTGGAACACTTTTCCAACCTCAGTGATTCTCTTCTGACTACTTGGACACAGATCTCAGGGCAGCATGCTCTCCCCACAATCTTGCATGCAAGAAACCATCCCAGCTGCTACAATCTGCCATAAATGTTCTCTGCGTTCCTCCTTCCCTGTGTTTAGTTATTGGTGCTGCTAAAAGCTTCTGCCTTCTGCCCTGCAGGTAGGTGCATACTTTTGCCTGAGTCAAGATGTGCAATTTGCAATATTTATTTTGACCCATTAGCCATTCCAGTTGAAATAATCTTTAAAAGATGCATGTGGGCGCTTCAGGCTCCTCCTTCTTTTTTCTCTCATAGGACCTGTCTAAATCACTGAGTTTCCTTAATTTCAACAGGAGGTGAGTCAAGACCTACATGAGCTTTTCTACATTTAGAATACTAATTTCTTTTAACAGGCCTAAGTTAAGGTACACAAGTAGTTGACACAAACATAAACAGACCTCTACCAAGATAAAAGACCATCATGAGAAAAGTTTTTGCAATCAAGCTAAGAGGTTCTCTTTATTTTTTTCTTTTCCTTGAGTGATGGAAAAAAAGAAAAATAAAGTAACAAAAGCTTTGAGGGAGGTGGTAAAAACAGTGAAGCAAGGCTGGAACAGCTGAGGTAGGAATAGTGGATTTCTGCTATCTTGAACTAACCCTGCTACCTGCACAGGAGCAGGCCAGATGGGTCACCAGGCAGGATGCTTTGTCAGCTCTCTCACAAGCCCACACCACGGCCCACACGCTGCCCAGAGCGAGGAATGACCCCAGATTTCCTCACCGGCTGCAGCCTCCAGCTGGCTTCTCTGCACAGTGGAGCAAAAAGAAAAAGTATAAGCCGTTTCTCCAGCAAGTCGTGAATTTATTCATCACCTCAGTGCTCCCCAGGCATGGGCAGGACCTCGCCTGTAAAGCAGAGCACGTTTTGGCAGCAGACAACAGTGGGTGTTTCTGCCAGAGCAGCTCTCCGAATACTCTGTACAGCCAGATTTCATCAGAACAAAGCCAACACTAATGTAAGGCTAGGTCCCTCTAATGATGTTTTATTATGAGTAAACATTGGGCTAAGCACAGCTGTATTAAGTGGATTTTGGATTCTTCAGTTGTAAAGAACCCTTGGGAGCATCTGTCCCTACATTAACATGACAGCAAGTATGGGGTTTCACCCAGTAATTCCTGCAGCAAGCCAATAATTTTTGTTAGAAACTGGAGGATCTCAGGAAACACTTTGAGGGCTTTGCAGTGTTCCTGAGGCTATCTACTGCCCTGGGAATCTCTGCCTCATTATCACCCATCTGGCTTCCCTCGTGTTGCCTGCACAGGGCACTCTCACCCTTTCCAGCAGCTCTGGGGGACCCAAGAGGGAGAACAACTAAAATGTCCATTCATGGTCTGCCTGTTGTGAATAAAGTTGCTCTCAGTTACATCACAGACCAAGGAGCATTATTCCTTGTATTAGTAGTAGTGGTAGTAGTATTTATCAAAGTAAGATATTAGTAAGACAATAGATGCACAGATGAAAACTAAAATCCTTGCAGGATTCAAAATACAAAAACACAGAAAACAGCAAGCAAAGGAGTAAAGTCAAGCATTTTATATATGCATTTACTCTGCAAGCATCTTTGCACTGGTGTGTCCAGGGCAGGGAACGGAGCTGGGGAAGGGGCTGGAGCCCCAGGAGGGGCTGAGGGAGCTGGGAAAGGGGCTGAGCCTGGAGAAAAGGAGGCTCAGGGGGGACCTTCTGGCTCTGCACAACTCCCTGACAGGAGGGGCAGTGAGGGGGGAGGGTCGGGCTCTGCTCCCAGGGAACAGGGACAGGAGGGGGAAAATGGTCTCCAGCTGTGCCAGGGGAAGATTATATTAAATATTGGGAAATAATTCTTCACAAAAAGGGTTGTCCCAGGCAGAGGCCTCCCAGGTCAGTCCCCATCCCTGGAGGGATTTAAAACTGTCTGGATGTGGCACTTGGGGACAAGAGTTAGTGGTAAACAAGGCAGTGGTGCTGGGATAACAGTGACATTAGAGGGCTTTTCCAACCTTAGTAATTCTATGATTAGAAAATCGATGCTTTCATGAAGAGTAATTTAATTAGCACTACTTTCTTTCCCACACAGAGCTTTTTAAAATTTATTTTATATTAGAAGCACTACTAAAATACAAATATTTTTTACTAAAAGAAGATTATTGTGAAGGCCTCAGGGATATATTTTGCTGTCTGCCGTCCCATTCTCACCTGAAAGGTGGACTCACCAGCAAGACTTCACCTCCCTTAACATTTCACTGCCTGAGATTTCCCAAATATTCAACTTCTCTTCAATAAGAAGAGAAATCATGATACATTACAGAAGGTTTAGCAGTAAACTCCAATCTCCCTGTGGCACAATATTCAAAATATTTTGGGGGCTGAATTCATTTAAAATGAGATGTTAGGCAGAAAATCATAATAAAACTGAAATCCTGCCTCTGTACCCCCCATCCCCAAAAATTATTCAGAAAGAAATTTCTGCCCAGAGTTATTTTTCCCACTTCTCAGAAGGAAAGAAAAGCATAAGGAAAGTACGTGCATTTTCCAATAGATACATACTGAGCCTGTGACAAGGTATAAACTCAACATCAACACATCATTCCTAGCACTACACAGATTTCTCTCTGCTGGAAGCAGGAGTACAATTACACATAAGCCTCCAGACAGCTGGCCTGCAGTAGGACTTTTTCAACACTTTGAATTTGAGATGGATGAGAAAAAGAAAAGCAGCTATGCCACAAACCTGGTGGGAGAAGTTTTGCCTATGGGAGATGATGAATATTCAAATCACAGCTTGCATGAAATGCCATAGCACCTTAGTCAAACAGAGTTTGAAACAAAATTGTTCCTCAGCCTTTTTGGGTCTGATCCACAGTTCAAAATGTTTCTGTTCAAAACAACAAAAATGGAATTTTTTTTTTCTTTTTCAAAAAAATACTTGAGCAAATAATATTTCTTTTGTCAAATCCAACTCTTTTCCAAAACCAACATTCAGTGCAATTTGCATTCCCTTTCTTTCCCAGACAAAGATCTTCAGGCATGCACAGGTTAAAAAAGGTTTGCCTGATGGAATCCCTCATGTCCTTGATCCTAGATGATTATCTCACACATGCTTACACTGTCCTCTCCTGTCCCATAGTATACCCATGCACTGACAGAGAAAGACTCACACTAACAAATACAGCCTGACAAATGTTTGAGGATAAATTCATTTACTGTATTGAATACTTTGCCTGCTAGTACAGAAGGTGTAAACACTAATAAATAGGCAGTCATGAAATTAATGATGACTGTAAATTACTGAGATACTTTACTTCTGCCAAGTGTCTCCGGAACAATAAATAAGAGGAAAATGTATTTGGAGATAAGGAAGACCTCATAAATATAGTAAATTAAATTATGGAGCTCAGGGAAGTCTGGAACAAATATATCAGTAGGTGATAAGCAGTAGCTGATAAGAGACTCACTCCCAGTTTTTTGTGGGGGTCCCCAGTTCACAGTGACCAGCATTTTTTCTTATGAGTCAGGGGTCAGAGCTGGGCTGGAAACACAGTGAAAGTATCCAAAATCATAAGGAAAAACAACATTGTGTATTATCCTGTCCTAGGTGCTTCGTAGGGATCTGGTCTGGTGTATGAACAGCCATGGGTTCATCAGTGTCACAGATAAAAGCTGTCCTGCAGGGGCTGAGTCCTTCCTAGTGATAAGAATAGCTGTTACCCATATTCTGCAGACGGAGAAAATAAGACCCTAAGGCCCATTTCCATTTCAATAAATTTCCAGTTGTTCAAACTCTTGTTCCAGGGCTGGATTCTCCTAAGTCAAGGAGAAAGAAAGACAGCATTGACTGTAATCCCCCTCATACATCACCCCATTTTCTCTCCAAGAACAGATCAGTGGCAAAGGAAAGGTGGGGACCCCAGAAATTACTACTTCCAGCTTGGAGGTCTTTCACCCTTGTCCCTGCATCTGTCACCCTTGAGGACCAAATCCTGCTCTGCCTCATTTTGGAAGGAGAGTTGGACACAGGCAGCTCTGACAGCCTGAGGAAAGCAGACCCTTGTGAAAAGAAACTAATTTTCCTGGAGCTGTAAGTTTCTTTTTTTCCTTCCATGAAGAGATAGAAGAGCGATGTCAAGGGACTTTGGATCCAGCCCTTGAAGCACTGTGAATCAGCCAAGGAGTCCAGCCAAAGCTCCACAACTTTCCCCAAATGCTGCCCCTTACTAATTCTGCTTCCCAAGTGATTTGCTTACAGTATCACTGTCTGCCTTCTCCCCACCTGCCACTCAATCAGAGCTAAATGTCAAATGTCTCTGCCATCAGCCATGCCAGGCAAGCTATAAAAAGCAGCTGTCTTCCTGACAAACTGTGCTCTCTGAAAGTCCTGTCTTCAACTTTCCTGTCATTTGCAGTCTTCCTTTAATTTTATTTTTAACACTCTTGTCGGTCTGTCTCGCTGGGATCACTCTGCAGCAAGAGCATCCCAGAGGAGCACATTCCCCTCCACTACACCCTGCAGGAGCAAAGGCACTCAGGAATACCTGAATCCCAGTGCTCCCAGGGATAAACTGAGCAGTACAATCATCCCATGGTCTGTTTACACCCTCCTGGGAGGGAGGTGCTCACAGCGGGGCTCTGCAGTGACAGGTCCCATCACCACACACTGGAGGCATGGCCCAAGGCACCCTCACACCCTGCTCACCCTCCTGGGCACTGGCACTACAGACAGGCAGCACAAGCCAGAGCAACTTTGGAGCTCCTCACAGTGAGTTTGGGGGCCACCTCTGAGGAGAGCTGAGCAGGGTTTACCTGAGCAGAGTGATCTAACCTGGTTCCTGCACTGCAGTCCTCTCCTGCACGTGGCCATGTTCTTCATTTGATGCTGAGGATGGTGGGCAGGCAAATGCTGGGTTGAAATACCGAGAGTAACAAAAAGCTGTTGACCTTCTGTAAGAAAATTGCATATTCTGTGCTATTTTCCAGAGAAGTAGCATTGTGGGGATTTATAATGCACCTGCTTATTTCCAAAATTACTTGGTTGAAAAAGGGTTTCTTTATGGGAAAAGGGTAGTGTTCCTCCTTCCTTTCCCACTGTAAAAGGTTTCCAGCTGAGAATACTCAGAATTTCATCTCCTTTAATGTAAAAGGACACAGCCAGATCTCACCCTGCCTACCAAACACCCCCAGCCTGGACACCAACAGTGCACAAGCTCTCCCAGTTCCAGCTCTTTCTGGAATTAACAAACGTTTACCTGTCTCTTGGTGAACCACTAAGAGCTCAGGTAGAAAAGAAAAACGTGGAGTTTGGGGTTGAGATGGTTCAGGATCTCATCATCATTCCTCACTTCTCTTCCTGTAATCACCCAGTCCCATTTTTATCCACACACAATCATCACCACTGAGTCCACTTGTGGTATCTCCTGCAAGACACCACTGCCAGCATCAGTGAATTTTTCAGCAAACATGGCATTTCACCCTCCCCTGTAAAACCATCTTGCTTTGACCTTACTTTTTGATTCTGAAAAGGGACTATTTCAGACAAAATGACAACTACCTTTTTTATTTGACCACTCTTCTGTGTTGCTGAGCAGGAAAGGTATTTTTAGCCTGGCTGCCAGCCTCACAAATAGTCCAGAACTAAAATTTTGTTTCTCTTGTCTAGCTCGTTGCCACCAATAAAAATTTTGCAACCAGCAGTTCTCTCTCAGAGTGAAGTCTTAGCTGCGAGAGTATCCAGCCCATATTCCCACGGACACGTCAGCTCTGCAAAACACAGAAATCCGGACTCTGCTTGTAGAAAGGAAGGTATGACTGAAATACAAAACCATGTATACAGCATACAGATGAAACAGGGCTAACAGCAAAAAAGGGGTTGCCTTAAATTCTTGCATTACAGGATTACCTCTGACAAATTTTCAGTGTTGATACATGTAGCAGAGGTATTGCAACTTCAGGGTGGACCCAAATGAAAATATTTGATGATAGATTTTATTTTAAATGCTGCTGCGGCAAGTCCATGCATGGGTGACATGCTCTCAGAGGATTTCTTTCTGATATGGCTTATTAAGAGTACATGTGGAGTCAAAAAAAAATTTACTATATGCTGAGAGTTTGGTGTGCCAGACAGTTGATTTCAGCTGTGTCTTTGTCATGTGCCTTCATCTACACTCTCTTCTTCTCTGTTAACTCATGGAATCACTTGCTGAGCCTTCATTACAAAGTAAATTGACTCAGGTAATAATAGATATCCCGACATGGATGCAAAATTAATCTCATTTAGAACTGAGTTCTTGCCCAAAAGCCTGAGAAAGCTCAGTTCAGCAAAGTCTGTAAGCAGATGCTTAAATTCATCCCTATTAAACACAACACATTAGTGCTTCCCTAAAGATTTTACAGATTTGGGACTCCTGCCTGATTTGTAAGTGGTGAGTGGCTTTGATTTCTCTGTGCCAAAGGAGTTGGAAAGAAATTGAATTTTTATATTGAGAGTATTTCCACCAACAAAAGACGAGTGGTTCTAAGTAGGTCTTTTTTTTCTGTCTATTTAAATTAGATTAAATAAGATTATGGTATTATTAGTATCATTAGGGCTATTATTAGGAAATTACTATTCACAGCACTTTTACTGTCGTATTCTGCAATAAGGAAAGCACATCTATTAAAATGATTGAACAGCAATACATAAGCTCCTAATAATCCAATGGTATCAATGAGTTCATCTTTTAGATTCAATTGCAAAAGTCATCATTTGCTGGTGATTATCCAATTGTTCATTAGAAGAGATTCTCTGAGACTCAGCAGCTCTCTAATGATGATGCATAGTCATTACATTTCAGTCAACCTTTTCTTAGTGCAGCCATTGGATAATGTTTAGCTGTTGCTGTTCCATTGTTATAATTGGCGTGTAACAATGGCCACAACATCAGAGTTTTGTCTTGTCACACAACTTTAGACCACAACTTTAGTGAGATGTGTCTTGTGATAAAACTCTAGTTTTTGGGACATTTTGTGGATGCTGTGTGAAGATGAGATGGTCACTGGAAGAGAAATGTATTGCTCATTCCTCTAACTCAGGGCTTAACAGTGAATCTATATATCAGAATGCAGCCCTATAATATACATAGTACATACTATATATATTATATAGAATATAGTAACCATATATATCAGAAGTAATAGGTCTGCTGTCTGTGATCTACTTGTTGAAAAATCTGAAATTTGTAGTTCCCTCTCAATAGTCTGAAGGTGTAGTCTGAAGGTGATTTTAGCCATCATAGGAAAAACCTGATACATAAATAGCTGAAATCGGGTGTGCACTTAATCTTTTGACAGTCTGGACTCTGAAAATAGGATTTCACCTTCCATTTGCCACTTGCTCATTCTGTTTTCAAGCAGCACATCATGGGAGAGTATGTCTTTTAGGACAGGGGTCAACAAGGAAAAGAACTACCTGAAATGTGCTGACTTTATCTGGACAACTTGAATTTGAGAGGAGGGTGGTCTTTTAGAATTACTCAGCAGTTTTCTGCTCATACTGAAGTCAGTGGCAAGAATTCCTTGGACTTCTGTAGGCATGGAGCTATTTAGAAATAATTGTCAGTTCACCAGGATATTTCCAAAGTAAGTGGGAATCAATTTTCAGTTATTTTAGACTTGGTGTTCCCACAGCAATTTACACTGATTAAACTTTTGCACCTTTGCAAAACTCTAAGCATTCAGATTTTGTGCCTGTATACATCCCTTTCATGTCCTTGTTTTTTCCCTCACTACCCAGGCAGTGACAAGCTGCAACAGCAGCCTTGTTCCACACATCCAGACATTCCAGCTTCAGTATTTATATGAAATTACACCGGGGACTGGATATGAGTTATCTTCTTTTCTTCCATTTAACAACCTCCATCTTGTTAACTCGGTGTGAATGCATTAGAGATCTTTAGAAATCACTCTGGTTTTTTCTGCATAAAACTAGTAAGAAATCCTGACTAGTAAAGCTCCAGTAAAGATGATTTCCATAGTTGAAGAAGGATGGTGATTTTGCACCTGCATCAAGACTAGGTTTAGCTCCTATGTTCAAATTGCAGTTGTTGTACACACTCAGATTGCGATACCACTTCGAGCAACATCCTTCAGCCAAAGCCCTGTCATCAGTTCAGTTTTGGCTAGAATTTGGATGCAGAGGCCAGGCTGACAAAGAGGCTCCTAGGAGAAGGATTTCAGTACCTATTTCACATGGAACACTTGCCTCTGGGCATTGCTGAGCAGGTATGGTTTTAAACACCACCAAATTCTGTGCTAAATGGGTGTTAGCTAAATGAGAATGAGTGCAGATAGACAACTTGTGGACCTGAGGGACAAAGAAATGCACCACTTTCTCCTTCTTAAAACCTCTGAGCTGCTTCAGAATCATTCCTTGAGATCACTTTTTCCCCATTTATCCTACAGGAGTGCTTATGGCATGATGACTTAAGCCATAAAATTCCCCTAGTTTATACTCTCCAGGCACAAACTGATGGTGTCCATCCTGTCTTTGCAATCTTTTTATTGCCTATTCTGTCTTTGCAAAGAAATAAGCAGTACAATTTTTTGGGGAAGCGAGACATCTGTTTAGTCTCTGTGCATGATAGCAGGTGGCAGACAGGGAACACCATCATGGGGGTGTCTGTGTGTTGCCTTTTGCAGGCAGCCCCATCACCACTTTCAATGTGCTCCCTGGGATGGGCAGCAGCTCCTTTGGGACTGGCCACAGGACATCCCCTGTTCTGAGGCTTTTCCAAAGGAAACACCAATGGCACCTGCCACTCAGAGACAGCAGGATTAGCAGTCTCGTCTGCTCTGACTGGATATTGCATGCCTGCACAGACCTTTGTCCCCTACTCCAACTCCTTCTTTGGTTCAGCTGTGGGTCTTGCTCAGGAAGGCAAGAAGCTCTGGTGACCCTTTTACGGCCTTTGCTGTCCCCCAGGAGCTGTGGAGAGGGGCAACCTCTGCACTGAGGTTCCTGTCCCAATGCAATTCTCCTAAGAAGCTGCCATTTCTCTGTCTGGAAGCATGATGAAACTCTGTGTGACTTTATGGCTTGTGCATGAAAGAGAGCTCTGCGTCAGAAAGGCTCAACCCTGACTTAACACATAAGAAAGCGATTAGGGGGACAGGGGAAGCCAAATGTCTCAAGAATAAAGATGAAAAACTGTGGGATCTGGCTAATTCCAGAAGCAACACCATTTAAGTTATTACTTGATGCCAGTAGTTACAAAAATAATAGCTACGCTCCTCAACCCACAGTGGTTCTCTCAAACTGGCTGTGAACAGCCCCATCAGTGGCAGCAAAACTGTTGCATGTGTCTGGAATAAAAACTCTACAAGGAATGCAAGAGATATCACAAGTAGGCCCCTACTTACCCATGTGCATGTCCCAGGGGATGCATGTGAGCTAATTGTGTTGGTAAGGTTGAGACTGCCTTGCTGGGACAATATTCTGGCAAACAGGAAAAGATCCAAGCCACTGACTGCACAAGGCCGCAGTTATCTTCAGGGCTGATGTGGAAGCTGACTCAACATCATCTTAGAGGAGTGATAATGGCTTGCCATGGCTCATCTGCTCCTGGCTGGGAAGAAGCAGTTGTCAGTGAGAAACGGCCAGGGGAAATGTTTGAATGCTGAGCACGCAACTGCAGAATGAGGTGACACCTATGCAGGAACAGATTTATATAGTCGAAGATCCTGGATTCCCATCCCTAGGCTGTCAGGCAAGCAAAGACCAGTGCCAGGAATAGAGGATAACTGAGATCTGTGTCCAAGCTATGAAGCTGAACCCAACCCAAGATGCCCTACGGCTGTTTAACTAACTGGGAAAACTTAAACCTTCCCCCACAGTCAAACTCAATCTTTTGCACTCATAATACCTCAACAGTTCGTCTTGCCATGATAAAGGCTGTCAAGAAACAAATTCATGGCATCTGCAAGGAAGTTTTTGAGCCAGTCAGTAATCATTTGTATCCATGCCTTCGAACTCAGCAAGAATGTGGGGTGGGAATACATCGTTATGTGCACATTCCAGCTGCAAAATATTAAAATCTTCTACAAACATCATGACCTCACTCACGATTTTGGCAGCTACCACTCTCACAGGGATCATCTGCTTATGACACATTCCTTAGTTCATTTAAGAGACATGTTTTCAAACAATTGTCATGTGCAATTTCCTCTGCACCTGATATTTTCCTTACAGGGATGAGAAAACTGCAGCAGCCTGGTGGGGTGGGACTCTGACCCTTTGTGTGCCGCTGTCACAATACCCTGAGTGCATTCTTGAGCAGAGACAGTTCCTGCCCCAGAAGCTGTGAGAAGAGCAAGGCTGAGAACACATTTGTAGACCTGGATTCTGCCTTAAGGGGCACTTTTAGCCATTTCTGGCTGGCTTCTGATAATGTCGGTGTTAATTAGTGTTTTTCTTCTATACTAGATAGAATGGCAATGGGAAAAGAAGAAACCGGGGAGGACTGGGAAGACCATGGTCATACACAGAAATTTTCTATCCACTCCATTATTAAAGAATGCTAGTTCAGGATGATTGCCACAAAAATTATCAGAGGGTTGATAATTTTAATTTAATTTTAATTTAATCAGGAGCACCTGTCTCAGGAAGACATATTAAGAGAATTGGGGTTGTCCAGCCTGGAGTAAAGAATATCTTAAGGAGCTCCAGGAGAGCTGCAGAGGGACTGGGGCCAAGGTATGGAGGGACAGGACACAGGCAATGGCTTCCCAGTGCCAGAGGGCAGGGCTGGATGGGATCTTGGCAAGGAATTGCTGTCTGTGAGGGTGGGCAGGCCCTGGCCCAGGGTGCCCAGAGCAGCTGTGGCTGCCCCTGGATCCCTGGCAGTGCCCAAGGCCAGGCTGGACAGAGCTTAGAGCAGCCAGGGATAATGGAAGGTGTCCCTTCCCCTGACAGAGAGTTTGGAACAAAATTATACATAAGTTTTCTTCCAACCCAGACCATTCTATGATTCTGTGCTGAGCCAGTGGGGTCATTCCCCATGAACCACCCCTGCAGCTTCACCTGGAGGTGTCTGGCTGTTTCCTGGGAGCTACAAAATTTCTATCAGAATAACCTTGCCTAGGCTGAGACAATCAATCATAAACACCAAAAGGAGAAAGCCATTTCTTCAATAAATCGAGAAAAAAATTCTTCCCAACAAAAAAAAAGCCACCAAAAACCACACAGAGTTCCATCTTACATATGCACAAACAGCCTTGTTTGTGCTAACAAGTCTAGTTTCATGCATCTCCCAGTCAAAAGTGATGTATATATAACTGCTATCACATGTAGCAATTAAAAACACCCTGACATCCTGTTCTTTCTGCTCCTTCCCCCTCTCCAGCTCCTGAAATACTTCAGCTCTTAAAAACACTCACCCTCATACCCCATTCCCCTTCATGTCAGCACCAACCAAGTTGCCCTCTTCCTTACCTTCTTTAAGTGTTCAAAGGTAATTTTAAAAACACCTCATTTAGCTTTTCATTTTACTGAGATTCAGCCTGCCCATAAATCAGAGCTGAAGGGGAATTGGAGAGGGTCTCAGCTAATCAAAGCTCAAATCTCTAAAATGTTTAAATATAAATCAAAATAGTTGAAGGCTCTCCAAAGCTTCAATTTTCTTTGAAAGCCCTAGTTCTTATTTTCCCTGTGCTTAGCTCTCAATTTCATCCTCATCCCTTGAAGGTATTTTCTAAGTATTTTTTAGTCATTTTCTCCAAGACATTGAGCTGCCTGGTTCAAGAATTATATTAAATTTTGACCTGTGAGTGAGTTGCTATGCTCCCAAGTAGGAGTGCTTTGTCCAAATTAAGGTTTTAGGGTTCAGCTCCTAAATTGAAGTTTACTAATGACTTTAAGGCTAAAAATGTTCCTAGAATCTATTGAAAACATGACTTTGATCATCCATTCCATATTGCAGTCAGAACTACATGCTCCATATGTCAGAAATGATAAAATGTTTCTGCCTCCCTCTTTTGCTTCAGAAGTCTGGAAGTCTGCTAAATTAATCTGCTTACCTATCTTTATCACATCTTATAGTTCTGGAATGGAATATGGGTTAGGAAAGCTAAGAATATAAGCTTATTTCTCTCTCTTCCTCTGTCCTTCCCTGCCTGTGTTAAAGTTATTGTGAGAAAGGGAAAAAAATTACACATTGTTACAGATATTTTAATCCTTGGGTTTAATCATTCGAGCATGTGAGTTTACCAAAGAAATTCTCACTGAAAAGCAGATCCTTTCATTCTTCCCAGTGTGTGGGGTATCAACATGTCATATCAGTGTGTTTAATTTTGCTAAAATAACCAGTCTTTTCAGAAAACCCTCTTGTTAGAAGAAAGAATGGGAAATTTGGGGCATAGGAATATTTGGACACTTTTCTGGGTGTATGGTGAACACGTATAAACATCCACAGGGGAATGAGCTTCTGAGCAAAACGGCAATAACTGTTAACAGAAGGTGTACACGGAGCTTTTATTTCATGTATTTGCAACAGATACACAGAGGTTATGCAGTAATCAGGATTTAAGAATATGTCCTGAAACACTCCAGATTGATACCTCTCCTACCTAGGACAGTTCTTCAGTTATTGGGTGACCTCCTCAGATCTCCCTTAGAGATCCCTGAGCTAGGGCAGATGAACTTCAATAGAAACATTGAGATATGTGCAAGGGTTGGTAGATTGCTGGACAAAATTTTCCACACAACAAGCATTTTTACTTATTTTCATCGTGAAACTGATTTTTTTAGATTAGATTTACAAAGAATTTTGGAACCAGATTGGTTTCAGCTGCCTCACGCAGTAAGAATTTTTGTGGAAAATGTTTTTGTCATACAGAGAGTGCACTTTCTGGCAACAAAATATTTGATGCATCTTCAGCTGCATGTGAGCAAGGCTGNGTAGGATCCTTGGGCTGTCTGAAAATCAACTTTCTCTTTAGAACATGTTCATTACAAAGCTCTCTTTTAGTATTTGGCCTGGCCTGATAGGTAGCTGTCACTTTTCTCTTTCTACAGAAGGTAAGTTGCAAAATATTTAATTTCTCAGTAGCTGTAGCTGTGTTCATTCTATTTGGGAACAGCTTCACAGAAATAATGAAAAGCTTGTTTCCGGAAAATGAAGTGTTTTGCGTCACATTCTCTTGGGCTTTTGCATTATTGTCATCCAACACAAAATTAGAAAAATCAAAACATAAAATAATTAAATAATTTAGAAAAGAGTTCTTAGAACCTTGCTTTGGTACTCCTCTGAAACAAAACCTCATCTATACCAAGGAACTTTTGCTAAGGGTTAGCATTTGAGTGAAGACACTTCCCCAGGTGAGGCATCACTCAGCTAGACTTTTCTGAACAGGTTGAAATGCAAGGGAGAAAGAAAATGTATTTTTTAAACAGTTGGCACAAAATACGTACACAGAAAATGTGTACATAAGCAAAAAATTGTTCCTTGAAAATATGGAATAAAATGGTTGCCCACATTTACAATAATTAGGTACACAGAAAAGAAATATTAAGGAAAGAAAAATACTGCCAAAAAAAGGAAAATTTTAGAATTTCCAAAGATGCATTCAGTCTGTAAGGGAGGACATCTTCCTATGCACACAGGATATTGGGTCCTAGGATGTGCATCATGGCAAAAGGAAGGTGGAGGGAGAAACCCGAACCACTTTTGGCATGATATCCAGTGAGTTTCTGAGCAGAGAGGTGTGAATCAGGACCTGCAATGTAGGGAATTGGGTTTGATGACTTTGCTTCTGCTGCTCCAGTTTTCCCCGGGGCTGCAGAAAGCTGTGCCCATCCTAAACCAAACCCCACGAGAGACATTTGAAATCCCTTCGGAAAACTGAGTGCCAAGGGAAAGGCAGCAAAAATTCTGTCCTTTCATTCACTAAGGAGGAAAAGTCATTTCTTTTCTTTCATGTTGAGAGCCTGGCTGACAGCTAACCAGACTGCAGGTGTCACTTGCCAGTGTGCAAATATTGTAATGCATTAGTTATATAAATATTACTAATGAATGACAGGTACCAAAACTGTAATTTTCTCAGGACTTTGTAGGATCTAGGTAAACCACAAATCAGACATGGATCTGCTGACACACAGACAATACAGACCATTGTATTGCACTTACACAAGGACCTGTGGAATGAGAATATATTAATTTTTAATGGAAAATGTTATTCTTTATGGTCAGCTCTTTCAGCAGAATAATTTACCAAGACTGACATCAACCAGATACACTAAGGATTGATGTTAAAGTGGGGGGGGGAGGGGGACATCTAATATTTACAAATGGCACTGCTTTTAAAACACCACTACTTAGAATCAAGTGCAATTACAGTGTATTTAAATGAGTATTAAACTATTTGTATTGCCAGTTTGCAAATTCAGCATCTTGAGAAGCCCGAATGGATTTTCATGTAATTATTGTCATTAACTCAAAGAAGTAAATGCTCAGCAAAGAGTCTGCTTAAAAAAAAAAAAAAAAAAAAAAAAAAGTGCATAAATGTATAATTAGATGGCATCTTCATGCTTAATTCCTCACATGATCTTCTAAAATAGACACCTCATAACTGCTGAGTACCATGGTGACATGGCCCAAGGTTCCTTTCTGCATAGCATTACCATCAGGGAAGCTATATTTGGGGTCTCAGAAGTTTCTCTTAAGAAGGTGACATTGAGAAATTTTCTTTCCCTGAAGCCTATTTATCTGCTTTTCATGCTAGGAGATCCTTGCCTGCCTTTTTCTACAAGAACCATGAACAAACACTTTGCCAAACATTCTCACTCTCATGACTGCTATGCCATTCCCACCAGAAATCACAGGTATTGTGTGTTCCACAACACCTCAATCAAAACGTCCCATAGTTATAAAATCATAGAATCACAGAACAGTTTGGAAGAGATCTTAAAGGCCTTTGTGGAGAGAGATGGGCAGGGTCACCTTCCACTATCCCAGGTTACTCCAAGCCCCATGGCTGCCCCATCCCTGGAAGTGTCCAAGGCCAGGTTGGGTGGAGCTTGGAGGAACCTGGTCTAGTGGAAGCTGTCCCTGCCTGTGGCAGAAGGCTTGGAACTGAGTTATCTTTAAAGACACCTTCCCCTTTATAGATCCCTGCAAGCCAAACCATTCCATGGTTCTATCACCTTATGAACTCATCTCTCTTTTAGAGATTGTCAATATTTGCTCAAGATAAAAATAATTATTTATTCTTGTTAAGTAATGGTGGCTTTAGAAAATAGTCTGATCAAGGAACTGCTTTCACCAGCCTGTCTCAGATGCTTTCACTCACAGTCTCAGTGCTTGCCCCGTTGTCTCACAAGGAATATTTTTCTTTCTTGTTTGCCACAAGTAGGTCCTTGTTCCACCTGGATGTAATACCTGCTCTCAAACTGATGCATGAACTTCGTTTCAACTGCTACAAGAGCAATTTCAAACTTAGAAATGTCAGTGTATAGCGCAGGGCTTTGCTTTATAAACATTCCTTTGTTAATGAAATTGGAAAAGTTCAGAGGAGGAATTTTCCATGAGTAATTCCTCATGTAAGCACTACTTAAAAGTCCCTTTTCTCAAATTCGCTTTGACAGCTGCTTGGGAAATAATAATAATAATAACAAATTTTAGCCTTATTTCTATATCAACAGAGTGAACACCTGCAGGTTCAGGCACTGGAACCCAAATTTCTGGATCTTCATCCAACATGATGCTGTCTGCTACACTGTGGCTGGAGCAAACCCACACAGATAGGGAACAAGACCCAGGCTGGTGGTCAGCTACTGCAGACCACATCTTTCAGAAGACTCTGAGGAAACTCTGACACCATTAGCCAAAGGGAAGCACCACTTTGTGGTGTCTGTGAATTTCCCAAACCCTTCAAAACCTTTTTTTCCTTCCTCACTGCCATCCACAAGCTGATTCCACCCGCTGCCTCTTAGAGACAGATTGCCATTTCAGGGAAAGGGGGCTGGAACTTTATGATATGTTTCCACAGCACCCTGTGAAATGGTGATGTGATCTCCAGGGATTTCTGAAGTACAGATAATTAATCTGACAGACTGGTCTATGGAGGGCTTGTCAATCAAGAGAGAGCTGTTCACATCTCCTCTGTCAGGCTCCCATCACTCCATGGAGCTGCTGCCAGGTTTTCAGCAGCTAGAGCAGAGGGGAAAGGAAACAGGTATGGCCAGGTGGTGCAAAGGCAAAAGGGGCAGTTCCCCAGGGTAGGTTATTGCTGCAGGAGGGCAAATGAGAGACAGGAAGTAAGAGTTGATTTGGCCCCTCAGATTTTGCACCTTTGAACACTTCAGTGTAAGGTGAGAATCCACACTGCAATTGCTGTCTGCATCTCCCACGTTTCCCAGAGCTTTTTCACCCCAACTCACGACAAACTCTCCTGCCCTGCCTTTGTCATTCTCCTGATATGAGTGGCCTTGGAATTTTTTTTAGGAAAGATTTAGAGGAGCTTAGGCATTGATGAAGCTGATCCTCTGATTTTAGGTTCAGAGCCTGAAGCCATTGAGGACATACAGTGAAGCACCAGAGCTGTGGGTATCTACAGAGCTCCCTTCTGCCATGAGCTGCTGCTGTGAATTGTTGTGTAAAATCCATCATGTACGACAAAAACAGGCAATGTGTGAAAAGAAATAAAATAAGAAGTTAATGAAAGGTTGGCTGTACAGACAGCATAAGAAACTGTGGGTGAAGAAGCCTGAGGAATAGCCCTGTGCACCAATGTGTCCATCAAAAAAAGAGTGTTCTGATGGAACCAGCAATGTTCAAACTGGCTAATGAAAAACTGTGAATCATGCAAAAAACCCAGTGCTCGTTTCACTGCCCTTCAGTTGTAACACAAAGGCTTTCCAAGAGATAAATATTCCTATCGTGATGAGTGATCTTTAAGTCTGCAGCTACGTCCCTCCCTTGAAAAAGGAAGTGATGGAGTGCTGCTAGCACTGCCTTCTGAGCCTTTGATTTCAGCATCATAAATATTTCCCTTGTCATTGGTGCTGGCCACAAAAAGGACTGGCTAAAAAACCACCCTTAGAAAATCCAAAGAGCAGAAATTATAAGGAGTAGGTTTGGGCTTTGCAGTGCACCCAGGACACATGGTGTTTTGAGGTCCAGCTCCTGGAAAGAGTGGCCTGTTTAAAATCAAAATAGTGATGGTTTAATCACTTCTTAGTCTTTAATTAGGGAATTCGCAGATGAGCTTGCTAATTAGTGAAGAAAGACAACAAGAGAAAAATAAATCTAACTATGCTTTGAGTGGACATTGTATTGAGGTGATATATCAAAAGCTTTATTATAGAATCCCAGAATGGTTTGGCATGGAAGGGACTTTAGAGACCATCCAGTTCCACCCCTTGCCACGGAGAGGGACACCTTCCACTATCCAAGGTTGCTCCAAGCCCCATCCAACCTGGCCTTGGACACTTCCAGGGATGGGGCATCCAAAGATTTCCACCATTCCTTCAGGTGAGAAAGAGGACATGTGAGTGGGAAAATGAGCTTACATCGTTGATGTCTCTTTCCTATATAAAGACAGAAAACAGACGGATTTTTTTTAAAAGCTTATTTTCTATTTTTATTATGTCTAGTCTAAAGCACTTCTGACAACAGACAGTTTACTAAAATGTAAGATAAGAAAAAGAATAGTATTTGAAAGGGGAACTTTTGTTAAGTGTTTATATAACACCAGTGCTTAACCTTTGGTCTTCAGAAAACCTGCCTTAAAATTTAAATACTGGCACCTGAATTGATTTACATGGTCTTGCAAAACAGCCCAAATATTATTCACTGAAAGTCTCTGCAAGGACAAGCATTGAAATAATAGAATTGAAAATGTGAAAGCCTATTGTTGAGGTTCTGTTCATCAAAAGGACACACAACAAGAATTTAGAAAACGTGTAAGAGGAAGAGGGATAATTGCTGGAAAACCCTCATAAGTTATGTCTATACACTGCTTCTCCTATAGGTCATAAATAATACAGAGGAGAGAAGCCAAGCTGTATCCCTTTCTATCTTATCCCTTTATAAGATAGAAAAGAGTGCAAAGATTTCCATAAATAGCCATTTTCTGCATTTAAAACTGCTTGTGGAGAATGTTTCTATCCTGGATTCCAAAGAAAACAAGGACCTATATTATCCAACTTATGTGTGTATCATCTCATCTCTTCGTGTCCCCCTGACAACTCTTGAACCGGTTTCAACAAAATTTGTTAGAATTGTACGTTTCATGAAAATTTACTGCCTGGGGGAAGACAGGGACTTGATTAGTTGCACCAGACAGAATAACAGAGGCTCCAGTTACCCTTTATCAAAATGTGGAGAATCTGTGTTGACCGTAGACATTTTTCATATCACAACTATGGGAAAATCTTAAATTGGCACCCCAGTTTAACCAAAAAGTTCAAACTTGAGACACACATCCACAAGAAACATGGTTTTGTTAATTCTGCTGCTCATGGAACAGCTTGTTCCCACTTATACCTTTGGTTGAAGATATTAGCAAAGATGACACTTCTTCCATTAAAACTGTAGTTTCCAAAAATCATCAGCTTTTGACAGCTAAAGAAAAAGAAAAAAGCCTTTTAGAGACTTTTTACACCTGTGACTCTTCCTGACCATTTATGCAAACGAACTCTTACACAAGCATATGTCTGTTTCATTGTGCTGAAATACGAGTGGTGAACCTTTGGGTCAGCAATCCACAGCTCTGAGTGCAGGCTGAGTGAGTTGCACATGAGGAAAGGCACTGATGTGTCTGTCTTTGTGTTGAGCCTGGGAGATCTTTCTGAAGTACAGCAGAAAGGAATTAATTTCTGAACACCACCTGGGGATGGAGCTTCCAGCCCCTCACTGTGGTCCCAGCAACTGGGTCCTTTATCTGGGTGCTTCACAAAGCTTTTTTACACATAGACAAGTTGTTGGAGTGTTGTCCTATAAATACATTCATCTTTTATTTACTGATCCCCCATAAAGCCTTTGACACCACACCCCACAACATCTCTCTCTCGAGTAAATTGAGATGGATTTGATGGGAGTACTGTTAGATGCATTAGGAACTTGTTGGATGGTTGCATCCAGAGGGTTGTGGCCAATGGCTCAGAGCCCCAGTGGACATCAGGGACAGGTGCTGTCCCTCAGGGGTCCACATGGGCACCAGGGTTATTGAATATCTTCATTAATGACACAGACACAGGGCTCGAGGGCACCCTTTAGCAGATCTGCAGGTGACACCAAGCTGAGAGGAGCAGCTGACAAACCTGGAGGATGGGATGATGTCCAGAGGGACCTGGACAGGCTGCAGAAGCGGCCCATGGCAATCTCATGAGGTTTAACAAGGCCAAGTGCTGGAGCTGCACCTGGGTCAGGGCAGCCCCTGCGACCAATCCAGGCTGGGGATGAGCAGAGGGAGCAGCCCTGGGAGAAGGACCTGGGGATGCTGTGGGTGAGAGCTGGAGCTGCCCCAGCCCTGAACCCCCTGTGCCCTGGGCTGATCCCCCAGTGTGGGCAGCAGGGCAGGGGAGATTCTGCCCCTCTGCCCTGCTCAGGTGAGACCCCACCTGCAGAGCTGCCTCCAGCCCTGGGCTCCAACAGCACAAGGACCTGGAGCTGCTGCAGCCAGGCCAGAGGAGGCACCAAAGTGATCAGAGGCATGGAGCAGCTCTGCTGTGGGGAAAGGCTGAGAGAATTGGGATTTTTCCAGTCTTCCCTGTGAGGGCAGGGAGATGGTGGCCCAGGGTGCCCAAAGCAGCTGTGGCTGCCCCTGGATCCCTGGCAGTGCCCAAGGCCGAGCTGGACAGGGCTTGGAGCAGCCTGGCACAGTGGAAGGTGTCCCTGCCCATGACAGGGGGGATTGGAACTGGATGGGCTTTAAGGTCCATCCAAAACAAGCCATTCTGTGATGTTATGGCCCTACTCTTGCCCTGTGTCTCTCCCGCATTTCAGACTCCTGTATCTCTTTGCTTTAGGAAGACACGACCAGGAGCCATCCCCCATTATAAACACATTGCAGGCTGAAGCAGACAGGCTCAACCCTGCAAGAGGACAGGATCATCCCACATTTCCCTGGTGAGTTCAGGCTCCCAGAGTGTGTGTGGGTGCTTCTTCCTGCCCATGGAAGTATGCCATCTGAGTATGCTGTTCACCTCTCTACTAGGCCAGACACTCTCATTCAGGCCAGTAACTCATTTAATTTACAGAGAAGGCAGTTTCTTCCCAGCTGCCTTTCAAAGTAGTTTCTGAACAGTGCAGGGAAGCACAACCAACCATACACCTTCACTGTGGGACACCCTGGCAGACACCAGAGCAGGTGGAGGATCCTTGCCATATGTTTGCATCACTGTGAACACACTCAGGCTACAGGAAGGCTCTCAGTCCACCCTGCAGTTCTGACACCCTCAAGGGTCGCTTTCAGGATTTGTAAGGAGCAATCACTCCTCCAAACTAAAATGTATTTACTTCATTGCAGGATATATGGGAACATGGAGTGGTACAAGATCTATGCTGTAACTAAAAAGCCATCACTTCTCACTACAATTACTACTCAGAGAAGGGAGGGTTGTGTGCACATATGGCCTGTGGTAGTAGAGCTTCTGCTTGGGACTCTCTCTCCTAGAATCACAGAATGGTTTGGGCAGGGACACTTTCCACTATCCCAAGGCTGCTCCAAACCCCATCCAACCTGGCCTTGGGCACTGCCAGGGATCCAGGGGCAGCCACAGCTGCTCTGGGCACCCTGGGCCAGGGCCTGCCCACCCTCACAGACAGCAATTCCTTGCCAAGATCCCATCCAGCCCTGCCCTCTGGCACTGGGAAGCCATTGCCTGTGTCCTGTCCCTCCATGCCTTGGCCCCAGTCCCTCTGCAGCTCTGCTGGAGCCCCTTGAGGCCCTGGCAGGGGCTCTGAGCTCTCCCTGGAGCCTTCTCTTGTGCAGCTGAAGAGCCCCAGCTCTCCCAGCCTGGCTCCAGAGCAGAGGGGCTCCAGCCCTGGCAGCAGCTCCGGGGCCTCCTCTGGCCTGGCTGCAGCAGCTCCAGGTCCTTGTGCTGTTGGAGCCCAGGGCTGGAGGCAGCTCTGCAGGTGGGGTCTCACCTGAGCAGGGCAGAGGGGCAGAATCCCCCCTGCCCTGCTGCCCACGCTGGGGGATCAGCCCAGGATACAGTTGATTTTCAGGGCTCAAGTGCATATTGATGGGTCATGCTGAGCTTCTCCTGACATGATTTATTCTCTAAAAGGTTAAGCAGGGCATGGGAATCAAGGTTATTCCCTTCAGCATGGACTCCATGAGTGATGTAACCCACAGCGTTTCAGTAGAAATGGCTTCACCTCTTACAGTCAGTCCCCGAGGGGATGCACATGGCCCCACTCAGTAGGCCCTGGCTGTGAGAGATCCCAATCTGTGGCTGGTCATGGCCACATCTGACCTTTGGATTTTTTTTAGGAAAGGCCATGCCTAGGGATGAATATGAATTGTATAGCACTGGAGCCCTTCCCCCTCCGTCTCTATCAAATAACAAATTATCAACTCAATAGGAGTCAAGAGGAGCCTGTTTAAGTTACAAACTGCAAATATTGGCTTATTGTGAGCTAGCTGGTATGAATTAACAATCACATTAAAAAATTCTTATGTTTTGGAAATACTTTTCTTCTGCCTTTGCATTATGGCAGCCAAGAAAATTTTGTTCAGATTTTCCAAGGTGATTCACTTCCTGGCTTCTAACAAACCTGGTGAATGTCAGGTGCCAAAAATTTCTTCAACAAGATTTTTGACCTAGAATGAAAGTTCCATTCCAAACTTTAATAATTGTTCATGCTACTGCTTTTCTATTTTTGAATCTTCTTAAGAAGATCTCACAAGAAATAGATTATTTGTTTGATATCTTCAGTACATTTCCAAACTCTTGGGGGAAATGTCAGATGCAGTTTTGATTTTGAAGGTCATTTAGGGACATGAACTTCACAGTTGTTGAAGATGTCCTGTTTTTTCCTATTCATTCTTTCCAACACTGCAGCACAGAGGCAATGCTTCCAATGTTTTTAATGTCTTTTTAACCCTTTTTAAGTGCCCTTTCTGAAAGCAACTTAACCAAAGGCCCTCATTTTTGGAATATGATAGCTATCTTCCTCCTGAAATAGATTTTCAAACTGGAAGTCCAAACAGTGAGGTGCACAAAAACATCTGATGTCTTTTGTATCACTGATGGGTCTGATAGGCAAAATCCTCTCAGTGTGGCAATAAAGCTGAGACAAACAAAGCAGGTGAATTTTGATCTGTAGGTGAATACAGGTCACCTTACTCACTCAGAGACAGGAGCAGCTCTGCCATTTCACTTCCCAGTAAGAGCTGCAGAGCTCTCTGGGCTCTCTTTACAGATTCCATTGCCATGTGCACTTGGCTTATTAATTAAAACATATTCTTTACTGTTTTCAATACATTAAATTGAATGTGTCTAATGAATATCCAGCTGCACTCTTCTTTCTTTATACATAACAATTTAGAATCATAAATTGCACTCATTTCAATCCAGGAACATTTTGCCCATTATATGGCTGCTGGTGATAATGTATCAGACAGCAATAATGGTGCTTGATTTTCATAAGCTGCACTAAATGGTAAGTGCTCAGAGCTACATGTTTTGATTAGCAGACTAAGCAAACCATGACATGAGAATCCTTATTTACACTGACTACTTAGGATTCTTTCACAAGGTGATTTATTTAGGCAGAGGGACAGATTAACTGTACCTGACCTGCCTTAACTGAGTTCTAGATCATCTCAAGCTGGACATCTTTGATGCACAAAGCACTTGAGTGATTGTTTAATCTAAGATAGCTATGCAAAATCATATGCTAGAATAAATTCTGTACAAGATTTACCAGGGAAAATAAAGTCTATTTTGATGCTGTATGTGTAGAATTTGAATCAGATGCAGAAATACCCAGGAGAGGCCCGTAGACAAGAGAAAAGGCATTTTGTCCCAGTTGTAGTTTTCCATGCCCTCCATTCCTTTTCCATCTCTCCTTCATCATTCTCTGCAGCAGCCTTGTGTCTTTCATGCCCTCCTCTCACTGTGCAGCTACACTTCTTTCATTTCACAAGTGCAAACCCTTCCTGGCACGCTGGAAAAAAGCAAACACACCCATAAACGCCTTCACTCGAAGGCTCTGGCTTGTTCCTTCAGCTCCACCTATCGACGTCCTGGAAAATGAGGGGCAGCAGGTCCCTTCCATCTCTCCCTGCACTCACACACAGGACCCATGGCCCTCACACGGCAGTTTGAGGGGCACGGCTGACCTCTGTGGGTTCAGGACAGCTGGTCACACAAGCTGTACGCTACCACGTTTGGCTGGATATTAATTCTTTGGGCTGTGACAGAGAACAGTGCTTTAGTTAAGAAAAGCTGAACGGAAGGCAGCCAAAAGGAAGAATTATGGTTAGCATCACTACCAGACTGCTTGGCTTGAAGAGTGTCCCCAAGCCTATAGGAGGCAATCAGGGGAAGCTATAGAGAGGTGAAGAAATGAAGATGAAAGAATGTGTAGCCATGTGAAATCTGAGCTCTTATTTGACTCAAACTTACTACCTGAGTTTGACCCTGATCACAAAGTACTTTCTCACTTTAAGTATCTTTTAGCATCTTTCACAGCTTTTCTATGCTCATGTTTGAAGGGGAGTGTCAGAGAAGCCCCATTTTACCTGGAGTGGCACATACCCAAATAACTGATGGCAAATAAGGTCACAATGGAGAGAGGTCCCACTTCCAGCAGAGTTACATTGCTTCAGTCCATCCTGGGGGAGTCACCTGTGGCTCTGTGGTCAGACAGAGGTGGTGGTGGCAGTCTGGGACTTCAGGAAGTTGCCCTAAGACACTGAAATTATTCATACTTCTAAATAACTTCTTGATCCCTGGTTGGAAGCAAAATGTGAAAGTTAAATATAATTTTGAAACAAGGACTGGGAAACTTTTCTCCAGCGATGTATTTGGTTTAAATTTGGTTTGGTAAGTAGCCCAAACTACTGGATGTGCCTCTAAAAACATTTATGGAGATGACTCTGAGTGCTGATTGCATCCAGAAACATACTCACAGCTCTGCAAGTCTCTAAGCATTATCTGAACACTGCCCAGCCTACAGATTGATGCTGGAAGTCACAGAGAAATGGGCATTTCCATCATCTCTGGTAGAAATTCCTTGACAACAGACTCTCCATGTCTTGGAGATTCCAGAAACTGGAGATGGAAGTGGAAGGGGAGGGGGAGATTAGGGGTATTTTATTTCTGCCATTGTAATGAAAGATTTGGTCAGATACATACAACAGAGTCAGAGATGGAGCAACACATCCATCATGGGGTTCTGAAGGACAACATTATAGCTTTTATCTTCTCCCCTACATATCTGAAGTTTAGAAAGTAATTTGGCAAACCTTTCTGGAGATAACCTGTCACCTGCAAGGTTTACAGCCTTGCCTCTGCTCTGCACTACCTAAAGAGGGAAAGTGTAAAGAGGGAGATGTACAAATCCATCCCTGTGAACTCAGCTGGGCTGAAGGGAGGTAGCACAGGGAATGAACTTGGCTTGCAGCTTGCTGTATCTGATATGAGCTATGAGAACTGATAGGATGTGACCCAGCTCAAGGCTCTGCAACAGCAGAGGCAAAAAATGCATACAGGCATTTTGGGAATGAGAGATAGAGCTTAGACAGAAAGTCTTGTGGGGGAAAGTACAGAGAACTGGATTTGCAGCTCCTCCTGCTGCCACAAAGATTGGTACTGTTCCTATGAGAGCTTGACATCTCCTAGGAGGAATTTATAGCCCCAGATACCCCAGCCTCCCCCCAGCAGCAGTGTCAGCAGCCAGAGAGCCTGGCCAAAACCAAAAAGGCAGGTACCAATACCACACAGCCATCTGACCACTTGTTACCATGCCCACAGAGCATGCTGCTTCCTGCCATCTATTTGCTCTATATCTGGGCCCATGGTGTCTGCAGCTTGGAACTGTTGCATCTCTGCTCACCTCTTCCCTGCTCTAAATTGCTCCTTGAGCATGTAGCTGCAGGAGCCACGCTTTATGTCAGGATGCTGCAGTCCATAGAGATATGTCCCTACCCTGGGCACTAGGACAGAGACTTTTATTCACTTTGGTAGATTTGGGGGGTTGGTTTGTTTGGTTTTTGTTTGAGTTTTTTTGTGTGTGTGTGTGTGTGTGTGTGGTTTTGCTGGGTTTTTCGTTTGTTTGTTTGTTTGGTGCAGTTGGTTTGTTTGTTTGGTTTTTTGTTTGGTTTTTTTTTTTTAATCAAGCAGAAAAGCAGTTCCAATGAAAAGGCTAGTGTGAATGGGAGAAGAGGCAGGATATGTTCATTCTGCTGGAAGGAGCATAGGTTGAGGACACGCAATGTCTTCTGTCTAAGGGAGAGCAGGAGAGAGCAGCACTCCTGTGCCCTGCACTCGGGCTGAAAGAGTCACAAAATCATCATAGACTGGTTTGGGTAGGAAAGAACCTTAAAGACCATCCAGTTCCAAAACCTCTTGCCATGGGCAGGAACACCTTCCACTGTCCCAAGCTGGTTGCTCCAAGGCCCACCCAGCTTGGCCTTGGACTCTTTGAGGGATGGAACAGTCACAGCTTCTCTGGGCAACCTGTGCGAGGAATTCCTTCCCAATATCCCATCTAACCCAGCCTTTTTTTTCAGTGTGAAGTCATTGCTCCTTGCCCTGTCCCTCCAGGCCCTTGTCCAAAGTCCCTTTCCAGACCTTCTGTGGTTGCCTTAGGTACTTGAAATCTGAAATAAGGTAACCCTGTAGCCTTCTCTTCTCCAGTCTGAACAATAAGATGTGGCTGTGGCCACTTGAACAGCATGCCATGGCAAGACTCAGTTACCTGAAGTCAGAAACACCAGATAAGGCTTGTAAGTTTAAATAGGTACAGGGTCCTGGGCCACTCCTCAAGGCAAAAACCACACAGCCCATGTGTCTGGTCGAAGTCCAAACCAAACTGCCTCTTTATACAAGTCACGAGGCTGTGGACTTGTTCTACAGGCCCACACTGTTTCTGCATTTTTTCAGACACATTTAAGCAACCAGTGCATAATCCCCACAGCTGCACATTTGCACTGTAAATTTACTGTCTGGTTCACTACCCCCTCCTTACACACACACACTCACACACACATGTACATATAATCATGCTCAGTCTGTGCCAAGGCTGCAAAACCAATTCATAAACTGCCTAAAATTAACACAGAAAATTTTATCCTTGACCATCAAGTTTCTGCAGTGTGATAGAATTGGTTCAGGTACAACATGGGGGCAGAAATGGTTTAGATTTACATGTAGAAGTGAGCTTACGGGGGTTTGGGGTTTGCTTTGGGAGTGGGGGTACAGCAAATATCCCAGGAAGCTTCTATAAGAAAGTTATGCAAAACTACAACAATCATCTCAGCAATTTCCAATCCTTATCCTTCCCCTTCCCCCATTATCTCCAAGTTATTATCTGTTAACCACATTTTTAAACTGTAACAAAGAGAACAGAATAAAATCAATAGCTCTCTTTACAGCTAGGAGGACAGAAATACTCAGCTCGCCAGTGGGAAAACTGGTTCTTTCTTTCTTGCTTTCTTTCTAATTTTAAACTTCACTTAAGGTTCAGTGATTGAACAAAAGCAGATAAAAAATATTGCAGTTATCTGACGTACAGAAGTGTAACATGAAGTCTGCTCATTATGGATAATATTTATGGCAGATCATAACGTTAAATTACAACTCAGCCGCCTCAGCCAGAAATTTGTAACACCACACATGTGCTTCTAATTATGGGCTTTTGAAGTTGCCCTGGATATTTATTTTCAAAGGATTTAGTGCACAGAACGATTAAAGTTTGCTCTTGTTAGGAGTTTTGCAATCGAAAAAAAAGTTAAGAGAGATTGCAACTAGACCTCAAACTAATATATACATTCATTTTTGCATGAGTGTATACATGTACATCTGTTTATCTATTGCCATAAAAAAATAAAAATGTGTGTGTTAACATAGATAAAATAATATATTAAAAAGAGGGAGACAAAGAGCCCTTTGTTTCAAATGTGGTCCGAGTCCAAAATTTGTGACCGTAATTTTGTTTATAGGAAATCCTTTATAATGCTAGTTTAGTGTTTCCATATGGAATTCTCATAGGACTCTTTTCTCTCTCCCCCTCAACCCCCCCATCTCCCTCTTTTATTTGGATAAGGCAAGAGAAAAGTGAATGTACATTCCAAAGATGCATAGTCATTCCGGATCAAATTCAATGGATTCTGGCAAGAGTTGAAAAACACAGATGCAGTGTTTTAGGTCTCCTGCTGTGCAGCCTCCAGCCATGAGTGTCTGGTTGAAGCACTTTGTAAAATCATGAAAACCCTATTAAATTCATGAAATATGATATACTGCATTTTCAAGCTAACTTTCCATTGAACTGTCCATGAAGATGGAATTTGGCTGGCTTGCTTATGGTGTTCACAGACACACAGACACAGACACACACACATGTACACACTCAGGCATCCCTGTGTGCACACCAAGACACAACCAGGAGCTGCTGCAGTCCTTTACCCTCTGCTTCTACAACTGAATCTTCCTCCCCAAACCAGGAGAGCCTGGATTAAAGTTCAGGAGTTCCCATCAGGCCTGCTCTGTCTTTGCACCACACAACTCACACAACAATTGGAGGTGTGCACACCACACAATGATTCACAACTATTAAAGAGGTCCTGATGTTCAGGCAGAGGGAAGAGAGTGTCCAACACAGCTGCCCCTCTTCCAGCTTAAAACAAAATCCCTTGCTAGGAAGCTGAAAGAAGCCTGATATTCTTACTTCATTTCCTATTGGGTTTCACATAATAAAATCATCATATGTTTAGGATTGGGTTTCTTTTCTCCTCTCCTAAATGAAAAAGTGAGAGCAGTCCCCTGAGGAGAAAGGTCTTGCTGTTAAAATTGTCCTTGAGACACGGGCAGTTGCAGCCCCTTGCATGCCTGTCAGAGTGAGAAAAATATGTATTTTAGTAAAACTGGCCTGCCCTGGCTTATTTATGTCTAGGCACCCACGTGGCTGAAAGTTGTAATAAGTTTAATGAAATGTGGCTGTACCTGAGCTCACCATGCAGCCACGTGAGGTTTTCCTTACCTCTGCGTGAGGCAGACGGAGCTCCCCCATAAAATACTTTGTACTTCCAACTGTGTCCTTTATTCAAGGATCTGTAGGTACTTTAGAAACGCAGAGATTCATAAATGCTCAGGCCAGACAGGACATTTGAGCATTCAGTCCATGTAATGCTGACTGTAAACTTCATTCCATAGCTGCTGTATTGAGTGAAGCAAAGTTGGCTTCCAGTTTTGAGATGAGGACTTGCCTTCCCCAGTAGTTTGCTCCAGCAGCTAATCAGTCCTTCTGTTAAAAACATTACCACGCAATAAATAAGCCCTGAGGTTTAAGATAATATTGTTAACAGGAGGATTTAAGTTGTATGTCTATGGTTAAAATTGTCCACGGGAGTCTTAACTCCAAACATTTTGAGCAACAATAGTGATAATGTGCATCCTTTCCTGTCCATGGTCTCTACCAAGTTCTGCTCCACCAAACCCACAGATAATTTTTAAGATTTTATGTAGAAAAGTGCTTAAATTTGAATATCTCTTTATAATTCTGGTACAATATTTCCCACTTTTGTTGTGTGCATTTCTGTCAGCAGATGATAGAAAGATGGAGGCTGGATGCTTGTTAATGAGGTTCACATCTTCTGATGAACAGTGTTATTGCAGGCAGTAAATCAATTCAAGACTAAAGATTGCTTTGCAAGTCAAATATCCAGAAATTTGTCATGTAACTTTAAAATTCCAGATCCCTTTGGAATGGAAATAAAGGCTTAAGTTTCAGGACCACAGTGCAAGTTTGACACATTCACTGGCCTCAGATATGCCAAAACAGAGACAACAGGCTGTCTGCTATTCCCCATTCCAAATAAGAAGGGAAAAGGAATGCCTTAAGTCCCTTAAGCACTTGTTTTTTGGTATAAATAGTTTTGAACTTGAGCTTGTTTCAACATTGTTGTTTGTGTGAGTGTTGGATGTGAATTCTCTTAGGTTTTGACCAGAGGATTTGACTTCTGTAGGTGTCTGTGTAGCTCTATTTACTAAAAAGGAAGTCCAGAGTAATTTATTTGGACGTCCATGCCTATTTAGACATTTGTTTTGGGTGAGAATTCCTTCTATTTTCCTTACAAAAGCATATTGAAATAAAGACATTTGCCCAAGTCTTGTTACAGCAGTAATTGTATAAGAACATAAACAAAAAATGGGTGTTTCAGAGACAGGACTTTTTTGTTGATGAGGTTAGGGTGTGGTATAATTCTATATCACATACCAGCTAAGTTATTTTACATATCTTTAAATTGTCATTGATATTATGATTCATAATTCAATGCTCTGTGGTCTTCCAATTTCATTTTAAAAACTGAATCATACATTTGCAGACACTAAAGCAACATTAATTAGCAAGGTTTGTGTAACAGACATCTTGAGAGGATTAATGTGCAAAAATTAGATAACCAAGTGCATGCCATTTAGGCTTAAAGTGCTGCTCCTGCTGTGTCATGTGAGCATTTTATGTGGATAAACACCTGTATTCTCCACCATGCAACAAAATAATGGGGGAATTAATAAGCTTTACTAATTCGATATAGAAAGTGATGGCTACAGGAACCATGTCTTTACTGGCAAGGAAGATTGTTTAAAAGAAACAGACAGAAACAGCGTGAAAATATTCTAATGGATATCCAGTGAGTAAGCTGAGGGAAAATAAAATCTGGAATGCCCTTGGTATTTGTCCTAGCCTCCACAGCCCAGCCCTTGCTGGTAACACCTGTCACCATGGGGTGCACAACCTTTTTGGCAGGGACTTATCCCTTGCAGGGCTACCTTTCGTGGCGGTGAGCAGTGTCCATACCTTTGAGTCCCTGTCACTCCAAACACCCTGACACAGGAAGGAATATGAACTAGAGGTGAAAAGGGGATCCCTGGTGTGCTCATTACCATCCCTGACCAAGATGTCACATCCTGCCTTGCAGTGCCAGAGATCCCAAATTCCCCAGCCATGTGAGCCATCTCAGACCAGAGCCTCATTGAACATGGATTTACAAGTTGTTTCCAGAGATGCCATGGAGGTGAGAAGCGCAATCCATAGAACTCTCAAAGGTCTTTAGCCCTGTTACTCTTTGCTTATACAGCAAAGCATGCAAAAGGTCATGGACCTGTTGGAGTGAGCCCAGAGGAGGGTGACAAAGGTGATGCCAGGGCTGGAGCCCCTCTGCTCTGGAGCCAGGCTGGGAGAGCTGGGGCTCTTCAGCTGCACAAGAGAAGGCTCCAGGGAGAGCTCAGAGCCCCTGCCAGGGGCTCCAGCAGAGCTGCAGAGGGACTGGGGTCAAGGCATGGAGGGACAGGAAAAAATGGTTGTAGACTCTCCATTCCTGGAGACATTCATAGCCAGGCTGGATGGGGTTCTGAGTAACCTGGTCTGGTGGAAGGTGTCCCTGCCCGTGGCAGGAGGCGGAACTGCATGGTCTCTAAGATCCCTCCCAACAGAAACCATTCTGTGACTTTGTGATTCTAAAATAAACAGAAAGCCCTCCAAAAAACAACAGATTACACAAATTTCTGTAACTAAGCTCTCTCCTTCTTCCTGGTTTAAATTTGGATCAAAGCCTCCTTGTGGAACCCAGATCCTCCTTACCTCTGGAAAGGTTATCTCTGTGTTCTGCATTCACGCAGTGCATTATAGTCCACTCATCTCCATAACCAATATAGAAATTTTCACCACAAAGCAAATAACACTACCTGATGGAACATCATCATTAGGATTGGCAGCAATAGCCAACGACTCTGTAAACTCTCACTTCAATAACCAGAGCTATTCATCACTTCAAATCCCATTTAAGAGTCTTTTGGATCACAATGTCTTCAACAGCAACAAGATTATGTAAAAAGAAACATTTTTCATATTGCTTAAATGTAAAGAAATGCTTTGTCCACCATACAAGGCACCAGATACCAAAGCCTGCTACCCAAGGCAAAACTCCAAGACAGTTCAGAACAACCACATCGTTACTGGCATCCTGCTTACTATGCATTGGAGGAGTGTTTGCCATGGAGTAATAGGGATGGCACAGGTCAACAGCTATTTCTTAAAATACCCGTTCAGAAAATTTACAAGGCAAAATGCTAGGGTTTTTTTTAAATACAATTCCCCACCCACCTGCAAATCCCAGTGGCTTAACAAACAAACAAACAAACCCCAAAGAACAAAATACCAAACCAAAACGCCCTACTTTAAATTAATTTGAACTCTCTGGCTACTGTTCTGTTTTTAGATATAGGATTTATGTTAGCTGTTCTAACAAGCTTATATTCTTCAGTATTATCCACATTATTCTTACTATTCATATTGGGTTCATTTTGGAAGCCTTTATAATAAATCCCACTAGGCCACATGTGCTGCATACTCAGTCCCAAAAAGATGGCTGTGCTCCAAGACAGTTTGGGATAGAAACATGGAACAAGGGAAAAGTTTGGGACAGAAATATGTGTAAAAACATGAGGACAATACAAGGCAAACCTGGTCAGCTGAGCTCAACACACCAGAGTCTGACTGCTACCAAATGTTACTGCTCATACCACTGGGCTGATTTCATTCAGTTCACTTATTCCTAACAAGGCAATTAATTTCACCATCACCATGGCTTCATTTTCCCAGTGAGCCTGGAATAAGACTGGGAGAATGAGGGAAAATAGGAAGGAACTGATTAAGATCAAATTCAACAAAGCTCTAGAACAGACTTTCCATGAAAATACCCAGGGAGAAACCTGGCTGGTTCTTAGATGCCAACAAAGACGGGTTTGTCTATGGGGTTATAAACTGGATTTATGGGTGGTAACCAGGAGGAGGACTTGGTAGCCCAGGACTTGTGTATATATAGCAGGGAATTATAGCTTTAGATCCAAAGGAAAGAATTGCATAGATATATGTTTCAGAACAACAAAATTATACAAAGAAAATAAAGGCTACTAAAAACAGAATCTATACACACTAAAAAAGAAAATTACGAAGAACAGAGGCAGCATGTAACTAAAAAGTACCAGGTAATTTTATCACAGAATCATCACAGAGGTTGGAAGAGACATTCAAGACCAGATAGTCCCACCATCAACAAACACCACCATAACCACCCCGAAGATCCAGATGCCTCTGGAACAGTTCCAGAGATGGTGACTCCACCACCTCCTTGGGTAACTTATTCCGATGCCCAACCACTCTTGCAGTGAAAAATTTGTTCTAATATCTATATAAGTTACTCTAGCAGAGCTTAAAGCCATTTCCTCTCATCCATTCACTTCAGATGTGGCAGCCAAAAATTACCCTTATTTTACTCCACTCTCCTGTCAGGGAGTTGTTAGAGAGAGAGAAGGTGCCCCCTGAGCCTCCTTTTTTCCAGACCAAACAGCTCCAGTTCCCTCAGCTGCTCCTCATAACACATGTTTTCTAGACCCTTCACCCACAAGATTATGAAGAGTAATTGCACTTGTACTGCCCATATAGAAATTAAACTCCTATTTGATATCTTCAGCCCCTGGGAAATGTTCAGGGCCAGGCTGGACAGGGCTTGGAGCAACCTGGACTTGTGGATAGTGTCCCTGCCCATGGCAAGGGGTGGAACAAGATGATCTGTAAGGTCCCTTCCAACCCAAACCATCCTGGAATTCTCTGATTCTGCAGTAGACACTCTTCTGTTTGGTGCTTTGAAAGATTCCCAATAAGACAAACTGCACCTACAGGTCTCACAACATATTTGGGATTATGCATCATTTGAGCTCCACAGTGAGAATCAGTGGCTAAAATTACTTCAGTGGGATTTGCATGTAGCTCACAAGGATTTGATTTCTAGGGCTGTTGATCTGTTGCCTTCCAAGAGCATTAATTTTACTGACATATCTTTCAGTGTAGTTCAGCTATCTCTTGCATAATTTCAAATCTGCCATGTCAGATGGATGTGCTGCACACTGTGGTCCATAAAAATGAAAGGCCAGCTATTAATTGGCTTTTCCTTCAGCTTAGTGACTTTGGAAAAGTCCCTATTGCAGCCACAACATTAAATTTATTGAGAGATATATTTGGATCTATTTATTTCAATAACGAAATTGTCTGGTTTGCTGCCATTTATTTTATAAAAGAGATAATAAAAATGCAATGAGTATGGAGATTCAAAAGTGGAAATGACATGAAAAAAGCAATAATCATTAAAATAAAAATATAAACAAGTCTATAAACCAAACCCTCAAGACATTTGCCATGTATAATGTAACTTTTATACCTCTTACTTCATAATGCATAACTTTACAAGAAAATTAATTTAATGCTTTTGCTAACCTTACTCAACCCCAATCAAGTAATAGGTAGCAAGAAAAACAATTATATGCACACACAGTAAGCTTTCATTTAGTTCAAGTGGTGATTCAAGTATTTCAATAGCATAATAAAGACCTGAAATCTATTTAACCAATGGTAATACAGAAATCCCTGAAACTCTGTTTTTCACCTGAGACTGCTTGGATATTTAAATCCACTTAAACTTCTATGGCAGGGCTTTTGTAGGATACTTATCTCTGCTGATCTCTATAAATTTCATCAGGTGCTTCAGCCATGATACAGAAATAAACTCTATACAGGGCAGCAGTCTTGCAGGAGGGACAGGGCTCATGGCCAAAGCATGCTGTCAGTAACGATGGAGAGGATTTCAGGTCCCAGGCTGAGTGGGCAAGAGGAAAGGACTGACACCCATCATCCCAACCCTGGTAGGATCACCCACAGCAGAGGGTCTAGCCATGGCAGCTCACACCACAAGCCCGACCCATCCCTGGGAGTTCAAGGCCAGGTTGGATGGGGCTTGGATTAACCTGGCGTAGTGGAAGTTGTCCCTGCCCAGGGCAGGAGGTGGAATGAGATGGTCTTTGAGGTTTCTTCCAGCCCAAACTATCCTGTGATCAGAGCTAAGGCCTGCCTGGAATGGCAAATTGTCACCACACCATCCATGTGACATCAACACACCTCCCGTGGTGCTGGAAGGGGTTGTCAGAACAGAGGCAAAAGGCTGAAAAGCTCTTTAAACCCTCAACTCCCTCCCTGAGGTCCTGCCCCAAGCTCCCAGCAGCATGATTCCCATTTCACTGCAGAGGGGAAGGCTGAATCACAAAGGTATTGAAGTGGGTAGGTTAAAATTGGGGCATTTAGTCCTTACATCTACTCAGAGATAATTGGCTTAATTTTCCCTGTTGTGAGGCCTTCCTGCCTCCTGCTGCCTTCAAAAGACATCAGACTGCACACACACAGATTAGAAAATGGCACTGACTGTTAAAATGTTTGATTACAGATATTTCCATAATCACAAGCAAACATGTCAGACAAATGATCCTACTCTTAGGCTCCCCACCTGAAAAACACGAAACAAGGCACTTCATGCACTTTTCCAAAGCAAGGGCAGTGTTATTTCTAGAGCTGGCTGAGGCCTTAGGCAATGGAAGAACCATAATCAGAAAGTCCAGGGATAAGTAAGCATATGCTGCATAAAATATTTTAAGAGGCTTTCAGAAGCAGAAAGGATTTCTCTGTACTAATAAAAGCCCTTGAGTTCAGTGACATGGCTGAGATATCCATGGTCATATAAAGGTTGCAATTCTCTAAGCAGCTTTGTAGACAGCCAAAGGCAAGATCTGCAAACCAGTCACTATCACGATTCATATCAATTACTTTTAAAACTGATTAAAAGCCAAAAGTTTCAGCTCAGTAGGTGGCCTGTTCCAGTGTCTGATCCAGAGAGGACAAGAGAACAATCCATGTGTCCCCTGACTTCAGCAGGGCTTGAACAGGGACTTCATGTCTTTGAGTCACAGATGCTGGATCTTTGGACAGATCCTGATTTTCAATCAGCCCCTCTGAGAACAGAGAACTCAGGCAGTCACATCACTTCAGAAAAGCATGAACTTAATGCAGGTCTGATAACATAATGATGTCTCCATCAGCCACCTTCATTTTCAGCTCAATCATCAAGCACAACATCCTTCCAGTGTTTGGCTGGAAAACTGAGAGAACTATTTTCTGATCAACCCACATCCGAGGACAGGAGCAGCCAGGAGCCAGCTGCCAGCAGAGGTGGAGCAGCTCATTGTGCCTGGGACAGGGGTCAGGGAGAGGCAGCTGCCAGGCTGGATGATATTTTGGCAGGTTGAATGCAACCCACAGGTTTCTTGTCCTCTGCCTCGTGCATGTCCATTCTCCAATGAGCCCTGCACCAAGTCAAGGAACAAGGCAGGAGCAGCAGTGCCCGAGGTCCCCTCACACCATCCCATGTATCTGGCTATGAATGACTGCTGAACTCTAAAACTAATTCCCTTTTCCAAAGTCTCAGCTTCATACACTTTTACAACTTAAAATACTTATCTCTCCCATTACCTCAACCAGCTTGTTGATATGTCTGTTGAGGAACATGTTGGCAAATTGGATGCAAATGTTTCTTCTCCTTTCCCTCCCATGTCCAAAACATACAGTTACACCATCCTGAACTCACATAAACTCCCACTGTGTTTATTTCAGAGCTGTAAAGCTGATTTGACTGTTTAAATTGATACAAGGAAATAGAAACAAATCACTTTACAGCCTCTAAGTTGGCTTCTGCTGCCCAAACATCCCTTTTTGTGCCTCGGGCTTCAACAATTCTCCAACAAATGGGTTTGAGTGCAAGTCATCTAGATGCGTTATTCCTAGCACATGTATTTTAGGGTTTTTTATACTCAGATATTTTTAATTTTTTCCTCATTCCAATTCCAAATATCTGGTTTTCTTTAATCATTCATATCCTTATTAAGGACCTTGCCAATGTCCACTTAAACAAAATGATGCCTTCTTGAATGAGTCAGGCCATCCAAAAAGCTACAGCTTTTTCATCTAGTAAAATCTATAATGAGAACTGTGTGAATAACTGTTTTGTTTTGGTTTTTTTTAATGCTTGAACTGAAAAACTAAGAAAAAAATTAGTATAGAATGAGTCTTAAAATGGTTTCATTTTTCTCAAAGGAATGAAAACAAGCAGGAAAACACAATAAATGTTTTATTGCATTACTATTCTCCTTTGAAAAATTATCACTGAATTTAGCTAAACTAGGCTTTAATACTTGCAGACTGTAACTCTTTTATTTTCCCTTTCTGCATTTGATCTTTTTTTTATTTTCTTCTGACAAAGTACTCTGCTAAACACAGCTGTTACTTCTGGATGTGGAGTGACCTGAAACTGCTTTTCTAGCAATAAAAGGTATCTTTCTCTCTAAAATTATTGGTTTTTTATCCAAAGAGAGAAAGAGATCTAACCTTTTCCTCTCTTATAGCACAAAAGTAGGTATTTACTCATGGTGGGGCATGGGAATCAACCATGGGATTTGACTTGTGCTGTGGCCATGGAAAACATAACCATGGCACAGAGGTGACATATCTAATGTCAAGGGCAACATTATTTAAAGTGTGTTTCTTCACTGACTATGTCACCAAGGCATTTCAGCTCTTCCTGGAAACACAGGAAATCCCAGAGCAGCCTTGTGCAGAGGTATTTTGGTCCACAGCAAGACCCCTGGGGTGCACCCCGAGCCTAACCCCAACCCAGATGAGGTTCAGACTGAGGGATTCAAAGCAAGTGGAAGCAGCCCTTGGCTCTTCACATCAGGCAAGCTTCAGCCAAACCCCTGGCTTTCCAAATCAACTTTTCATGACCTCCAAACTAATCCCAACCTTTGCACTGGACTCAGTGCAACTGGCAAATTTATATTGTAAGCCTCATTAAGCCTCCTTCAGTCTCATAAATCCTATATTACTCAAGAACTGGCTATGCAGAAAGCACTCAGGGTCACACAAGACTAAGAGTGTGGCATTTAAATAACTCACACTAGTTAGATGTTTCCTCCACAAAACTAGAAGCCTTCATTGAAAGAAAATGTTGCATTTTGAGCATTACAATAGAAACCAGAGCTAAACCTAACCTTGGCTACAGATAAGGCATATTCCTTAGGGTGAAAATTTACAGTGAGCAAAACAAGCTAATGCAAACTCTGTATTTTCCTTCACCGGCGTGCCAAAGTTCAGCAGTAAGGTTCTGCAATGGATCTTTCAAATCCTGTAAAAATAACTTGTACTAGTAATACAGACAATGAAAAAGGCATAAAGCACATCAAGAGGCTAAAGCTTAAAGTGTTCAAACAAAGTGATATCAATATTCTCCATCACAGGACCTGAAAATTTGAAAATAACAGTAGCTCTGTAGTCACCGTTTCACAGAGGTTATCCCTGATCTAAGGGCAGGAATATATACCAAGAAAAAATTCAGAAAAAGGCAGCCAAATCTACTGAGAGCAGCACACATTTTCTCTATGGGATGAACAAAATTGAGCCCTAACCATCATTCTGCAGCAACTCATTTCATATTCATAACCCCACCTGAACACTGGCTTCTTACATGCTCCTACTGCTAAACAGAAAGTAATAATACAACATTTTTTTAAAAAGCCCAAACTTTACAAATCATGAACATATCTGACCTGAAGAATCCTACAACTCTGATATTGTTTTAATTTAAAAAATCTTCAATGAATAAATTTAAATTCTATATTCCAAAGACCTGCGCCCATTCTCTTCCAAATCACTTCTGCACCTGCAACCAACACCCAGCCTCAGGCAGTGCATTCTGTTCAGCCTAAAGGTGATCCCCAAATTGGTTCACCTACCCAGATGTGAGAGTGAACCCAGTGTTATTTACACTCACAGGGTGAAATTGGGAGTACCTTACTCAAAGACACCAATACCACTTTTCCACTTCTTTTCCACCTGAAGAACTAGGTGTTAATTGCAGAAATTGGCTATGACTTTGCCTCCACTTCCCCATTTCACAGACTCCAATCTGGTGCCTATATCCTACTTCCTCCTTTCCTCTTCTCTGGAAGAGCCAAACCTTAACCTCCTTCTGGACCTCCAAACTCTTTTGTCTGGAAGCTCAGTTTGAACACATCTCCAAGACTTGCCTGGGAAATCCACAGCACTCACACTTGCAAATGATACACAGGAGGAGGTCTGACAAAATGCTCTTTCTTTTTTGTCTGCCTTCCCTTTCCTCACAAATGTGGATATTTCACCTAAAATATAGGATTACATAGGTTTTAGTCTCATTTATCCCCAGTACAATGGGTACTAACCCTATTCCCAATGTTAGCTGTGGACTGGGCATCCACTGGCCCCAGCTGCCACTGCAGCCAAGAGAAGTAGGTAAAAAATGCCCTCTGTACAAAAGAAAATAAATCGATACTCTAGGATATGCTATGTGGAATTTCACAAATCTTAACCCTGAGACTGTTTCTAAACCCGTATCTCAGACAGTCTCCAGAAGATAGAAGGCAGACTTTGGTCTGAGTTGAAGTTCTTCACCAGAAACATGTTTGGAAAGAGGAGATAACACCACCTGCATCTGTGGGTGAGGCTGAACCTTAGACAACCCTTGACACAATTCTAGGCAGTCTCAGAATGAGCCAGCAACGTCCCCATGGCCCTTGCAGCCACAGCATACATTTACATGTGATATTGTAGATAAATATCACCTTCTAAAAAAAATTAAAGTAAGATTAAACATTTTGGAAAATGTAAATTTAAAAAAATATATTTATAGCCATCTTTTTCTTGTTGGAAACTTCTGTAAAGGAATGGGGTTGTTCTGCACACCCATTCAAAATCCTCTACAAAAGAAAGAGCAAGAGAAACCTTGCTCTTGCTTTCAGTAAACAAGTCCTCACTTGCAAACAGCACCAGGAGCCTTTTTTATGTACAACAACAAGAATCCAGAGCAGCTCTACTGAGACTGATGGATATGACCCTTCTCTCACTTATACAAGTGATGTTTTATTAACTACAGAGGAATAAAACCTGAGATGACAGCCAGACTCCATCACATAAGTTTTTATCTGCCGCACTCACTCCTCTCCATCTCTCCATCCCAGGGCTGATGAAAAGGCCATTAACATCAGGGTAATTCCTTGCACTCCATTTCCAAAAGACATAAGGCCATTTCTCCAGTGCACAAATGCCAATCCCATGTCTGCAGCAGGGGTTTGGAGACAACACTCCACATTAGAGATTCCTTGAACAGTTTGGTTTAGAAGGGACCCTAAAGGTCTTTTAGTTCCAACCCCCCTGCCATGGACAGGAGCACCTTCCACTAGACCAGGTTGCTCCAAGCCCCATTCAACCCACTTCCGAGTATCCCTGCAACACACCACACTTCCCCATTTTACTCCAGTAAGTCTGGAGTCAGCAGCTCAGGAAATTTGTCCTGTCATTTACAATCTTTGAAGTGCAAACTTCCGACTCACGCAGAACAGAGAGCAGAAGCGACGTCTGTGTTTTCAGGTGAGCAAAGATGCAGACTTCAAAGGTTCCACACTAGTCTGTGAAGCCTCCTAAAGATTGTCACCTGAGTTTATCAAAAGCTGGCAGAAAACGCATCCATACATCCAGATAAATATATTCTTTGATCTGAGTGATAAAAACAACTGTTTTTCTTCATGTAAACCCCTTTTTTGTAAATGTTTATGAACTGTGGGAAATTATGTCTCTGCCAGAATTTGAAATAAAGTGATTCAATGGGTTTGCCTTACACTTACCATTCATTATGCTCACAAACATTGCAGGAATCCCAATGGAGTTTTCAAGGAAGGTTCACGATGCTGTAGTTACCAGGGAAACACATGATAAATTGTTGCTATCTAAAAAAGAAAATCCCCATTAACTTTCTATTAAAGAGCAAGCAATGTGAACTATATGGAGAAATGCCTTTACAGTTACCATATTAAAATGCTGTGGGCTTTGTCCCAAGATTAACCAAGTAATGGCCAAGCTTTGACATTGCAATTCACTGTGAACAGTACCCAGCACTTTACAGTCTGTAGTTTATCATGCATTGCTAAAGACAGGCCAGTATTCAGCTGGACCAGCCCAGGAACAGCAGATACCCTGTGATTTTACTTGCAGTTAAAATATTTACAAGCAAAGCTTACTTAAGCTAGGCTAGGAAAAAAAAACAGCAGTGTATTTCACACCAAAATGAAGGGGTTTTACCAACTCCCAAAGGCTTGCACAGGATATCCAACTGCAGATGAAGAGATTAAAGGATTAGCAACAAGGTAATTTTGAATAGAATAAACAAGGTTTCTCAATGTATGTTAACATCAGTCATTTGATCATGGAGAACAGGTGATGCAGATCACCTGTCCCTTCAGAGCACTGATGGAGTCACAGATGCTCCAACCCTGCGTGGTCCTTCATGCTTCCTGGTGTGAGAGAACCACCTAAGCAGCCACACAGAAAACCAGAAAAACTTCCTTGTTCAAAGCCCTCTTTGAGTTCTTGCAGCCTGGGTGGGCAGCTGAAGCAGGAACCATCACCCTTAACCACTGTCCCTCTGAAGGGGCTAATGTCCCTACCATTTTTTGGTCACTCCCCAGCCTTAGAGACTGACCACAAGACTGCCTCCAACCTTACTGCAGCCATGAACAGGCTGCCTAAAATCACCTTCAGCAACAGCTAAAATAAATCTGCCTGCTTCCACACTAAAATGTCCTAAGGCACATTTCCTTCCCTGTGCTCTCTTTCACACCCATCACTTATAGCATCTCAGCCTGGCAGAAGGTAGCTTTCAACAAAGAGCAGTAATTTCTCTGGCAGCTCCACACTGATTCACATTTGGCTGCCCATGTCAGTCACACTCAAGCCTTACAGAGTAAGACCCTGAATCACTATAGTGAGTTAAGAGGATTTATTCTCATTTAAGAGGTCACCTCTGAATTGATGAGATACATTCAGTAACTGACTTACCCAAGTTTCCACTGTGAATTAATAAGAAAGCAGATATATTGTCCAGTTTCTTGTTGTATTATTCCCACCTCACTACTCTCTGGATTAAAGAAGCCATTCATTTCATTGGACCTCGTGTTAGGATGTCTAAGCTTTGCACCACAGTAGAGGATCTTTAGAAATACTTCTGGCAAGTAAGAGGCAGTGTTATGGGATGCAGGAGTTAATTTTTCCCTCCTGATGAGGCAGTGATGGTTCTGAAAAGAAGAAATTCAGGTCACGGTCAGTGTGGAGGAGAAAGAGAGGGAGTCACATCAAAGTGAGACTGAGGAAGATGCTAACATCACATGGGCAAGTGTGACCACCAGGATAGATCCTGTGCTAAAGGAGAAGTGATATGACAGGACAAGAGCACTCAGCAATTTTTCACAGAAAGGCTTGCTAAACACTGGAGTCCCCACCCCTGGAGGTGTCCAAGGAACAACGGGACATGCAACTCAGTGTTCTGGTCTGGGTGACAATGTGGCAATCGGTCATAGTTCAAACTCAATGATCTTGGAGGTTTTTTCCAATGTTTATAATTCAGTGAAAGAATCTGTAAGGTTTAGACACAGCCTGGATGAGGCTCTAGACCAAACTGAAAGAGCTGTGAGAGCTGAATGTGGGTGACAGCAGAGAAAAACAGGCAAAAAGGTAGAAAAGGGAAGCCCAGGTGCATTACTGGCAAGACTTCTTCCTGACATATCTGTGAGTCCATTCCTGCTCCAGGTCAGACAGGATATCTCACACTTCTCTGCCCCTCTCTTATAAAAAAAGGCTGGTCCTGGTGATGTTCACATCTCTAAGGCTATAACAGTCCAGGGAAGGGAGAGATATTGAGTTTGCTCTCAAGGCAGGACACACACTCAACCTCTCTCCTTAGCTGTCAGGTCACCTGTCTGGTTTTTCATAATATCCAGAGGCACAACTTCAGTTGTGTGTTTGACATCACACAGCTTCATACCACGGATTTAACCCTAGCTGTAAATCAGTGTCAGCAGGATGCAAAATAATGATACAAAAGTCTCATTTTAGTCTGTTGACCTGTTTTCTTTTTCCTCACCTTATTTTTACTTTTACTGCTCTGCTTCTTAAATCCATTCCTAAAACAAGCAAACCTTTTTTTGTTTCCATTTGCAAAGGATAAAAAAAAAAAATAGGGAGTGAGAGAGAGGCACAAACACAAAAAGCCAAAAAGAAACAGTGGAGAGGTATGTGTTATTGGACAAGTGTTTAATTTATGGAACTTGGCCGGCAGAACAAGAGTTTGAATTGTACTTCAATAAGTGGAGCTCTTAGAATAAATGTGGCTTGTAAAACTGTTTTACAGTCTGCTTTGCCGAACAGCCAACACCTCATGGAAACCTTTGAAAAACATTCTGTTTAGAAGCTACGGTTTTTATATTTCATATTTTCTCTATTTGTTTTCCCCTCTGGTTTTATAACTGGAACCATATGCAGGAAAACAGGATTTTTGTGTCTTAAAATATCTACCTGACCTGACTACTTTTATTATTAAAAAACAGATAGCATTTTGAAAATTCTTCACATATGAGGCACTCAGTTCAAACATGAAGGTGTCCTTGTTTGATATCCCAGTGAGCTACAGATTTCCTGAATAACCTTAGGACAGTCATTTAGCTGAGAGTCTTCACCCCTCTCCCTGTGCACACGTGGTGCAGCTGTGTGCATCTGAGCTGTCTGTCTTTCCCATTATAGACAGAAAATGTGACAGAATTTGGGACATGATTCATCTGTGTAGGATGGGAGAGGATGAATCATGCTCTAGATGCATATATTGACCAGACCTTCACTGGAAGTCAAGGCAAGATGTTCAGGTACAGATATTCACACTGTACATACCAATCCTTGTAGGTCCCATCTCAGCCTCTCTGTGCCACTAAAAGAATGAGGTAGACAATTCTGGAAGTAAATCCATCCCAACCCAAGGATGATGTCCCACATACCTGGGTGATCTCCCTGGAGGGGATACTGATCATTCCATGTCAGCCATGGAGAGATGACATAACTATAAGCCTCTAAATGGTTAGAGGGAGTCAAGAGGAACAGGACCAGAGTTAGATAATATGTTAAAAGAAAATTTTTCCCTGTGAGGGTGATAAGTCACTGGCAGCACAGGTTGCCCAGAGAAGCTGTGGCTGCCCCTGGATCCCTGGAGTGTCCAAGGTCTGGAAGATGCCCCTGCCCATGGCAGGGGATGGGACAGGATGGGCCTTATTGACCCTTTCAACCCAAACCATTTCACGAGTCCATGAATCCCTTTCTAACAACACCATACAGGAGACCTGTGGTAAGGAAGCCAAAGCCTCCTCCTACACAGTTACACACACGTCCATGTCTGACTGTGGGTGTACAGACAACCCAAATACAAATGGTGCCAGCACAGCTTCTACCACAGACACCAGCAAAATCCATTAAACAAACTCTGTGCCTCCACTGGCAGAGTGGGAGATACAGCTGCAGCATAGGGGGGAAGAAGAAGTGGTAAACTTTTGCCTTGGAGCCAAGTATTGCATTACATTGTACAGAGACTGGGAAAGGAAGACACAGAAAGACTCCAAGACCACATTGTAAAAGTTAATCACCTAAATAAGGATGTAAGAATCATATTTAGCCCCATTAAACTATCCCAGTTGCTAATTGTTGTAGTTGTGCTTGTAAAGATATGGCAGAACTGCTGTGGGATATGGCTTCATTTAATGCTGGTGATAGAAAACAAGGTCACTGAGAACCTTTTCTTCCTTTTGGGTGTTGTTTTGTTTGGTTGGTTGGGTTTTTTGTTCCTTTTTTCTTATTTTAAAGGTCTGTGGCTACAAGTTTTGTACGTATTCTCAGAAAATCTACTGCATTCATCCTCAGCAACTGTTCTGAAATGCCCTGCTTTATTCATTTGCTTTCAACATTACAGGTTGATCCCTGGTAGAGCCTCACTTGGTAAAGTCATTAAGACTCAGCCAAGCGTTCTGTCACCATCCCAGTTTTTCCCTCTAGCTGTACATGGTATTTCTTCTCTATTCCTTTACGGCTTCTTAGGAGAGAAATGTGCTTCTGCAAACCGTTTATTTTCAGGGCTCTTGTGAGGCCACGTCCCTTGAAGTCAATGTGTTTCTGATGACTGTGCTTTCAACAGAGAAGGGGAAAGATAAATTATCCAGGCTTGGCTTCAGGTACCTTAGCACAAGGCCAAGCTCCCAACACAAACAGCAGCCCTGTAGAACATTTGGCTCAAGTGTTACTCATCACCCATCACTCTGGTCATGCACCATCTCACTGTTCTGACCAAAAAATTGGCGGTTCGTTTTTTTTTTAATTTGCATGAGGCCACCAGACCACTGCAGGCTGTGTGACGGTGGTATGCTGGGAACGTTTTCTTTAGCAGCACAAGCCAAAGAGAAACCCGGAGCTTGATCTGGGAGGTTTCAAAAATACATATCTCTGTGCTGTCAGCACCCTGCACCTCAAAAGCAGGCTGCAGCAGCTGTCTGCTGGGGCATGAGCAGGCACAGGTAGTTCTGGAGGTGAGTCCCAACCACCTGGCACTACCCTGCAGTCTGGTAAATGTTCTTAACAAGCAGGACTGCTCATTACCACTCTGATGAATTGGTGTTTGCTAACAAAAGGCCCTTTCTCAAGGAATCCCTCATCAGCCCTAGGTGTGCCATAAGTGATTCTGGCTCCCATTAGCCCTAATTAGATAATTGTTTGAATGATTTCTCTGTTATTCATACAGCCTGTACCACTGAGCACCAGCCCATCAATAGACTGACAGGTGTTCTCTGCAAAGAAATAGTGTTTTTTCCAGGGTGAAATGATCCTGCAGGAATCACTGTGCCCATCACAACCCTCCAGGATCTTACCCAGCTGTCACAGCCCCTCGGGCTGTTCTTACATAAAGACCCACGATTCATCACTGCAGCAATGCAGTTTCAGC
>VZTR01008402.1:16181-43253 GCA_013400775.1 Chaetops frenatus | reverse complement strand
ATGTCCCAGGTTGCTTTCCCATCTGAGGAAGGTGGGTGTGCTACATTCAAGATGAGGTTTAGTTCCCCTCCAGTCCATAAGAAGAAAGCAAACAGGAATCTTAAAAAGGGGCTAATTGTTTGGTTTTTTTTTTCCTAGCCCCAGAACTCCAGCGCCTGACTTGATGTGGATTACAGGCCTGTTGCAAATGGCTCAGTGGTTTAAAATCACTAGCCTGGGACTACAGATCCCACTTCCAAAAACTTCAAGGTTGACCTTGGCAATGTCTCTTAAGTTGGAACTTTTCTTGCCTGCAAACAGACCTCTAAAAGCTCAGCCACCAGGCTTGCTCTGCAGCCAGTGGAAAAAGAGAGGGAGAACACTCTTTTTTTTCCTTTTTTCACAACTCAGCTAGGTATGTTAGGAAAACGAGATACCAATCACTCTCTGGAGATATGAGTTTCTCTCTACAGAGAGGAATTGACTGCAAAGGGGTCTGACAACCCTTGCCCTCAACCCCTAACAGTTAAATGATGTGAGCAAGACAAGAATTTTTAAAATACATAGGTCCCACATCTCAGTTTCAGAGGAAACTGAGCTGTGCAGTCTTGCAAGTACAGGGTTTAGGAGCTCTGAAGTCATGTTTCTGCTTTGTAAAATCCCCAAGTAATTTTTCCTGGTGGGGCTTAAGCTTTTCATGTGCTGTGATGACTTAGACACAACCCCTTGGTATTTATTTTCCTTGCTGGTAACAGCTGTACTGCACAACTCACGGTGGTTACTGCTCACACGAAACGGGCCACTCACCTTTCTTTATTGATGCCTCCCAAAACCTTCAAGACCTTAGGAGATCTTCCAGTCTCTTTTACATGGATCCAGTGCAGCTCTCTGAGCTCACCTCACCCCTTGAAATCCTTTGGAAAACACTTCAGAGAGAACATGAGCAAATAAACAAAACAGACAGAATTTAACAGAATCACAGAATCCTAGAATGGTTTAAGTTGGAAAAACCCTTTAAGATCATCAAGTCCAAGAACAACCCAGTGCTGCCAAGGCCACCACTAACCCCTGCCCCCAAGTGCCATATTCACATGGCTTTTGATCACTTCTAGGGATGATGATTCCACTGCTGCCTTGGGCAGCCTGTTCCAGTGTTCACCAGAGAGTTATCTCTGTTACCAGATCAATTGCTAAAGATGACTATGAATTTCTGGAGAGAAAGCAACATCACTGACAACCAGCTGCTGAGTTGGCACTGCTCTGGAGTCTCTTTTCGGTTTATAATGTTGACTTTAGACCCTGCGTCCCTCCCAAAAATTATTGGGTGCCCTACCAGAGCACCCAGGCTGAGCTGTCCGAGGGAATAGCAGGAGCTTTCTGTTGGCAGTTGTAGGCTCAGATGGCCTGACTTCCACCTGAAGGTACACCCAAGGAAACTGTGCATCTTACAAAGCCCCAGTGCTCATGGGATGTAACTAGGCACCAATATCTGATTTTCCAGTAGGATCTGGTCTCTTCCTACCTCAGAGGTATGCAAATTCCCAATATCTAACCACTGTGAGTTCCCTTAGTCCAGAGGACACATGGGAGGAGAAGGGGAACTCCAGCTCAGTGTTCCCTTCACCAAAGTATTCCTGGATAGCCAGAAGGAACAGCCAAAAACGACAGTCACCAAGGCTGCCTTAAACTGAAACCAGGAACTGGACACAGCTTCTGGCCAGAATCAGGTTACAGATCAGAAAACAAAGGGGGATAATAAAACCACCCCCTCTCTTTTCTTTTGCTCCTTGCTTGTTCCTGCACTGAGCACAGCCTTCCAGAACCTTGAACCCCCCCTGTTAACAACCCCATGAAACACCCCTGGACAAGGGGGAGCCCCTCTGCTCTGGAGCCAGGCTGGGAGAGCTGGGGCTCTTCAGCTGCACAAGAGAAGGCTCCAGGGAGAGCTCAGAGCCCCTGCCAGGGCCTCAAGGGGCTCCAGCAGAGCTGCAGAGGGACTGGGGACAAGGCATGGAGGGACAGGGCAAGGGGGAATGATTTTAAACTAAAAGAGATTCAAGTTAGATTTATAAGGAAGAAAGTCTTGGCTGTGAGATCGTGGCACAGGTTTCCCAGAGCAGCTGTGGCTGCCCCTGGGTCCCTGGAAGTGTTCCAGGCCAAGTTGGATGGGGCTTGGAGCAATCTGGGATAGAGGAAGGTGTCCCTGCTCAAGACGGGGTGGAATGAGATGGGCTTTTAGGTTCCTTCCCACCCAAACCATTCCTTGACCATCTGATTCCAGGTTACCTGCACAACCACAACTTTTTTTTGTTGTTTTAGACCATTTAATACCTTCTCTATCCGCCTCCCTCAGGCTCAAACAAATCGAGGGAAGCTTAGATTTTGTTAGTAGAGTTTCACACAAGGGCCCCTCTTGCCGCTGCAGCGCTCCCCAGGCTGAGGTCCATGCTGACGGTCACCCCAAAGGCTCTCGCTGCCGTGGGGAAGAGCTGCCGGCAGAGAGAGCCAGAGCACTGGGAACAGGCGCTGCTCACGGCATGTGCAGGGCTGCACTCAGCAACGTGCTGCCAGGGGCACAGGGAAAGCACCTTTTGGTGCTCAAGGGGCCTTCTTCTGAGGGCATTCAGAGCCACAGACATTTTTGACATCTGCCTGCCGGTGTTCCTCCCTGCAAAGCAGCCTTTGCTTCAGCCAGGCATCCCTTCCTGCTGCTGATACAGGCGCCAGCGCTGAGAGCCAGCCTCTCTGAGCCGCCCAAAAACAGGCTCCCACCAGAAGATGGTGCCCATATTCCACAAAACAGGGGGCAGGCCCTTCACAGCATAGTCCACTTTGGGGCGACACCTAGCAGAAACCCAGCCACACTTTATCAGAACCACCAGAGCAAAACCCACAGCTGATGCCAGGCTGCCTCAGGCAGCAGGGATGCCATTTTAAGGGTGTGACCTGCAGTGTAGCTCACCAGGCTGCAGTGCAGAGTATTTGTGTATTTTCTCTCTAGAGTTCATATGGTAATAGGCTTCTTAATGAGCAAAGTCCCGCAACTGTAATTGAAAGATTAATAAACCCCTACTTCTGCTGAATACCTGCTAACTAAGGAGCACACAGCCCTGAGCCAATGTTCTTAATCCTTGTCAAAAGCCACGTGTGGATGCTGATTTCTGTGCAATGCTTTGATGCTACCCCAGGTTGCTCTTGATGGTCTATCAAAGGCAGATGTGGAATGAAGGGCATCATAGATTTCTGGTGATACACAAAAGCATAAACTCAAAACATCAAAAAGGACACACACTTCACCCTCTCCTCTTGTGTCTTCTTGCCCCTTGTTCTCTCCAGCTGCCTTGGCAATTTGTATTGCTTCCCTCCAGCTCACTGCTGGACAAATTTCAGCAGGCTCCCTTTTCAGCACCTGCCACAGTAGCTGCAGTCCGCCAAGCATAGTCAGCACACAGGTATTACTCAGTGTTTTGGCAGATGTCATGTCCCCTGTCCAACCAGCAGCTTGTCACAGGCTGCATCAGGAGCTGGAGCGAGGGTGGGATGCTGCAAGGCACCCATGCCACGTCTCTCTTTCCCCTGAAGCTCTGTGGCACAGCCCCATGATAGCAGCAGGGCACTGCCTGGTCCCCATCCCTGAGAGGAGACACCACTGCAGCACACACCATCCCCCAGCCGTGGATCTGGCAGATCCCTTCTCCATAAACAGCCCATCTATAATAAAAGATACCACCACTGAGTTCTGGAGGTTGTCAGAGCCCAAGCCAAAAGGTTTTTTAACACATTGTCTCTGTGATTTACAGTTACCCTTTGCCATCACCCAAAAGAGGATGGAACTCGGCGAGATTGTTGTGACTGAACATCCCAACGAGAGGGATCTGTACAAAAAGGAGAGCACAAGAGCCCAGGACCCACTGTGGAGCGTTGGAAACTGGATCCACCATGGTTTTGGATATCTCACAGGAGAAATGAAGGAATATGGAGAGTGGATGAAAAGTAAACAGAAGGATTTGTTTGGGGGTACCCATATTGCCAAGAGTACTTCCAGTGAAGTGTGTTTCACCCCCCGAGGCAGAGCATGGTCCAAGCTCATTGCAGACTCTGACCTTTTAATTATCTCACTCTCAGGGAGAAAATCTGACTGCATCCTCTGGCCATCACTATGGCCACATGCAAAATTTGGCACAGTCCCGAGATGTGTTTCACACTTAATCAGTCACATGTCATTAGCATCACATTTCACATAGCAGTGCCCAGAATCACATGGCGGGGCTAGGAGTTCAGTCTCATCTGTAACTGCCTTGGATCAGCCTCTGTCTCTGGTTCACCTGTGGGCTGATGATGGGGAATTGCCTCCTGACAGAGGCAGAGGCTCTTGGGTACCCAGCCCTGGGGGAGCAATAAGCACTGTGGGTGTTACAATGCCATAAAATAGAAGCCAAGACTGATCCCAAAGGTTCACTGTCCAGAAAGGAGCAATGCATGAGCAGACAGTCCAAGTTACCCATAATTACTGGGGATAAGGGTTTGAGAGGCTGTGCGAGACTGTGGGTCCTCAGTCAAGGTTAGGGTTGTCAGCAGTACAGCTCCAGCAACAGGAGAGAAATAGGAGACAGCCATTTACAGCCAGGCCAGTGTGAATTCCCCCAGACACAGGAGAATATCTCCTCCTGCTTTCTCTTTACTCCAATGGTCCAAGATTTGTAGACAGCTTTTCTTACTCACTGTTCCAGAAATCTTTGGCCACTGCCCTCTGGTTATAATTTTTACAGCTAACACTTGAGTCTGAAACTAAGTGTATTGCTGAAATGTATTGCATAGCTCAACACCAAATACTAATTAAAATTAATTCAGACAAGCCTGGTCATTTTCCTCTAAGGAACTCCCTCCTCCTCCTCCTCCTCCTCATCCTCCTCTTCCTCACTCCTCCTCCTTAACCCTTTGTGGAAGTTCTTAGGAATAAGTCACTGCCCATATTCAGAAAGAACCCTGGCATTTTGCACTGCATCTAATGAACAATTTGATTAACACAATTAATTTCAAATGTTGAAGAAGATAAAGATTGCATATGCACATTGCATGAACACCTGAACATCTCGTACATGCAAGCAGCTCCCCTTTTCCATCCATTCTCCTTGCATCATCCTTTAATAACACACAGCAGTTCAGAAATGGTTGCAGTTCTCCCAGAAGAGAGGCAAAAGAAAAATTCAAGTCAATTTGCAGTAGAAGAACCAGCAGCAAAAAGTTATTGCAGTGCCCTCTTCCCACCTTCCCCCTGCATTCACCTGAGGTATCTGTGCTTGGTGTCTGTTTGCTCTACCCAAATTCAATAACCTTCTCTAAAGAGCAATAACTCTCTGTCCTCTGGAAATGCCTCTTTGCCCTGAGTACAGTCCAAGCTATAATTACTGTTTTCTAATTTAAGTTCTTTAGCTCTCAAAATACTTTTTAGGCACCTTTGACCCCATCTCCTATATACACACCATACCTCCATGTTCTGGGTTGCTGATTTTCTTCCTAAAACAGCAAAATTGTTTCCCTTTTGTATTTCCCTAATGCATTTTTAGAGTCCTCCTCTGCATTTGAATTATGCACCAAAAATAGTCAGTGTCCTTGTTGAATTTATAGCAGAATCTAAAATAATCTAGCATTCTCTGACCACCATAAATAAATCATCTGTTTGTCCCTCCATGAATATTATAGCAGTACCCAGTCCATCCCTATTAGTTCTCAAGTGCCAGATGCAAAATATGCAGAGGCAAAAATTAACCAGAGACTTATTTTACAGAACTGTTAGTATTTAATCTCTGTTCTGTGCCCAGAAAGGGATTGCAGAGATTGTGCTTTGCTAAAATGATGCCTTTTCAACAGCATTTTGCCTTGATCTCCTCCAGATAAGCCCTTGATGGTTCAGCTGGTGGACTGGATATTGCGAGGGACTTCTCAGGTGATGTTTGTCAACAACCCTCTCAGTGGGCTGATCATTTTAGTGGGGCTTTTCATCCAGAGCCCCTGGTGGATGCTCACAGGCTGCACTGGAACCACTGTGTCCACGTTAACTGCGCTGGCCCTCAGTCAGGACAGGTAGGTGGCACCTCATGTCCTCGGGCACTTAATAAAAATGGATGGCTGTGATATTATCTGGATCCCACTGATGGGTGACTGCCCCTTGTTAGAGACAGAAGACTCAGATGAAGACAGAGCCATGGCCCAAGAAGCACTGGTCTGCCCCTGTAGCTGTCTGTGTTCCTGAAAACAGACAGTTCTCTCTCCCTGACAGCCATTGTCACAACCATGCAGGTCCTTCGAGTCACAAGGATCTCCCTCCGTCATCATCATCATCATCCAGCAGTCCCCACACTTTCCCCATCCATACACCGGTGCAAGGCAGTACATCAGTAATCCCACTGCTTTTTCATCCCTTCACCAGGGGCAGGACATTAACAAATTGCATTTCAGTGGGTCTCAGTGCTGGGACACCTCCAGCACACCTTTCTACCTCGTGGTTGTGTGCTTCCATCACAGGCCATCCATTGCGGCCGGGCTGCACGGCTACAACGGGATCCTGGTGGGCCTGCTCATGGCCGTCTACTCTGACAAAGGCGATTACTACTGGTGGCTTCTCCCCCCTGTGGCAGTGATATCAATGGCCTGGTAAGTGCCATGGCTCCTCCTGGGGACAACTCTCAAGGATGGGTCTGGCTACAAACAGCTCAGACACACTGAGGGCCTCTCTGCCCTACACCAGTAAGCCCAGGGTTGGTGGCGCTGGAGATTTGTGTTCATAGACACATGGAGCTCGTGGGGGACCTGGTAGGAGTTGAGGGCACAGAAACACTGATTATAGCTCGCAGGCAAACAGCCCCACCCCAATCTTCTGAAAATGGCCCTCAGCAGCAGGCCATGCACGGGCTGGAGTTCAGTGCACCCACCACCACAACGCTTCCTCCTCATCCAGGCCCCGAATCAACCCTGTGCTCATCCTGGAGCTGAATTCAATATTCCCCTTCTCTGATGTGCAGCCAGTCATGAGTGAAATTAATTCCTCCAAGTAGCTCCAAAGGACAGGCTGTGTCCTTCCCGGATTAAATTTTGCCGTTTTTAAATATGGATCTGAACAGCACTGCAGAATCTATTTAACAGTCTTAACTGAAATTAATTTAATAGTTACATTTTAATCACTGTAAGCAGGAAGATGCAAGCCCTTACTGGATTTTCACTGCTTTTAAGATCAGATTTGTTTTATATTTCATTTCTTTAGTCATTCTCAACAAAGGTCATCTTATTACAATCTCTCAAAACCCAGGACATGTTGCAAGAATGTTTAGTTTGTCTTATCTGCCAGAATTCCTTGAGGCTTTTTTGTTCAAAATTTTCTTCATTGTTTAGTTCACAAGTCTTGAGGGTAGAGCTGAAATATCTTTAAATCAGACACTTCAGTGATTTTTTAACCGATACTTTGAATTTCAGCTTTTGAAGTCAGCATTTATTTAACTGTTTCCTTTTTTTCTGACAAGATGTGTAAGTGACAGAAGCTTTGTATTTCAGAACTGAAATTAGGACACCATTTTCACTGAAGTACTGATATTTTTTTTTTCTCTACAGCTGCAAGCAAGGAAATCTGTAAACTCCTTTGGGAACCAAACTTGTCAAAAAAAGAATAGGCTTCATCTGACATTACACAGGGAGAACAAAGCATTTTCCCCACTGATAGTATCTATACAGAAGGACACAAGATGTTGCTTTTGAAATGTCAAATAATTTGGATGGGGTCATTTTTTATTATAACCAGCTTAATGACCTTCTAAGGCTCAAATGCAGCTCCTTGAAAAATTAAAGTCTTTAAATTGATTTTTTATAAACGGCAATGTTCACTGCTACTTGGAGTAGACCATAAGAGCTATTCAGCTCACCTGTAGCAGAAGAGCTCAGCTGGAAGGAGAACACAGTCCATTTCCACCAAGGACTGGCCATTTCTTCTTTTCCTTGAGCTTTCTGGGCCCCATAAAAATCAAGTATTTCCTTGCCAATATGGTCCCATAAAGTCCTTCGTGTAGGACACACACTTCAAGTGGAAATCAGGCAGTCTGGAAATGTCCTGAGGAAAGCAGACCAGATAAAATTTACATCCTGGGCTCTACAGACCAGAACTTTGGGAGAGTCCCTGGTATTTCAAGCTTTACATGTTTTTTGTGTTCTGACTCCACCTTGAGTCTCACCCCAAATACTTTACATGCTAAAAATGTTCAATCAAGCCTTTTAAAAACAAGCCTCAGTTTTCAGAAAATGCTGTATGATTTTGGATGGTACCTGGACAGCACAAAATGGCATCCATCAAAGTCTGAATGAAGTTTGGTGCCAACACCTTTCCCAGCTCTGCTGGGAATCTGGTGGATTCATCTTACACTCTGTTGGGCCTCATAGTCCCCAAAAATAGCATCTGAAATAGTACATATTTCCATCTGTCTTCATGGAAGATTTTCCATCCTCTTTGATCACCTCTTCTGCTTTATTTCTCTTCCAGAGCCAGCTCCTGAAACCCTTCAAACTGTTTAAACAAAACAAAACAAAACAAAGGCAAATTGGGTAATTTCCAACCCTCTCTTGCCTCCTCAAAGCAGCAGCTTTTTTAGACCATCTAAAGTCCTCCACTATTCTTCATGTGACATTCCCAAAATACCCTTTTCTGCCTCTTGTTCAAAATTTAATCTGAATAGTAGGTGAGATTGCCTGTCTCTGCCCATGCTCAAGCACTTTATTGGATGAATGCATGGATGTGAGATTATGTCTTTCAGAAAGATGAACAGCTTTCTACAACTCTTTTTTTTTTTGGTGCAGATTAAGATATTAAGGTATTCACCACCTGGCATTGCTACAAGGAAATTTATTGGCTTTTATTTGCCAAAATTACCATTTTGTGACCAAAGAGGCAGGCTGTTTCACCACTGTAAATTGTGATGAACAAGTTATAGGTGTATTTCTTCTCCTGTTCTCAGCCCAGTCCTGTCCAGTGCTTTGGGATCCATCTTCAGCAAATGGGACCTTCCTGTTTTCACTCTGCCCTTCAACATTGCAGTGACCCTGTACCTGGCAGCCACAGGGCACTACAACCCCTTCTTCCCCACAACCCTCATCAAGCCTGTAGCTGCAGTGCCCAATATCACCTGGTCTGACATCAATGTGCCGCTGGTAAGCCTCACACCTCGCACCATGATTTATGGTATTTCACTGAAAAGGTGAGAATGAAGGCGTTCACCTCGGGGTGACACTTTCAGGCGGGTCAGGAAGAGTCAGGAGCAATTCACAGAAATACATGTCCTGGTTCAGTGCAAAGAGAGCAGTGCCACAGAATCCCCAGGGACAGTCCTGGCTGATCCAGAAGAAAGGCTGCTGGAGCCTGAGGGAGCAGAGAACCTGAGCCTCTCATTCCACTCAAACTTGGGTTGTCCCAAAACTCATCTTGGGTATACATCCAGTGCACATCTGGATATGCCCTCCTGCTGTCCATATGTGGTTAAAAAAGCATCAGCAACAGTCAGTGGCAATATGAAAATTCAGAGGAAACATCAGGATTTCAAAGTGACACAAACTCATTTATACGCAGTCCCCTCACGTCTAGCTCTAGCTCTGGAGGGTCACCTTCCCAAAGGAGAACAAGGGTAACTGCCCCAGAGGGTTGTGGCCAATGGCTCAGAGCCCCAGTGGACATCAGGGACAGGTGCTGTCCCTCAGGGGTCCACATGGGCACCAGGGTTATTGAATATCTTCATTAATGACACAGACACAGGGCTCGAGGGCACCCTTTAGCAGATCTGCAGGTGACACCAAGTTCAGAGGAGCAGCTGACAAACCTGGAGGATGGGATGATGTCCAGAGGGACCTGGACAGGCTGCAGAAGTGGCCCATGGCAATCTCATGAGGTTTAACAAGGCCAAGTGCTGGAGCTGCACCTGGGTCAGGGCAGCCCCTGCGACCAATCCAGGCTGGGGATGAGCGAGGGAGCAGCCCTGGGAGAAGGACCTGGGGATGCTGTGGGTGAGAGCTGGAGCTGCCCCAGCCCTGAAGCCCCCGTGCCTTGGGCTGATCCCCCAGCGTGGGCAGCAGGGCAGGGGGGATTCTGCCCCTCTGCCCTGCTCAGGTGAGACCCCACCTGCAGAGCTGCCTCCAGCCCTGGGCTCCAACAGCACAAGGACCTGGAGCTGCTGCAGCCAGGCCAGAGGAGGCACTAAAGTGATCAGGGGGATGGAGCACATGTCCTATAAGAAAAGGCTTGGAGAACTGGGTTTATCCACCCTGGAAAACAGAAGGCTTTGGGGTGACTTAATTAAGGCCTTCCAATACCAGGAGAGATTGTGTAGGAAAGATAGAAGGTCACTATTTAAAAGAGTCTGGAGGGACATTTAAAGCCATTTCCCCCAAAGGAGAAATGGCTTCAATTGAAATAGAGTAGGTTTAGATTTGATATGGGGAAAAAAATCTCTTTCCTGTGCAGGTGCTGAGGCCCTGGCACAGATTTCCCACAGCAGCTGTGGCTGCCCCATCCTTGGCAGTATCCAAGGCCAGGGATTGGAGCAACCTCAGATAGTGGAAGGTGTCCCTGCCCATGACAGGAGGGTGGATCTGGATGACCTCTAAGATCCCTTCAAATTCAAACCATTCTGGGATTCTACAAGGTACTCAGAGTCCAACACAGAGCCAGGGTTTCTTCCTTCCCTTTTCAGCCAATAGCTTGGACAAAATATCTGCTGTGTCCCTCAGGGTACAAACAGACAATAACAAGCCCTTTTCTGTCATCTGCTGCAGCTCTTACAATCCATCCCAGTTGGTGTTGGTCAGGTGTATGGTTGTGGAAACCCCTGGACTGGAGGCATTTTCCTTGTGGCTCTGCTCATCTCCTCCCCACTGATTTGTTTACATGCTGCAATTGGATCGACTGTGGGGATGTTTGCAGGTAAGAAATACTGAGCAAATCATTTTTGCAACCAAGATATCTTGATCCAAGCCCTATCCTGCCCAGACTCTACAGTTGCATCAGCTTGGAAGTAGTTGGGACAACACTCGTTTTTCACATTGTCTCTAAATTTAAAAGCTCTTAGTAAAGGTTGCCTTTATCACATCACAGTGCAGGCAGGAACAGAATCAGGTTTTCTTTAAACCTTGTATTTGTTATGAGATTTGAAACTCATCCACGTGGTTTGTTCCACCTTATTTAACCCTCTAGCCACTGGATGTGATAAATCCCATAGAGATCATAATGAAACCTAGAGAAGGAATTTCAGAACTGATCTCTTGCCCCAACAGTTGCTTTAAATGATGACCACAAGCAAAGGTCTGCCTCAGAACTAATCAGCTAAGGAAGAGAACCAGACTTTTCTGGGATGCACCTTGCTCAGTCCTGATGTCGATTTTTCAAAATACCTAAATGAATACCACTAAATATGTCCTGTCTCTCCAGTAACCAGAGAGAAACAATATTAAGAGATATGAAGCACACCCTAGAAGTTAGATAACATTAATGCCACTTAAGTAATCGATTTTAATAAAAACACATGATGGAATAAGTGTAGTCTGATTCCTTGGAAAAGGCAGTGATCCAACAAGTTCTCTGTGCTCTGAAGCACTGTGTACAAAATGTGAGCTGTTTTATATTACTGTTTTTAAACAAAACTGTCCACAATTTGTATGGCTAAGAGCACATGGCAGGGCTTGTACAGGTGTGACATTCAATCTAGAAGTGAAAAGTCAGGGGAAAGTTTCTGGGAACAAGCATGGTAATAAAACAGAGGACAGATGAGGACAATATAGCAGGAAATGCATTAATATTACAAGTGTCAGGAAGGTGGCCTGTGCACTACATATTGAGCATTCTTTTTCACTGATACTCCTGAAGCCCATGAGAAATCCTGCAGAACTTTCTGATGGTCAGATTTGGGGCAAACCCTCAGTTCCCTTTCCCGTGGAGAATTTCCCTGCACAGGTGAAGTGACCACATCTCACAAAATTCACTAGGAAGAGATAGAAAGCTCTGCTTGCTCCCACAAAAAAACATGCAGTTGTGCCTCTAGCATTCAAAATCAGGGCATGTATGAGGTTTAAAAAGCGTGTATGAGCACAGCTTTCTGCAAGGAGGACACCCAGGTGAGAAGGTTCTCCCACACTCTGGCTGGACCCTCCACCTGTGTGTGAGGATACAACACCCTCAGTGAATACACAGAAAGTTTTGTCTGAACTAAACCTTTGAGACCGGGCCAAGTTCCACCACAGGGCCATTATAAGACCTCCAAAACAATGAGCCTCCTTTGACCTCCTCCTTTTTCTGCACGTGCACGTGGGGGCACAGATAAACCTACCGTGGTGCTATGAAGGAGAGACGACAGATTCCTCCTGCAGGTTCCTCTCATGCCTGACCTCACAGCCTCGCCTTTGCCTTGCAGCTCTGAGCATTGCATCCCCCTTTGACAGCATCTACCTTGGCTTGCACAACTACAACTGCTCCCTGGCCTGCATCGCCATCGGGGGCATGTTCTACGCCCTGACCTGGCAGACACATTTGCTGTCCCTTGCCTGTGGTGAGTGTCTTTAACATAAAAAATTCCTGCAGCCAGGCAGCTTATGAGGAGCACAGGTTGAGAGTCAACCAGCACTCTGTTTGTCCCAAAAGTAGGCACTCTGCAAGAGCTGTTTCTCTGGTGGCATCAGTGTTGGGCCTGATTATGTGAGTACAGAGGGAAGAGTGCTAGACCCTGATAACATGGAAACATCTAGAAAGGCTGGAAGTACTCTTTCTGAGATGAGCACAAGTTAATCCATGAGCATGTTTAACAAATCAGCAGCTCAGCAGTTTCATAGAAGCAGCCTTTTCATAATTATATGTGTCACTGGAGGAAGGGTGTCAACAGAAGGGAGCTGTTGCACCAGGTCAGTTTAGAATCCATCTATCCAAACACCCCATCTCCAACAGCAGCCAAAAGCAGGCACTAGGAAGAGTTGGGGAAGAGTTTAAGAGAAAGTTCCCATTTAAGACATTCCTGTGAAGATACACCCAGACTCCAATTATCTTTATCTCAGTATCCTGAGTACAGTTTCTGGATTTCTCAGCAGATTTTCATTCCTTAATTTAGTCCTTACATGCCTGACCTTACCCCCTGTTCTGGCATCCCTGGAGAACAAGGATACTCCCTGCTAACTGGCTGTGGTTCGAACCCACAAGGCAGAGAATTTTTGAGGTCCAGCACTGCTGGGGAATTTCTGCAATTCCCACTGCATGTGGGTCAGGTAGTGCCAAATAAAAATAAGTTAAAGATAAAAGAAGTGCGACCGTTGTTAGCTCATGAAAAAAATATGTTCTTCACTCACCATCCATCTCTACAGAGAAGATGGGGCAAAACGTAGTCACAGAATCATTTGGGCTGGAACATCATCCAAGTCCAACCATCCGCCCAGCCCTGCCAAGGCCACCACTAGCCCAAGTCCCCAGGTGCCACATCCACAGAGCTGCCAATCCCTCCAGGGATGGGAACTCCACCACTGCCCTGGGCAGATCCAGCCAGGGCTGGACAATGCTTTCTGTGAAGAAATTTTTCCTAATATTCAACCTCAACCTCCCCTGGTGCAACTTGAGGCCATTTTCTCTTGGGACATTTCAATGAATTTTTGAATTTTAGCAGTGATCCTCACACCAGGTAGCTGGTAGGATATTTGTGCATTTGGACATTGTTGCTATGTTTTATATTTTCTTTGGAGAATTGAACAATACTTTCTTCACCCTGAGCTCTCTTTGGTCTTCTCTTCTCAGCATTATTTTGTGCCTACTCTGGAGCAGCCCTTGCTAATGCCCTCTCTGTGGTGAGTATGGGGGGTTGTGTTTTACCTGAGTTTTTTTGTTTATTTGTTTATTTGTTTGACTGCATTTTGATTTGTTCAGATATAATGTTAAGGAAATGCCTCCAAATTCTCTACATCAGCCTTGACAAAACTGAAATGGAAATGTTGCAGCCAGTTGGCAGGTTTTTTACAAACTCTGTGTCAGCTGAATTGTGCCCCTGAAGACTTTATATCTGATAATAAGATTTCAAAGACCTTTTGGAGCATGTTATCCACAACAGGGTTGTGCACACATCCATGAGTTATAGCAGCATCATATGGTTTAAGATTAAATACTTAATTGAACATTATCTTTCAGCAATTTCAAATTATCTAAATTTTCATTTTCTTCTTTCAAGGTTTGTCTCCAACCCTGTCCACAGATATTATTGAAGTTTGAGCTGGGTATGAGAACTAAATGAGGGGGAGACTTTTCTCTTAAGTACAAAGTTATTATATTTGAACAAATCAGGAAAGGAGTGAAGACAGAAATGCCAGGCTCTGATTCTTCTTTAAGATCTGAGAGATTAAAACAAAACCATATTTTAATTAATTTGATTTACTAACTTAAAAGAAAAAAAATATTAGAACTAGCAGCTTCATATACTAAATGTTTTCATCTGGCACTCTCTCAGTGTTATGCAGGTCCCTGCATATGGCCTGCTTTAAGCACACCTGCTTTTGGGAGGCACCAGGGAAAAGGAGATCCACTCTTTATCCCTGTGATCTTACTTTTGGAAGATCTAAATTCAGGTCAAGAAGTGGGGGAACAAAGGGGGCTGAGGGTTGGGTGTGACGTCAGTGACATATAGTCATTGGGGAGAGTGAATATGCATGAATAATACTCTCCATACACAATATTTTACAGAGCAGAGAGGGTAGAATTTGGCTCTTTTATTAGAGAATTCAAATGCCTACCTGTGGGATGGGTGTCTTGGCTTTCACTGCAGTCATGAGAGCTCTGAAGCCTGATTCAGCAGCTTCACTGTTGGCACCAGTATGGAAGCTGCACCTCTGACAGGACTGGGGTCTGTAGTGCCAGATGTTTGTGCGGCCCCACACACCCCAGGTGAAATACAGACCCCTGTGTGGCCAGCTGAACTGACATTTGGTAGCCACTGTGTCTTCAGGGAAAGCAAGGCACTCCCAGCTTCCCAAATGCAAGAGTTTAGCCACAGGCAGATGCCAGCAAAGAGGCCAAACAGCAGGACTAAAGTGCAGCCCTGTGTGTGTTCTGTCCCCTCCCAGCTCGGGCTGCCCGTGTGCACATGGCCTTTCTGCCTCTCCGCGCTCCTCTTCCTGCTGATCACTTCAGAAAACCCGGCCATCTACAAAATGCCCCTCTGCAAAGTCACCCACCCAGAAGCCAACAGGATCTACTACCTGAGAATGAGGAGAAGGGCCTCGGAGAGCAGGAGGGAAGAGCAGAAGAGAAAGGAGCAGAAACCCCCTGACAGCTCAAAAATAAGCACCAGGGGCACCCCGCTGTGCACCCCCAAGAGCCGCCAGGCTTACTGATTTTGGGAACACACAACTGTGCGCTTTGGGGGCAGCTTTCAAACGTCACCCAGGCACAGCAGAGCCACAAACACCGCTTTTGCCAGTCTGCAGGCTGGGGATTCAGAATTCCACACTGGAGAAACCACAGTTTGCCCTTGAGCTAAGCTTTCCAAAAAGCATTCAGGTAACACAATAACAGCTGCCTTATCAATCCACTGGCTGTTAACTTGAAAGTCACCTCTTATCAATAATAATTATAAGAATGGACAGAAGAACATTAAAGCTGACAAAAGGCTGCATTTAATTTCAGAGGTGTAATTTAACAAAATAAATATGCTGAGAAGGCATTGGTGTCTAATAACAATAAATAATGTAAGAACTAAGTCAAGAGCTGCACTTCAAATTAAGAGCATGTATATTTGAAAGTGAAATAAACAGACTGTTCTCTTCCTTTCTTGTGTGCCATCAATGTCTAACTCTTTTAATACCTCTTAACAGCTACAACACACAGAGGTAAATATTCTTACAGAGCACATCCTGTAGCACTTTTGGTGTCATCTCCTGGCTCCTCACTAAGTGCCAAGGCAGTGAATATATATGCTTTAATCAGACTAGGAGAGTGACTAGCTGGCAATGATCAAACATTCTTCTTTTCCTTGAATAATTTTCTGTCTTACAAATAGAAGGTCTCTCTCTCCTGCTGATTGCAGATAGCAAGTCTGAACCCCTACACACGAAGTGCGAAATAAGAAAACTTCATGTAAAGAATGGGATAAACATTTACTGCTGGTGGCAGTTCTTTGTCTCACTTTCCAAGAGGAGCAGACCTGCTCCATTAAACCATGGGAAGTTAAGTCAAAAGCTACCACTGCCACTTTATACCTCCTCCAAGTCCTTGGAGTCTCCAACTGCCCTCAGGAGGATTTTCTCCAAAACCTTTTCCAAAACATCTACGAAGGAAGCCTGACAGAAAGGCTTCCTCATTCTAAAGTTGTTTGATGAGGTCAGTTTAAAATCACAGACCCAAGGGATATGAAGATTTAAAATCTAAAGGGACTGTGCAACCACAAACACTCAGATCAGACTCTGTCCTCTCTGCCTCGAGGTGTAGGGCTGTTTGCAGATCCATGTGAGCATTTTTGAGCAGGTGGGATCCCAGCTCCAAAATCCACTTTTTTGAAAGGTGAGCCTGGGTGCTGCCCATGGGATTATTTGTGCCTTTTTCCCCAAAAATCCAGCAGCACCAGCATCTGCCACCTCTCTATATGTCCCCTAGAAGCAGCATCCAAGATTGAATACATCCTGGGAGACAAAAACTTGTTGTTGTTTATGTTCAGATGGGGTTTTTTTCAAACAGGGGAGACCATGCCAGGAACTCTGGTAAAATTTAGGTCCTCCCCTCTCTGCCAAGACACCCTTTAAACCATGATGTCAGCAAACCAATGCTAGCACCAAAACAGTGTCCCATGGTCACTGCAAACTGCAAAGATCAGGGACATCCCTGTTGCTGCTGCTGCAGAGAGACAAAGAAAGGCAGAATAACAAAAGAGGTGACACGCAACTGTCTGAAGACCTTCTCTCTACAGCACTCAATGAAATATGAATCACATAGAAACAAGGAGAGCTTATTCATGCAGTTTAATTTAGCTCATGCACAATCCAGCATTAGAGAAATATTTAAATAATATCAATGCAAAGTTACTACAAAAAATACCGCAAAATAATGTCAGAACCATATATGTGAAGAAAAACCCCAGCTGCAGTTAGTTATGCCCAACATATTATTTGTTTTCCTAAAAATAAGAGTGAAGCCCAGGCAGAGTATGGCTATTGAAAAGGATTTGTCATGTAAGTGCCACTGCAGGCATTAATTTCTCAGCCACAAGAAAATCCATCCTCAAATCAATTAGTAAAGCAATTTCTAGAGTTGAAGCCTTCCATAAAAAATAGAGCATAAACAGCTTCTTTAAGTCTCTAGCTAATCAAAATACTTGAGTAACTATAGCCAGTATTAATAATTCTTGAAAACAGGCAAGACAAATCAAATGTCCTGCAAGGGAACAGCAGACAATAAAAGCACTAACTGAAGCTATCAGTGGTAGCCCAGCAGCTTGATACCTAGAGAGTTCTATAAAAATTTTCATTAAGAGGGATAAAATGTACAGTTTTCAGTGGGACTAATAATTTTGAGACAGCTCCCAGATATCTAACATAAAAAAAATATGACCATTGGAGGAGGAAAAAAAACCTGCCTCTTCTATAGTTAGAGCCATCACTTCACCCAGCTCACCTCCACCCTAAATAGCATTAAATAAATGTTCCTGAACAAACCAACACCTGGCCTAGCCACAGCACATGAAAAAAACAACCTCATAAAAACTTGCCTTCAAAAATTAAAAATCAGAACAAATTAAGCAAAGTGAGGGAACTGCAAGAGGGCTTCCCAGTAAACAAAGACAATTCTGTTATGAGTGGAGCCTAATGTAAAAGAGAGTATATACACTATGTAGTTCTAAGAAAAACGCTTACTTTATTGCTCCAAATATTATTTTTGTTACTCTTGTATTTGCTTCATACCCCCTAAAAGGAAAAGAAAATGCAACTTTGGTTTTTGACAGGAGGTTCTCAACTCTTCTCCCATAGAAAATAGGTGCTTCTGTTGATAGGATCAGTCACAGAAATAGAGAAAAAGCTGGGGCAAGCCTTTTAGATGTCCTGGCTTGGGTATTGGTGGCTCATGGATGACTTGTCTGTTAATGATTCCTCATGAATAACTAGCAAAGCTGCACAGAGGGAACATGGAGGGAAGGGATTTTCTTTCCCAGTGGACATTTTCAGTGGAGGTCGGACCCGCACTGCCAACTGCACTGGAGCATCCCAGTTGCTGGAGGACAAAGTTTCCCTCCTAATTCATAGAAACACAGACTCCTTCAGATTGGAAAAGCCCTCTGAGATCCTCGAGTTCAACCACTCCCCCAGCACTGCTAAACTTGCCACTAATCCATGTCCCCAGGTGCCCCAACCACACTGCTTTTAAACCCCTCCAGGGATGGGGTATCCATCACTGCCTTGGGCAGCCTCTCAGAGTTTGACAGCCCTTTCCATAATTAAATTTTTCCTGATATCCACTCAAAAACTGGTTTCTATTGTCTGACAGTGATGGGGAGAAGTGGCTGCAGCACTGCAGGGCACTCACAGGCCAGGCAAAGCATGGGGGGTTAAAGCCTGATGAACAGATTTCCCTGCTGGCCTCTACTCTCAGCCAACCAGAGCTGCTCTTCAGCAGAGCCTGGGCCCTGCTCCATTCAACATTGCTGTGAGCTTACAATAAATATTGTCATTTTTCAGCCCTTCTGCAATGCAACATCTCTTCTTCCCATACCTGAAAGCAATTGATGCAGATAGGAGCCTGAAATCATCAGATACTGGGAGAGTTTGCCTCTCTCCCCAGCACCTGTGCTGCTGGCACAGGGAGCCAGCCAGCATCCCAGCAGCCACCAGAAAATACCAGGAAGGTCTCTGTGTTCCAGAGGGGCACTCCAGCAACACGAGGCCTCCCTACAACCTGAAAAACTCAAAACTTTAAAATTCGTCAGAATAAGATAACTCCTAAAAATATCCAGCTGCTGGGGAGTTGCTCTTTGCCCTGTCCATGTCACACATCTCCAGTCTGCAATGACAGACATGTTGCCCAACACTGCAGAATGATTTAGGCTTTTTGTAGATCACATTTGCCAGGGTTACAGAAATATCACCACTCTAAGGGTTTTTGCTGAATGCTGCTCCCTCAGTCCCTTTTCCTCTGCATCAGTTTTACTTTGGGAGATGGAAGAAGCTCAAACAGGAAATAAGCCCTTGATTGCAGTTGATTTTACAGTTCTCAGGGGGTCTTTTACAAAGTGCTACAGCTGTTGTCACAGCTGGAATTCACACATCCCACTGGTGGGATAAGACATGGGATGGCTCTGTGGGAAGCAAAGGTTTCTTCCACCACATTTTGCTTGGAAATGAGTTTGGGTATCTCAGCCTTCTCATTCAGCAGCTCCTGAGTGCACTCAGTAACATCTATGCATTCAATAGCTTAAGGGCTCATGGAACTGCATCCTCACCTCCATCTTCAGGGGCAGTTTTCTGCACAGACTGTTGAGGCAGACCCAAATCCCTGTCCCCAAAATGTGCATCTTCACACAGCACAGCAGGGTTGAAGCACCAAGTGTGTGCAGAAGCCTTTCCAAAAACATCCAACTACGTCACCACCCAAAATGCAGAGGTGTTGGGGCTGTTTAGCACATCCCAGCACCTGCAAATTAAACTGTGCTATGCACTGAATTGCAAAAGGCAAAGACAGAGAGACAGAGGCATCCTTGACCCGTGCAGCTTAGGATGGTCTGGAGTCTTTTTCCCTCCCCACACACCCCATCCTGTACCTGAAACTTCTTTTCCACACTTCCCTCATTTCAAACAAGTGCTGACAGCTCTGTTGCTCTATCTTCCAAAAATCTCTACTCTGCAGAACCACTCAGCCAGAAATCAGGTAGAGACCTCCTGTCTTTGGAGAAAACAAAAAAGTCAAGAGGTGATGACAAACTGTCAGCCAGCAATGGTTTCTTACTGTAGCCAAGTGAGCTTAAATCACCTGTGCAAATGAAATCATGTTCAGGACATTTGCCCTTCACAGAAACTGAGTTATCCAATAGATATGACTTTTTTTATTTTACCTGCCCCAAAATGTGCACGCTACTGCAAATGGATTTATACTTCTGTGCTTGTGCATGAAAATGTCACTCTGCAGTATTGCTTAGAAAATCCCATAACACCCACAGCCAGAAGAACTCTATCCATTGCACTAACTATTAATTATCAGCTGCTTCTACTGTCTGATGGTTCATTTCTGGATGCTACCAGTCCTCTTACTGCTCAGCAGGCCCATGCTGCAGTACAGCATCTTCCACTTCTAGTAAGAACTACTTGGCAAGAAAGTAGCAACCACTGGGATTTACAGGCTGAAATAGTTTCCCATTGGAAGAATTATAGTATTCTGCTCTATGCTGAGGCCTAACACAATCATCTCCTACAACATACAGGTTTGTGGGAATGGATTATTTCCTTGGAAGCAGCCATACCCTGGGTGAGTCTCACAGCCCTACCATCAGGGCAAGGGAAGCAGAAAGAGCAGGAAAGTTTGTTAAGCTGAGAGTAGAAGCAGGGAAGTTAAGTGAATTGACTCTCAAATTGCAAAAGTGAATGAAGAAGAAAAACACCTTGTCTAGTGTCATAAAAAGAGGTAAGTCTGGCCAGCTTTGCCATTTCTAATGGGATCCTGCTGCCTTGAAGTAAGCTTGGAAAAGGAGCCTCTTTGAATTTCTTTAATCTGTATTTCACTGGATTTCATGACACACATTACTGTCTGGTCCTTCATGGAGCCACATTTCCACATATTTTCCACATATTTCCTGAGCTGGACAGCATGGGCCTCTCAACATTGGTAAATGGGGTGGTGACAGGGGGAAGGTCCTCATCACCAAGCTGCTGAACTACCAGTGCAGTCTTTGGAACATGTTGGCTTAAATTCCCCACTCCCTCTAGCAGCAATGTTTTGAACAAATACCGTGAAGAACTTGAAGCTGAAATAGAGGAGTTGTTTTCTACCCCAGCACTCAGAGCATCAGCCTGCAGGAAGAGAGTTTGCACCTCTCCCTAAAGTGGGCACCTACTTGCCATGGCAGAGCAGAACTTTTTTACACACTACTCCAGGTGTAAGACAACTACAACCTACTCTTCACCCATTCCTGCCCCAATCCTACCCCAGGATACAGAGACTGTTGCTTCTTCTCAATAAGCTGGTTTCCAGATACCACTTATGCACCCGTGGAGCTGCAAGGACTGAGGAGGTGAGTCATGAGAGCACCTCAGGGTGGTCTCATGGACAGAAACCTCTTCTGTCTCATGGACAGAAAGGACAGTGGGTCTCCAGAGCAGGTAGGCGGAGGAAGGAAGTGATATGTGTGTGTGTTTGGAGAACTGTTAATTTTGGGAGCGAACATCATCAGGAGCAGCAGACAGAGCAGCAGACAGGCTGGGAGCACAAGGAATTTGGACTGTGCCAGGGCCAGGGAACTGCTGTTTGTGAGCCCTCTGAGACCGGAGATCTGAGTATTTGCTGTGTTTTGCAGAGCTGCAGACGTGGCTGTGCTGGAGTCGCACCACGAGAGGGAGACGGACACCGGAGCAGACCGTGCTCTGCTCCAGCCACTTTCCCAGCCCGGCACACTGCCACAAGGGAATGCCAAACAGCAGCTTTCTCTAGAGAACTATTACAGGCCAAAATGCAGGGCTAGAAGCTTCCCATACCAGCTCGGCTGGTGGGACACTCTGTATAAGCCCAAAACTGTTTCCCTCAGCAAACAAGTCCAAGATTGTGACAGACTCCGTGGTGCTCTGCGCTGAAACAGAATTTTCCACTCTTCACTCGCTCATAAAAACAAGATGATGAAAAGCAAAGTGGCCACAGATGTTGATGGGGCTGACTTGCTCCTCCAGGAACCCTGCCTGTGGGACAGGTCAGTCCACAGGTGCCCAGAGGAGCTGTGCCCTCAGCCAGGACATGGGCTGAGCACCACTCTCCCCCAATACACTGTATGGCTCTCTCCCACTCCTGCCATACATCCATTACCGCTGCCGGCTCTCCACAGACCTCCAGAGGAACCACAGGCTGGCAGTAATTCTGGAAATGAAACATTAAGTTTGGTCACAGTCAGCCCAGATGAGTTGGAAAAGTCCCTTATCTCACTGTAGCAAATTTGGAGCATCTCCTCATTTTGATACTCTGTCCCATAACATCCTCACAGACAAGTTAAGGAAGCATGGGCTCAGTAAGTGGGAAGCAGGCTGGATTCAAAATTGGCTGAATGGTTGGGCTCAAAGGGTTGTGATCAGTGGCAGTAATTACACGCAGTGGTGTAACCCAGGTGCAAGGAGTTTAACTTCTTAATTAATGACTAGGATGCTGGAGCAGGGTGCGCCCTCGGCAAATTTGGGGAAGGCACAAAACTGGGAGTAGTGTTGGGTATGTTGTGGCTGGCCATGGGTCATTCCAAAGGAGATGATGAGAGAGTCTCTTGCTCTTGTTATGAAGTCATCTAGTCCAAAATGTCATCAGTCGCGTGAGGATAAAATTTACGGTCTATACTAATATGCTAAAATCTTCAGTATTCTGAACAGAAGTAGGAGCAAAAGCAGGCAGGAGAAAGGAGGATGCAGCATCAGCATCCCCAAGCACAGCATCAGCAACAGAGGCAGCAAAGTTAGCATCTTCTCTCTATTCTACTCTATTCTGCTCTAACCTAACTACACTCCTAATACAAATCATTATGTTCATTAATCAGCTACAAACACGGTTCTACTACTATTCTTTTGCACCTATCCTAGCTCAGAGCAGATGTACAAAAACAACTGTCACTTTTTGCATAAAACACGTTCATGGTTTATCATGTTCTACCCATCTACCTAACAACACTGCAACTATATTTATATTATGTCTAGAGCGTGGTTAACGTTATGAAGAATTGTACTACTGAACTTTAAACTGGACGATAGGTTTGTCTACTAACACAGCTTTTTTATGTACTTAAGGCACTTAACTAACACAGCTTTTTTATGTGCTTGAACCACTTTAAAACACTTTAGGGCATATTTCTATTTCCTCAAAACTAAAATTCACATCCTTGTTTCATGTTGGTATGACTTCATGTATCTCAATTTCTCTAAAGTTCCCAAACCAGCTCTTGCATTCCTCTGCTCCTCCAGGCCTGCATGCACTGGATACAGAGGAATTTCCATTCCATCTCCAACAGGGTATACCAGAGGGTTGTGCTGGCATCCAGGGGGTCCTCAGCAGGCTGGAAAAAATGAGCTGACAAGAGCCCCTTGAAGTTCCAGAAAAGGTGCAGAGTACTACATCTGGGGAGAAACAATTCCATCCATCCATGCTGGTGGCCATCCAGCTGGAAAGCAGCATGGCAGGAGGCACTGAGGGTCCTGGTGGTCACCAAGGTGACCACAATCCAGCAAAGTGGATTGTGCAAAGTTCTTGCAGCAAGAAAGGCAAGACTTTTGTGGGTTGCATCAGGAGGAATGTTGTCAGCATTTCCAGGGAGGGGATCCCTCCTTTTCACCCACAAACACTGCTCACATATCACATCTCCACACTTTACTAGTCCAGTCTAGCAAAGACAGGCCAGGACTTGGGGTTTAGCAACCTGCAAAGCTCCACACATGGATTTGCACCATTTAAACGCTCTTGTTGTAGTCCAAGAGCTGATGTAGCCCCCTGAGCAGACCTATTCCCATCAGGAAAACCCGAGTCAAGGAGCACAAAAACAGCAGTAAAAGCCAATCTGCTACCAAGTGGTTTTAATGCACCTCTTCAGGGCCACTGAGGCTTGAGATGGGAGGGAAGCCAAAGTGTGTGAAGCTGAATTAGCGCCATTAGAATCTTTCCTGGCACAGCTGACCAGTTCAAGCTTTGTACCCAGCTAATGCAGCCAGACAGCTCCTGCCTGGCAAGCTAAACCAGTCAGGGATCATTCAGCATTTTTCTGGTGCTGTGTCTGGTGGAGATCCAATGACCAAGCCCTGTTCTGGCTATGTCAAGCACCAGGCTTGGTCCAAGGGATGTTCTCAGAGACACCTTCCCACAGAGCACAGAAGAAGAAACATCAACCGACTTCACCAGCAGAGAGCTGCTGAGGTAAGTCACAAATTTAGACCTGCTAAATCCCACAGAGCTTAGCTGTCAGACACCAGCACCAGCTGCCTTGTCCTCAGCACCAAGTGGTCTTCACACATGCCTAAAATCAAAAGGGAACTCTCTAGTCCTCTGCCTTACCTGCATGATCAATTTTCACACATTTACATGGTCACCCAGAGCTGGTGGCCACTCCCAAGGAGGTGACACCTCAATCCTTTTGCCTTGGAATGGCCATTGCTGTTTCAGCCTTCCCACCTTGAACCCCAAAGGACACCTACATCCACTGGAGGTTAGTGATGGGCCCTGGAATTGGCACTGAGTTACACCTGGGAGGTTTTTTATCATTCCCACCTTTTTCCATCAATCCTGTACAGAGGGAATCTCAGTCCTCAGGCAACAAGGAGGGTTTTCCTGGGGCACACAGCTGCAGGCAGGCATTCCTGCCCCCAGCCCTCCAAGAGCTGGCTGCACCTGGGATCCAGTGATTCTGTCACATGGCATTGGAGATGTTCCCTTCTCTGCCTCCAGCCCAGAGCAGGCTGCTGCCAGGGACCTCATTCCCACGCAGGCATCAGCAGACTGTGATCCTGTTACTTATTAACTAGCTCTGATAATCTAAACAATGCACCACTCCAAGATATCCATCACTGACCTGCCAGCCACTGGCTTTTTTGTGTGTCACTCCAACCTGTCAAATACCTCATTAAGGCACCAGAATCAGACAGAGCAGTCCTGGATCTGGTTCCTTTGTACAAGGACGAGTGGTGACAGGACACCTGTGGGAGTGGCTTCATGCCGACAGGGAGCCGTCGAGATTAGATATCAGGAAGAAATTGTTCCCTGTGAGGGTGTGGGGAACCCTGGCACAGGCCCTGCCTGTGGCTGCCCCATCCCTGGAAGTGTTCCAGGCCAGGTTGGACAGGGCTTGGAGAAACCAGGGATAGTGGAAAGTGTCCCTGGTCAAGGCAGGGAGTGGAATGAGATGAGCTTTAAGATTTCTTCCAACCCAAACCATCCCAGGATTCTGTGACCCCGACGTTAGCTCAGTTGGTCAGAGTACGGTGTTAATATCACCAAGGTGATATTAAAACCATTCATTCCCTGTAATCCACTTACTTAAGGGTTGGACTCGCTGATTCTTGCTGGTCCCTTCCAACTCAGAATACTCTGTGAAATCTGTGATTCCCTGCAGGGAGAAAATTCCCCAGCGCTCTACAGATGGAGGCAGCACAGCCCAGGAGTGAGCTCTGCCTGCCCCCTGTGCTGCACCCCTTTGAGGGAGAGCTGAAAAGATGTTGCTTTAACTAAATTGAAGCCAGGCCTGGGCGTCCCTGAAACATGAGAGGTGTGGAGCTTAGAACTCAGTCTGAAGGGGCTCCCTGTGAGGCTCTCCCATCCAAAACACCCAGTGCATTTCCCTTCTTTGAACATTCAAGGATTCATTTCACCAGCAAGAAACCAAAGGCAGCCCAAGTAGAAATTAATGGTGAAGGGAAAATATGTTAACTGCACTAGAGTCAAGCAGCTTCCCTTGAAAAGTTTCGTGTTTTACTGGGTACAAAGGCATAGGATGACACTGTCTGGCTCACTCACAAAGGCTGCTGCCTGTTTGATCAGAGGAAGACTAACTCTTGCAGCAATGCTAAGCCGACAGATTATATCAGATGCCCTCCCTTTCAGGGGAGAAAAAGATCCAGTCTGCTGTTAAAAACATCTCCACCAAAAGAGATGCACCCTGGGAATGAGTGCAGTGAGAGTAACATCCCCCCAGCTCATGTGCATGCTGAGGCTGTTTCCACAGGTCTGGAGGAAGCAAAGTCATAAAGCTAGATGGGTTCTGGTTCAACAATAAACCATTCTCTCCAGCACCTAGCTCAATTTGTAAAGTTGCTTCTCTCAGCCATCACTGTGAAAGGGTCCTAAAGTGAATTATACCACTGCTGAACTTAGCCTAAATGGTCCCTTAAGTTCACCAGCTTCTTCTCTGCCCTCTCTCCTATGGCACTATTCAAGAAACCCCTCTCCAGCCTCTTCTCTGCCTTTTGCAGTATTTCACAGCCTTATAAACCTCTCAAATAGGCCCCATTTCTGATATTTCAGATTTCTCCAGTGAGCTAGGGAGGATAATAAAGGAAAAGAAAGAAAAATAGCCCATGAACTTATCAAATAATTGATAAAAAGCAATTAAACAATGGAAGGTCACCAGATCTTTCACTGCATTTCATTAACAGAATAGTGCTTCTGAAAATTACCCAGAACCAGGCTGCTGAACACAAAATGCTGTCTTGCACATTCCCAGGTCAGAATTCTGATAGGCAAGGATGCAAAGTTGTATAGGATAAGAAGGATGATGCTGAAGAGGTCAAGCTCAGGTACACTGAGAGCCCATTTTAAAGTCTTCAATCCTTTTAAGTGGTAGAAGAGGAGAAATGACAGATTAAAGGAGAATTAATTTTTTTTAAAAAGAGAGAAAAATATTTTTAAAAATAAAAACAACAGCGAGGAAGAGGACATTTGGATAAACTGTTGGCAAGAGACCCAGGACAGAGCAAGAGGAAAGGTGGAGAATTCAAAGGGGAACCTTCTTAACATTCACTTGGAGCTCTCCAAGTGGGAGGAGAAACAAATCAGTAATATCAGGACAGGAGCCATGCTAGCCTATATAAGCCGGTGGGACATTTTCTTTTTCCCTACCTTCCTTCTGGCCCAACCAGCAAACCTACAGTTACTCCTGAGCTCATCTGAGAGGTAAGAGCACTCTGTTCTTTTAATGCACCCTGTTACTGACTTACCTGGGTCTTTCCTCTCCCTCAAAACACCTGGCAAAAGGCATTTGAGCAGTCCTGCTGAAGAAGAACAACTGAGGCTCAGGAGGAGCACAAGAATATCAGTTATCAAGAAGTTTCTAGCAGGGGGAGGATTTATTAGTACTTCTCAGCCCAAGTGGCTGAACCTTGGAGGAAAAAGAGAAATGAAACAAA
>VZTR01008387.1:0-14004 GCA_013400775.1 Chaetops frenatus | reverse complement strand
CTGAAGCAAGTCCTTTCGTGCATAGAGTGCTGATGCAGGAAAAGCACCTGTCACACATTTTAAAAGGTGCATGTTAATAACTTAATATTTCTTAATATTTCTTAAGAGTTTCTACATCTTGACATCCACTCATGCAAGATGACATTAAAGGAAAGCATAGTCAGAACCGAACCCTGAGTAGTGAGCTTCCTTCTTTGTAATGTATCTTTATTTTATGTTTTGAATTCCCATCTCTGAAGGTAAACCCTATTAAACTAAGATGGTTTGCAGTTAAGTGTTGGGGTTTTTTCCCTAGAATCTTTTAGAAAATTTCTTTCACTAAAAGCATTACAAATTTAACTTACAAAATAATGGCTGAAATCAAGATAAAGAAAAAAAAGATAGGGTTAATAAGTCTCACCTTACTGCTCCATGTAATCAGTGGCAGTTCAGTATTTGTGTTTGTGTTATGCTTTTAAGGAAAAAAATTGATGTACAATGGACACAATTTTACCTGCTGCCTTCCAGATAACTGCATTTCTTCACAGGCAGAGATAACTGAAGACAATGTCTACCTGGTAATAACTATCTTTCAGTGAATTACCTGAAGTTTAGAAGAGGGATCCTTGTTTGGGAATAGCAATTGTTGAATACTACACCTGTGTTTCTTCAAATGTTCACAAGATTACCTTGAGAAATCTAGAAAATGCAGCTGATACTGCTGTGTTTTCACATGTCTACACAGCAGAATGTGTCGAGGTTTGTCAGACCTTAAAATCACCAGATTAAATATTTTTTATTAGATGCACAAAACTCCCTCTTCCTTTCCCCAAAATTCTTATGAGTTAAACAAGTTCTGTAGAGACTGAAATTTTGCTAGAAACTTTAATATATCAATATTTAATGTATTTTAGGCTTGAACTTTCATTATATGAGTACAGAACAAAAAGCTAGAGAAACCTGATTTGATGGATCAGAGGGACTAAAGTGCAAGAATCCTGTAAGATCTGTGAAACCCAAGTAAATTTATAATCTATTATGTAAGTGACCACAGGAGTCTGGTAAAGATAAATTGAATGAATAATGCTAGCACATAACTGGACAATTATTTTTCTAACCAAGAGGCAATATAACTGCTATGTATATATTAGAATGCCCTAATTTCTTGTCAGTGCTAAGCTACAACATAATGAAGCAAAGAGTTTGAAGTAAACACAGCTCATAACCTGATATTCTACACAGTGAAGTAAAAGAGGGGAATGCTGTACCTTTGAAACTACTTGTCTAAATTCAAATTTGCATGGGTGATTGAAAAAAATTAATAGAGGTATCATTACCTATAATATGCTTGCACAGAAGAATTTATTAGCAAAATTCTTGAGAGTTTTACAGATGAGATTTTACTTATGTCAAAAAGCCTAAGTGTTCACAAAGCATATCACAAACACACAAGCAATCTCAGTGTTCAGCAAAGATAGAGGAAAACAATGAGATTTTAAAATTCTATCATTATTAACAAAGCTGTTATCATGTATGCTATGTCCCAAAGATATGTTTCTGCATAATTGATTTTCCTAACTTCCTTCCCTACCTCCTCTGATCTCCAAAGCTAACAGCTCCTAAATTCACTGGAGAAATCCATTGTAGCTCTGGATGTTTCCAATTCTTATAGTCTGAATCCTTCAAGACAGAAAGTGGCAACAGGATTGATTTCTCCCAACAAACAACTGCATGGGAATCTGTGGCCTGAAGCTGTCTCACAAACAGAGTAAACAGATGTAGCCTGCAGGAGCTAGGCTTCTCCATCATTCACAAAATTCTAGAAAGTTACATCAGCTAGTTAATATAATTTCTATCCTTTAGAACATAACCTTCTATAGTTACTATTAATCATAAAAAGAATATATACTCTCATTGTAGAAGTCACAAAGCTCATTTTGATGAAAGACCTCAATTGAAAGGAGAACTAAAAATCACAGAACATGAGGTATCCCAAGAAACTGACACCAAGCTTGTACTGGTGGCACAGTACTGGCAGGGTATCTATTTCCATCTTTCTTCACATACCTATAAACAGATTCTTTGAAAATGGAACCCTCAGAACAGCCATTGAGTGCCAGTTGTGTGTGATGAAAACTTGTCTCTTAATGCATAAAATAAAGGTATGTCTTGCTAAGCAAAATAAACACAACTTCCTTTAAAGGTCAGCTAACAACTACAAACACCAGTAGAATGCTCAGAACTCCTGAATGAATTAGATTAGATGTCAGGAAGAAATTGTTCCCTTTGAGGGTGGTGAGGCACTGGAACAGGGTGGTCAGAGAAGCTGTGGATCCCCCATTCCTGCAAATGTTCAAGGCCAGGCTGGACCAGCCTTTGAGTGACTTGGTCCAGTGGAAGGTGTCCTTGTCCATGGCAGGGTAGTTGGAACTGGATGGTCTTTAAGGTCCCTTCCAACCCAAACCATTCTCTGAATCTAAATGCAGCTTCAAAACACTTAGTAAAAATGTAAATGGACATAGTGTGCTGATATCTGGGCAGATTTTCATTGGTCTGATCATGAACACTGGTATTTTGCAATTGCAATACTGAATAGATAAATAAAAGAACAGTGACACTGAGGCTATTAGCATGAGTAGGACACTAACAGGTCTTTGGAAGCTTCTTCCACTTACCCTGCCATGGCTGTTGAGTGCAGTTTCTTCCTACAATAACCTTCTATGACAATTAACTGTGACATTAACTTATTACTATGAATAATTTATCACACACTGAAGAAAAATTAATTAAAGACCAGATATATTCTGTAAGTATATTACAACCTTACATGCCTCAGTTGAACATGCACAAAGAGCACTGCAGGTCCTATAACAAAGTACAGAATACTAAGAGTCAAGAAATTGGTAGAGAAATGCAGCCACTTTGCAGTTTTATGCAACCAAAACTCCCCAGACTAAAAATAAAATCAAACTGTTTACATATTCAAATACTTACTGGTCTATTGTCAAAGACTGGGATTATCTAATAAACATAATCTCTAGTAGTTATTTCTGTCTATTTCTTTCTTCTCCTATCATTCTTACTCCTCTAGTTTAGTTAAATAAAAATCTATTTCTGCTTTCTGCTCAGGCACATCAGTTCTCACCCAGGTTCCTCCAGTTACCAAGACACTTAAAGAAAATCCTTCCTGGTAACTGGCTGTTCAATGTACAAAAGCATTTTTTAAAAAAATTCTGTATGGGAAGCTTGTAAAATGAATTTCATTCATAAAAACACCACGCTTCTGGCTAGATGACTGGTTTGAAATCCCAGTGAGAGAAATTACCACTTTTAGTTTTAGGATGCCCTGATGATACTTACGCTTTAAAAAATCTAATAGGTTCACATGTTGAAATGTATTGAAATTTTAAAAGCTTGCCAATGAAATTAGCAATGTGCTGTGCCTGTCAATATGAACTATTAAAGTCCCCAGAGTGTAAGAGAGTGTGGGAGAGTTTAAAAATTAATTCAGATCGTGCACCTGTTTGCAGGGATTCGTCTGTTGAATTAGCCCTGCATTTAATAAGTTTCTGTGATGCAACTTATGTCCTTTTGTCTAGGCTCCCTCAGTACAGTGTTAATTCTCACCCATCTGAAATTCAGGCAATATTACAAATTCCAAACTGATAATTGAAGTCTATAAAAGTGAACCAGTCCGAACAAAATTGATTTTACCAATTAAAGTTCTTTTTAAACTTTTTAAATTTCTTTAAGGTGTCATCATCAACTCAACTTTCATCATCAACTTTCAAGTTAAGGCCAAATGATGACATGATCTCCACATTGTCTCTTAATAGATTATGTGTCTAAGTAACGCTCAGAAAAAATAAATTTTGGACAAAAATTTATAGATAACAGGGTATACTGCACACTGAAAAGAAATCAAAATAAATCATCAGTTGTACAGGAAAAGCATATGCAAATTATATTTTAAAATTTCACCATTTTTAACGAGTTTTCCTGTACATGTGATTAGACCTATTGTTTCCAAACAACTCCATCAGGTACAACAAAAGACATCAGGAAGTGCTTCTTAATCGGCTTCCTTACATCTATTCACAATCCTTCAGTTGAGAACTACTGATTTTTGCTTATAACGGAGCATTCAGTGTTGCAAATAGCTCTGTGAAAACTGTAAATAGTGAGAAGAGTTTGACTGTGCTGCAGGAAGAGATGCTGTTCCCAAGACTGAACCAAAAACTCTTCTTACTGCAGATTCCATAGCTCACAGAGATCTTATTTAAACAGATTAGAAGACTTCTGGATAATATTTATAAACACAAAGAGAAAGACAAAATTTTTAATGCTGTTTTGTTTCCTTGGGGTTTTTTTTAATTCCATCTTTCACTGTTATCTACCAATCAATTACCACCTGCAATACATGTTTTAACGTTTTTGGGGGTGGTAGGAAAGACCAGAAGTCTAACATCCTACGAAACGAAATTAAATTTTCCAAGTTCAGGTTAGTCCAAATCCAGGTTCACTGTGATTCTGATTATCAGATGGACCTTAAGATAGAACTTGGGAACTCTAGAAAACCTGAAGCCATAGTAACCAAGAACATGAGAAAGAAACATGGACACTATGCAAATTCTCAGATACTGACACCAGCAGAGAAAAAGACATAAATATCCAGCTTCATTGGTTAGATGTTTTTACTTGTGTTCTGGTTGCCATACTAGGCAAAAATAATGACCCTGTTCTGGAAGATAATCAGGCTTGTAAAGAATCTGCAAAATCTAAAATGCATGATGTTATTATTCCAATTAATATTTTATTTTTTAAAGGACATAACATTTAACTAATAGGTCATAAATTTTACTCTAGTGAAGTCCTGAATTAGTCAGTGCTTTTTTGGGCTGTGCCATCAAGAGGTTCCTGTAGCTGTGGTTTCTGGAACTCTAGCTCTGGCTTATCCCAATAACTTCACCAATATAATTTCCTGTAAGAATGTATATATTAATGATAGATGATCAATGAACCAAAATATATCACAGTTACCAAAAATTTTCTTAAGGTTTTCTTAACCAGTTCAAAAACCAACACAATCCACCGTAGTGCTTCCTTACTAAATGAATCAAATTGAAATTGGAAGAAGTTTTATGCAAAAAAGGATCAGTGTAACAGCTCTAAAATTGTTGTAACTACTTGTGTACTCCAAAATAAGCACACAAAACATACATATTTATTGTCTTGGCAGATGTGTGCTGGACTCATTGTTTTTGGCATGTATAATACCTGGTGAATACCTGACTCATGTATCAAGAAGTTCTTCAAATATAGCAGAGAATTTCAAGTGAGAACAAAAAAATCCTTCTCATTGTCACAGAAAGTGACCATTAACTGATGACTCACATGCAGAACATTAAACATGAAGGGAACCTCAATTGCTGCCTTTTATACACCAGTACTTTTATTGGCTTACTTTAAGCTGTGGCACGAAATTATTTCAGAATTACTGAGTTGCTTGCCTACAACATGTAACTTGTTAAATTTTTAAGAAAGTGATATGGTTGCTTCAGACTCAGTAGTGGTACTGTCTTAATAAACAGTTTTTCAAAAATCATGGGAAATATATGACAAAGCCCAAAATTATTATTTCAGTTTATTGCTAATGATGATATTAAAAGATGTAGGATTTATAAAACATGCATAGTGTTTTATCTCTCTGATTATTTTTAAAGATTGCTTTTATTCAGTCTATTTACAGCAGGGGCTCACAACAGCAAGCAGCGTCTTCAGGTCCTTTTATCATATCAGCTAAACTTTGGGTCTTGCTTTACTGGAAATTTTGCTAAAGTATCCTGACTTCTACTAATCCAAACCTTTTAATTTCTCCATCATTAAATTTAAGCGCCATAGACTTCCCGTTTAAGTAATACAAATTTTTAAGAATACCATATTTTTTAAATACTCTTCAGGATACTAATAAAATTTTTTACACTGTTCTTTAGCAAATGTTAAACTTGGATTAGAATTTTAAAGGCCTATATTCAAAGTCAGCAGTTCAGATTTATTCATGACAAGATGTAGTGATTTTCAGCATTTGGTTAAAAAAATAAAAACATCATGACGCTACATATCAGAATGTTAATGAACAGGATTTGTGTCTTATATTTTTCCTTGCAAATTTTTACTTGAGAACACAAACGTAAAGGCTCTTGGTGTAAGTACTGTTCCTGCCTAACTGCATTTTCTTCAATTTGTTTACAGTGAGGAGCAAGGAAGATGAAGTGTTTCAATAGTCTCCTCAGGCTGATCTAGTTGGCATGCACAAGGTGAAGCAAGCCACGTATCGCTTTGTGCTCCCTGATTCTGAAATTATCTGATTTCACTCACAATTGGAAACTGCCATGGTACCTGCCCTCAAAATATTAAAATACAGAAATTTAAAACTTAGACAGATATGACGTATCTGATATTTGAAAGTTTATCAATAGCCAGGATAAAGAATACCCAAGGCTGCTGTCATCCTGTGGTCCAACTTGGTTGACAAAATGATAAATCACTTCATGCTAAATCTATTATTAAACTAATTGTCAAACTACAATACAAAAACCGTGAGCTTAAAAAAGAATGAAAAAGAGAGCTGACATCAGAGCAGAACGGGCAGGATTAGATCCCGCATGATTTCAAGTACAAATAGATCCCTCTGGGACTTTGGGGATTAATATTTTTTTTTCCCTCCTCAGCAGCCACTGCGAAGAATTAATGAGGGTACCTGCAACAATGCTTGCAAGCTGCTGAGTTCTGGTGATGGGGTATATGCTGCGTGCCTGAACGATGGCTGAAGCGATTTTCTTAGCGTGCCTCTCCTCCCCGTACGTCCTCAGGATGGACGCAAGCGCCTGTTGATCTAAAGCGTTCACAACATCAGCAGCAGTGGGCATGTCAGGGTACCTACGCACGAGAGCAGCCAATTAGTCCACTGACGTCAGCTTTCATTGACAAGAGGTGAGGCTTCATAGTGTTGAGACGTAAAGTCAAACACACACACACACACACCACACTGCATACAAGTGCCTTTGAGGTTTTCAAATAGGGGATGGCAACTCTGTGAAAACAGCTTGCACCTTTTAAATCCTTTTTCTCGCTGGTCTAAATGGAGTTTGCTCCTTGACTTCAATTAGAACAGTTTTAACTTCCAAGTGTTATCATAAACTACGCTTAATAGGGAGACAAGAATAAATATATTCCAGTATCGTGCTAGGATGGAAATTATGTGTGACCTTTCTATTTAGCCAGCTGTAGAATATAAACTTGCCTCTTGCGGGTTCATTTTAGCCACCTTAGTATGTTGTTTTCTGACCAGAACTGATTTCCAGGATCTTTTCTTTCACATCTCCTGCTATGAAAACAATTGCTAATGAAGATAGTTAAACATTACTTTTCACTAAAAGGCCTAAGAATTTATATATAAATACTCTTCTGAGATAATAAAAATGACCTAGTAATATAAATTACAGGAATTACTACATTTTAAACAGTGTAAACCTTCAATCTACATATCTAAATCTCTGTCACTTTGTTACCCAAATATTTCAAGGTATTTTATGAACATCATCCATAGGTTTACTAATCAGAGAAAACATACAAACTACTTTAAAAATTCTCTTCTAATTTCTATTCTTCTCTTTCAGGCATTTTTTACTCCCCTGCAGTATCTTATAAAAGATAACAAAACTTAAAGGCAAGTAGTATCATAGCAACAACCATAGTGTGAAGCTTTTGTTATGCCTCAGGTATCCTTTGTTCTTATGCTCTTGTTCTGTGTTTGTTTTCTCATGATGCATCAGACTTATATTTAAGCCTGGAGTTCAGATTCCTGAAATCTGAGGACTGAATCCCAGGAGAATCATGGGAGCATTTTGCACAAAACCAGAAAAAGCAAGTATCATGAAATTTGCTGTTAAGACTTAATATTAATATGGTAAGCTAACTCCATAGAAATTGAGGCTTCCCATTGGCTCTCTGTAAGCAATGAAAGAACAAATGGCATTTCTTAAGACTCCATGTTCATCAAAACACCAAGGAAAAATTGTCATTCTCTGTCATGTAATGAGTCATGCAATTACAGCCATCATCCATACAAGACAGATCTTTAGTTGCTTATGCAAAAAGCAAAATGCTGCAGAAATACATCATGTTGTCTGAAAATGAAAAATGCTGCATAAGTGGAAATTATCATTCCACAACTGATTTTCATGTTCTTGAAAGTACATGAAAGTACACCAATCCAAATTTAAATAGAGGTTATTTACTCAGAAATCATTAATTTGACAATTAAGTGAGCCTGATGAGCCTCCTACACAAAGAGAAAGGAAGCTTATAATTTTGCTAAGTAAAACTTACAACAAATATATGGGCATGAGAGACAACATCATACTAGCATGCTAAAAGCAATGTAGCTATCTGATTTAAACTAGCAGACATAATGCATAGGATTTTATTTATTTATTTTTATTATGTTCCTTTTACAGAGAAGTAACTAGATCAGATGGTCACTGCACAAAAGAGGGATGCTGCTCCTTTCCTGAGGGAGCAACTGAACCTGCTCAAGTGAAGTTTCCACAAATAGTAAGTGTGGCAGGAAAGGAAAGGGACTGCAGTAAGAAGTTGTGAGCCTGCAGATCAAGTACAGGCTCAGAAACCATGGAAATAATATGTGTCTGAAAGGGAGATGTTCCTGTGACTGTATACCATACACTCCAAAAATGTTACAATTCAAAGGTACACTTAATAAAATATTACTGGTTTAATTACTCATCAATGGAACTTCCCTCTTATTTCAAAGAAGGCAAAGAGAATAACCAGGGCTGAGCACTGAGACAGAAAAAAGCTTTTTGGCAAAAGAAAGACAGAATACTGATGCAAAATTAGATGTGGTTAGATGGTAAGAATTCTTCATTTTAAGAGGAGTTTTTGACATCCAAGAAGAAATATTGTATTGTAATGTACCTGTCACTATCCATCCTCATGTCCAAAGGTCCATCCTTCTGCAGGGAAAAACCTCTTTCAGGTGTATCAAATTGCATAGAAGAACAGCCAGCATCCACGAGAACTCCATCCAAAGTCCCTGGCTCAACCCCAGATGAGATTAACAAAGCCTCTGACTGGCTAAACTGTCCTAGAAGAGGTTGAATCTGTTTCCTGTAAGAAAGAAACAAATAAATAGCCTCTAAGTTTAACTACAACAATGCCATCTCTCCCCCTTGCAAAGCAGGAATTGGATAATAGCATTCACCTTGTCTCAAAAGAAACAGGGCTACTCCCAAAGGAATAGTTTATGTATTTTCATATGTCAACATTGAAAACTGGTCCAAACCACCCCTCAGTGGCTACTTCAGCTTCTTTAACTCTTTATTCCCTTCCTGCTTGATCTTTAAGAAATGGAAACCCGTTTAAAATTTTTTTTTCAGTATGCAGGAACTCAAGAGGACACCTTCAGCAGGAATGTCCTGACTACTAAGGTACCTGTCCTGCTTGGCAGAGCCTTTAGTCAAGCAAGGCAAAGGTACAGAACAGAAATAATAAATTTTAGACCTAGAGAAGCAGACAAAATGGAACAAGAGTGCACAACTTTGCAGTTAATATTTACCCACCAGGAAAAGAATTCCAAATTCTTGCCATTGGACCAAACACTTTTTTAGTGGCATTTGTCATTTTAAAAATAACTGGGCCAATGAGGTGCACTGAATAATCAGCAGGTAAAGCACTCAGTGTGTTTGGATTTAGACACCTGATCACTGGAGAGAGTAGTTTAACACGCACTTTTGTGCTTACTGTTCTTTCTTAGATTTAAAGTGGTTGTATCTTAATATTCCCATACTGACAAGGAAAAGAGGAATGGTAAGGGAGAAGATAAAACATCTTTTCCACAGGTTCCAGCGTCCAACCACACTGAGGGTGGCTGGGCACTGGAACAGGCTCCCCAGGGAAGTGGTCACTCTGTCAGCACCAGCCTGACAGAGCTCAAGAAGTGTTTGGACAATGCTCTCAGGCACAGGATGGAACTTTTGGGGTGTCCTGCCTAGGGCCAGGAGTTGGACTCAATGATCCTGATGGGTCTGTTCCAACTCAGGCTACCCTACAATTCTGTTATCTCTGAGGTTTCCAATGCTTTCTGGGGTATCTAACACCAAACTTTTGGGTTTTGCTTATATATAAGGTGACTTACAATTACACAATTTATCTTATCTGTTTCTCAAAATCTCAATGAATTTCACAGACTTAAAAAGATTAATCAACATATTGGTGCATTTTTAAGCAGTACCTGCAAAACAGAACATATTTCTGCCCATGCCAGGAAGCCACTGCCTCCACGTGGAGAGAAAAAGCTCCATTAAAAGGAAGACATTTATGAATCCAACCACATGGAAGAACATTCAGCTGCACAATGTTCTCCTCATTACAGCAGAACAAATCCACCTACTAAACATAGCACAAAACCTGGGAAACAGTGTGAATGAACAATTTCCATGAGGGATATCATGATTGCACACACAATTTTGAATTGATTTCTGTCCAGCCCATAACTGAATACAACTATTCAGCATAATAAGAACTGACAGTTCCTGAAAAGCACAATGATCCACTTAAGATACTTAAACCAATTTAAGCCATATAGTTATATAGTTTCGAGATTGTATTTCCTCCTCAATATAATGAGGAATTTCCTTAAAAATATGTACCACTTTTTCCAACTGGGCAGTGTTTCTAACTTCATGACTCATGCAAATGAGTGAACTTTAAAATTCCATACGTGGGAGACGAAAATAAATGAGACCTGGATAAAATTAAAATTTGCCATTGTCCACTTCCCCAGTAGACAGGAATCCATGACAGCAGCTCTGAAGTAGTGCTCTACCAACTGATCTGAAAAATTATTCTGAACAACATTTATTTATTGCTAGAAAGTTTGTTACATTTCTTTAAACAAGTCATAAGTATGTGGATAGCTGTTTGTGACAGCTTTTGATTTGTGATGGGCCAAACTTTTGTGATTAGAAAAGGTTAATTAAAAAGAAGGAAATTTTAAGTAAGTAGGAATTTACGCTTTGGTAGGGAGATGCTTCAGCTGGAAAACATTCTGGAGTTTGCAAATAAAAAATAAGATTGAAAAATGATTAGGTTGACATTTGATGTCAGTCTTTCAGCTGTGTGAAATCATAGCTTCTGTATGTAACATGTTTGTTATGCACTGCCTTGTGTGTAACAATACTGGATATAGGTGTCCTGTTGAATATAAATCCTCACTAAAACCAGATGCTCTTATGGCATTATAATGACTATATGACAATGTTGAGGCCAGTTCTCTGAATTCCTGTTTGTCTGTGGAACAGATGACACAATTTTAAGCACCTTGGCTATCTCATACACCTCAATTAATCAAACCAAGTACACAGAGATGGAAGATTTATTACTTTATGAAAGGAAATACAAGTATCAACTCTTTTTTTGATAAAATATTAACAATGATGATAATGATGACAAGGACTAATCTATTAGATTATAAGCATGACATATTTATTTAAAATAAAATATTTTACCAAGAATTCAGAACATATGCTAGAAGATAAAGAAACTCTTCCCTAATCTACCATTCTTTATACCTATTTTCAAATAAAAACTGCCTGTTACACACAGGATTTCTCAAAATATTCTTAATTTACCCTCAACTTCCTTTTGACTTCAGGTTTTTATTTACATGATCTGTAAATCCACTTTCCAGAAAAATCTCAAATAAATAATAAATAATGAACTCTTAAATAATAAACCATGTTAAAAAAATTTATTTCCTACAGTCACATGCCTTCTGCTCCATCCAGGTATGCAGAATTCTTTCCACTTTCTTTTTCAGTCTTCCAATGTTTTCTTTGGTCAATAGAGGATTTATGTTCTATGACCATACTTACCTAGTGTGAAAATCTATTACCCTTTCTGTCTTAATATATTGCAAAAACAGTGCTTAGTGGAAAAAGCAGGAAAGGTAAACCAGGGAACATCCATAAATACCAAGAAAAACAGCCAAGCTTATAGTTCTAAGAAGCCTGAGATGAGAGAGCACATCAAAACATTGCATAGCAGGACTGAATGGGGATTTTCATCAGGTCTTGGTGATACCTTCAAAAGCTTTTAAGACTACAAAGGGTCACATAGAGAGCATTGTAATCATTCTAGGCAATCTTAGAAGGCTAAAATCTGACTAAACCAAGTTGCCTTGCTTAAGAGAAAATATTTAAACTAAGTACTTGAGCAGCATTTTATTTATGCAGAATATTTTAGAAACAAAAAAAATATGAGAAGCTTTTAGCTCATCTCTCATAAATGAAGAAACAAGACTGGCAGGGTTTAATATTTAATGACTTGAAGATACCATATCTTAGAAAGCTAAGACAATTTCAGAAAATATGGTCTGAGGATGTAAAAAAGCAGAAAATACTTGTCATATTAGCTCTCATTTGGGGGGTGTGTATGGGGTAATAGTATGGTAATTTTTTGATAAATTTCCAACTGCTACAGACAAGCAATCTCTAATTTCCCAAAATATTCTACATGTTCACTCCCTCTTTAGAATTCTACAAGAAAAACGTGTATAACATTTTTAAAGAACCCTGGGAATATGGACAATCTAGCCTATTTTAAAGGGAATAAAAAGTTATTTACAGTGAATAAGGTTGAGGGGCCTTAATAGATTTTCTTGTGCAACAACTTGAAAAGCCTGCAGAATTCCTGGGAAATAACACAGTTGGAAAATAATACAGAACTTTACATTCAGGTCCAGGTCCTTTGTTGAGGTCATAACACAGTATTTTATTATATTATGACACAAAGCATCGTAATTCTGCTAGACAGGACTTGATCCCCAATTCTCAACTATATGAAAGAGCAGAATGAGAAAGAGTTCAATGTCTCCTAAAGTAGTTCAGGCTCTGTAGGTTTCAGTTAATCTCTGGTATTCTACAATGCTTTATAAAAATATTTACTTTTTATTTTACTCAGTTGAGAAGGATCCACAAGGAAAAAAAGTAAAGCATTAACACAGCTTCTACAAAATAAATAGAATCTTTTCTCTCATCTAATTTCTCTCCATTGTCACAGACATTGACAAGACATCAATCATTCAAGTAATTTTACAGAGAGGTACAATGATGCTTGGATGGTGCTTCAGCATTTTTTAATATATACGTAATAATACTTGCTCTTGATGTTTCACTATTGCTCCACTTAAAAATTCTACATATAAATACATGACAATCCCTTGTCAGCAGTGAAAACCACATTTTACTCAAACAGAATAAATGGCTTCTTCAGGAGAACAGAGAACAAAGTTTTTTAGCTAACTCTTGGCACAGCACATCAAACAGGGAGACCAACCTGGTGCTTTGATTCAGTAACTCCACTGGGACTGCCATCAGGGGAGCCAAGTAGCACCAGCTGTAATGAGGATACTGGTACAGACCTGGTTTGACACTGACTCACCTCACTGAGGTCACTCACAGCTGTCAGAGAGCTGCAATTTTCACTCATGGCTACACTGCTTCAGGCACACCTAGAAGCAAACTACAAAGTATTCTAGCCATAAATCCCTGGAACTTTCAGCATCCTACCTGGAAATTGTTGTGAGCATTACTCTGCCTCAGTGTAACATTCCTCTCAAAAAATGTGTAAATGTATCTGAATATTCTATAAAAGGTTTTACATTACCTTTGTCAAATGGAAATTTGGCATGGTTTTCATGCTTACCAAGTGTACTGGTTGTGCATGGCCTGGTTTTTGGGAGCAGAAGGGGCCTACAGAGGTGGCTCCTGTGAGAAGCTGCTGGAAGCTTCCACCATGTCCAGCAGAGCCAATCCCTGCTGGCTCTGAAGATGGACACACTGCTGGCCAAGGCTGGGAAAATTAGAAATTGTGGTAACATCTCTATGATAACATATTAAAGAAGAAATCAAAACAAAAGTTTTGGTGTGGTTTTAATTCCAGCCA
>VZTR01008369.1:7014-21076 GCA_013400775.1 Chaetops frenatus | reverse complement strand
TTTTTTTCTTCTTTTTTTTTTTTCCCCCTGAAGAGGACAGCAACGCCAACAAGGGATAATTTGATGGATTACTCTGCAGGGCTGAGGGGCTCTCCTTAATCCCCTTTGTGGGGCTGTTTGAGGAGACGCAGAGCAGAAGCCCCCAGCCCCAGGCAGAGAAAAGGCAGCTCAGCAGGGTGGGTTTTACACTCTGACACATAAATACAGGCCCTGGTCATGTGGTGCTGGATATAATCTGTGCCCATCCCCACGCCGGGGAGAAGGGGGCACCTGGAGGGGGCTTATTTCTTCCCCCTTTCCAGTTCAATTTACATTTTGATTCTTCTGCTTTAAAAAAAAAAATAAATAATAAGCAGAGAAGAAAGGCTGGGGGAGAGGTTGATTTGGATCAAGTGCCAGGGTGATGGGCACAGTCTTTAAACAGCAGAAACGAGTGAAAAGCAGAAGCCGATCATCTCATTTCCCCTCCCGCTCCGGAACGGGGGCTCCTCTCATGAATAAAAGCAAGAGCTTGGGTCGTGCAGCAGCAAAAACAAAGCTGTGGCTCTGCTGTGGAGCCAGCCAAGCTTGTCTGGAGGTCTGGAGCTGCCTGCAGCAGCCCTGACGCCGGCCCAGGGGAGCGTGACCAGCAGGGCTGAGGCTCTCGGGGCTCAAATGCTGCTGCTTTTGGGTGCCTTGAGTGTGTTGAGGAGTTTGGGAGGTTTTGCTTGATGAAGTTTGGTGAGGAAATTCCAGTCCTGAATGGGTAAAACGCTGCTGTGCTGCAGCACAAATCCCAGTGTGGTTCCTCCAGCCCAGGCTGGAGATCCCTCTGTGCTGAGCTCGGCTTTCCTGGGGCTTCTCAGCCCATCCCACTGCCCTGAACTGAGCTTTGGGGTGTCCCTGATGAGCTGGGGGTCACCCCACCAGCCCTGGCTGCAGGACTGAGGGTGCCCATTCCCAGCTGTGCCCCCACGGCCCGGGCAGGCCCAGGGTGAAGCCCAGCCAGGAGCAGGGAGCTGCTGGCCCTGCCCTGGCCCTGGGCCCATGGCTGTCCCTCAGAGAGCCCCACCTGTGGCAGCGTGGCCTCTGCTGAGTCAGTGACCCCCAGAGTCAGACAGGAGGCTCCTGTTTGGAACAGGAGGAGGAGGAGGCCTGGCTGGAAGTGGCCACTCTTTGCTGCTGCATCCTCTGCTGGGAGAAAGGCTCCTGGTAGGAGCCAGAGGAAGGAGCAGGCTGTGGGGCAGCTCTGCTCTCTGGGCTGTTGGTGCTGTGGGATGAGGTTCAAGCATCCCTGGAGCTGCTGGCACAGCTCCTGAAGGGAATGTGAGGTCCCAGGGTGAAGGGCAGGCAGGACAGGGCTTCCTCCACCCTGGCAAACCCCTCTCTGGGCTGTCCATTCCCAAAAGGAGGTGCCCTGGGCCGTGTGTCTGTGCCAGGGGTCCCTGGGTGCCTCGGGAGCACAAAAGGGCCTGGACAGCTCAGGGTTTTTCCTGGAAGCAGCAGGATCCCCGTGCAGGGGGTCCCAGCGAGGCAGGAGAGAAGCAGAGCCCAAATCCAAGGGTGGAATTTGGAGCTGTCATTGGGAATGGCCCTTCCCCTGACTCCAGGTGCTCCTGCTGCATTTCCCGTTCGCCATGGATTGGGAGATCCTGGCTGCTGGACACTGCCCTGGGGGATGAGGGAGGGAATCCCGGGGCTCCCGGCTCTTCCCTGCTCTCCCCAGAGCGGATTTCCAGCGGCTGCTGCTCTTTCCCTAAGGACGGGCTCAAAGGAAACGCGGAGTTAATTCAGAGAGCCTGAATAAATGGCCCCTCTCCCCTCCCTTCGTGACCACTTCCCCTCTCCCCGCGCTGTCAGTGGGGTCACGGAGATTTGGGAGGGGAAGGGAGGGGAGGAGAGGGGGTCAGGAGGGGTCAGGTGAGTTTTCCATTCCATCCCGAGGAGGCTGCCAGAGCTATTCTCCATGGTGCATTTCCCATTCAGCAGCGCTGAATGGACACTGATAGCTGTGAAAAGGCCCTGAGCTCTCTCCCCACCCTTTCTTCCCAAAAGGCTTCCAGGGAATTGATAGAGAGCCCCTTGGAAGGTTGGAAATGGAACGGTGGGGTTGTGAATGGGAGCCCTCTGCCCTCCCCTCTCTCTGGGTGCCAGACCTGCCATGGGCAGGGAAGGGGAGGATCTGAATCACCTGGGGACTGCTGGGCTGGAGCAGCCCCACCTGAGCTCAGGGATTTCCTTTCCTAAGGGAAGAAGGCAGCCCTGGCAGGTCAGAAATAATTAGTAATAAAATCATCAAATCGTTTGCATTCGAAGGAGCATTAAATCTCTTTTTGTTCCACTCCATTGCCACGGGCAGGGGCACCTTTCACTGTTCCAGGCTGCTCCAGCCTGGCCTTGGACACATCCAGGGATGGGGCAGCCACATTTTCTCTGGGGAACCTATTCCAGTGCCTCAGCATCCTCACCCTGAATTAAATTCTGTGCTGTCTGACCACTGCTGTTCATTGAGCTGTGCAGGAGGTGCACAACCACTGCAAACCAAAGCCCTACAGCCACATTTAAACTCCTTTCCTGGCCCCTCTGCACCCACAGGAGAGATTATGGAGTAGCAGGACATGGATTCTTCCAGGAATAAATGAGTTTCTCTCTGCCATGTAAGTAGCCCTACATTTTGTTTTTAAATGACCAGCCCTCACTCTTCACTCTAAGCATTGTTGAGATGTAATTTCTTTGAAGATCCTGTGTTGGGGAAGATTTAGGAGGTTGAGAGGTGGAGAGATCCTTTCAGTCTTTATGTGAGTCCATCAGTGCCCTGCACACCCACCTTTCCCAGGTGTTTGGGGGTTGTTTTTTTCCTAAAAGCTTCCCTGGCTTCATCCTCTCCCCTCCTCTCTGCTGCCTTTGTCCAGCAGCGTTTTGCTCCTGCCCTGGACCCGCCCTCTTACCTGGCTGCCAGGTGAGGCAGCCTCTGGCAGTTGATCTGCTGTTTCTCTGCAGGGAAAGGGGAGGAAAAATTGCCTTTGCAAGCTTTAAAAATAACCCCGTGGGTTTGGAGATAGTTTGGTTTTCCCTGGGGAGGGAGGAGGAGCAGCAGCCCATGGCACGCCAGCCCTGGGAGCAGCTGTGGGAAAGCCCCACATGTGGTTCCCTTCTGCTCCTGAGTGCTGGAAACCCCAAAAAGTCCCTTTTTGGGGACTGCTGGTATCCTTGTCAAGGTGTTCCTTGGGGAGGGAAGGGCAAATCCTGTCCCTGTTGTGGGAATTTGGGGAAACTGAGGCCGGTGGGGGGAGAAGTGCCGGTACCACCTGGACCAGGCACCCCTGTGGGGCTGGGAAAGGTCTCCAAAATCCCTCTGGGATGGGCAGGAAGCTGCCAGCTCCCCATGGAGCTGCTGTCCCACCAGAATCTCCCAGCTGGGGATGGATTTTCCTGACTCCTTCTGTGCCAGAGCCAAACCAATCCTGCGTATTCCAGAGGACAAATCCTGGAGTTGGGGGTTTGAGGGAAGGGTGGTTGGTCTCGCTGCTGCTGGGGCTGTCACTCAGGGTCAGCCTGTCACCTGCAGAGCTGCAGGGGCATTTTGATTGCTTTAAAAAAACAAACAAACAAACAAAAAATACCAGCCCCACATCCTCAATCTGTGCTGGAGTACCAGCAGATCAGTGAGGGAGGGTGATAAATGTGAGTATCAGGGGGTGGTTTTTTGGGGGGGGCAAAGTTCAGGTGTGAGCCCGGAGCTGGGGTTTCCTCAGGGCAGCGCCCTGTGAGGGGGTGCTGGCAGTGTTTGCCCAGCCCTCAGCGAGGGGCCCGGGCTCAGGAGTGGTGTGGTGTTAATAACACCACTCTTATCAGCACAGAGGGAGGGCCCTGAAACCAAAGCTGTGCTGGTTCCACCTCTGCTGCCCTGCAAACACTGCAGCAGCAGCTTTGGCTGAGCGCTGGGAGCCCCGGCTGGGAGCACCTGCCAGGGACGAGGTGAGTCCTGGCTCCCTGAGCCTCCCAAATCTCCCTTTTCCAGCCCCTGGCCTCACAAATCAACAGTTCAGGTGATTTCCCTCCTCGGCACCGCTGTGTCTTTTCCCTGTCTCTGTTCTGGGGAAAGAATTAAAGGTGTAATTGATGGGCACTGGGATAAGATTCAGCTCAAACAGGAAAAGTCCATCACCTGCTGTAACTGTATCCACAACTTTATTGCCCTGGAGACTTTCATCTCTAGCTGTTCATTATTATTGCTTCTGGGATTTATTTTCTCCTTAAAGCCTTCTGAGGGTTGTGCAGAGGGAGGGCAGCTCTGTTCCTACCTGCAGATAAGAAACCCAACTGTGGCTCCAAACTGGAATTCTCGGGCAGATGGGCAGATCCCTCCCCAGCGCTCTGCCCCGGCAGTAAAAGGGAAGAAAAACATTTTAAATCTGCGTGCGGCATCTTTTACTGAACGTTTGGGGTTCAGTTTGGGATAACTGCCCCTCTCTGAGCTCTCCAAACCCCAAACTACAGCAGGCAGTGCACATTCCACCTGCCTTTGAGGTCCAACTCAGAGCCACGGTGGCTCGCTTAATTCTGTAACTCTGGGAACAGCACCCGGGTTTGTGCTGCTGGAGCTGAAATTCCTGATCCCGGGGGCTGGGATCCAGCTGGGCACCGCTCCTAACCGAGCCAGGCTGACACATCCCGTGTCTAAGCCACGCCTGAGCGAGGTGGGCGCTGCCCCCGGCGCTTCCCTGCGGATCCGGGCACTGCAGGGATGCTCAGCCCGGCTGCGGCCGCCGAGGTTTCCTTTGAAGCCGCCTCGGGTGATTAAAGGCAAACCGCTGCCGTTCCCCCTCTGTTTGCTGTTTGACCTTGGGCGAGGCGTTGCAGTGTTCGCGCTTGCTGAAAGGGGGGAGCTGCTGTGGCAGCTGAGCTCCGGGGGCGTGCGCAGGGGGAGAAGTGAAGGGTCCCGGGAGGGGAATCATCGGTGTCCGTCGGGGGGCACTGGCAGCTCCTGAGCTCAGGAGTGGCACTTCTCTGCAGCAAGAGGCAGGGAGTGATGGCTCAGCCTCATCCCCACCCTGCCAGCCTCCCCCAGGCCACCCCCTCGTGAGTTACCGGGTGATGGTGACATGGGGAGAGAGAGAGAAAAGCGACACAAAGTGTCCCGTCCGCACCTGCCTGCACACACCTGTGCAGTGATGGAGGGCAGGGAGGGCTCAGGGAGCGCTGGTTTCACCAGGCCACCTCCCCCGAGGTGTTTTGAGCAAATTGGGGTGCTGGGGACTTCGGAGAGTTCTGTCATTTGAGACTGAGAGACTTCTGCTCCCTCCTGCCCTGGCTGCTCAGCCCCTGTCCCGATCCGGTGGCCTCTCCTCTCCGGAGAAGCTGCAGAGAAGGGAGCAGTTACAGGGCAAATAAATGACTCAGTCTAATGAGTAAGGTAATTGCCATTCGCTGTTAGACGAGGCTAAAGTGGGTCAGGTTTGTTTGTGAAACTCCACGGAGGCACCTTCTGTTCTCTGTGCCCCATCCCGGGGGCTGGAGATGGGCTTGGGGTGAAATTGCTTCCCCGGGAGCTTGAGGAGCAGCACGGGGGCTTTGCTGGTCGTTAGGGGTGTGGTGGGCTCTGGAGATGGCCCCGTGTGGCTGCAGACACTCCCCTGATCCTTGGAGGGGGCTCCTCATGGATTTCCCTGGAAGAGGAGACCCCAAATCCTTTGTCTCTCTATACAGAGGTGTCAGGACAGGACAGAGAGGTCATCGATCCTCGAGGGCAGGATTGGGTTTTCCAAACCCTTTTGCACCTGTCACAAACCTTTGTGAGAGAGAAACCTGGCACTGATGGAGTTTTTATCCTTTAACCTTCCCCTCTCCCAGACCCTCCCAGGCCTGTTGGGATGGGGACTGTCCCTTGCAGCAGTGACACATCCGTGTGGTTCCTGCTGTTACCCTGCCCTGTTTAACGCTCTCTTTTCCCACAGAGCACAGCCTGTGAGCAGGAGGGGAAGCCTGCAGTGGGATCCCTGCCTGGACTCTCCCCCCACATCTCGCAACAAGAGGAAAAGACGGTTCCTTCACCGTTGATAAAATGGGAAGCGGCATCTCCACAGCAGCCCGGGAAGGGAAGCTCCCATCCTTGCCTGGGGGACATCCCTGGGGGCTCTGCAGCTGGCAGGACACAGCCCTGTGCCACTGAGGGGTCAAGGGGGAGGCTCTGGGGACAGCATGTCCTTGCAGAGCCGCCGGAGCCAGCTGCTGCTGGTCAACTCGCTGACCTTCGGGCTGGAGGTGTGCCTGGCTGCTGGCATCACCTACGTGCCACCCCTGCTGCTGGAGGTGGGCGTGGAGGAGAAGTTCATGACCATGGTTTTGGGTAAGGCNGGCAGGGAGGGTTGGGTTGGGTTGTGACCGACTGGAACCTCTCAGATTGATGAAACATCCCTTTTTTAGAGCGCACACAGAGCAGCTGTGCCCCTGTAACACCCCCCCCCCTCCACTGTCTCTTTCCCAGGGATAGGCCCTGTGCTCGGGTTGGTTTTCGTGCCTCTCATCGGCTCGGCCAGTGACCACTGGCACAGCAGCTACGGCCGGAGGAGACCTTTCATCTGGCTGCTGTGCCTGGGCGTGCTGCTGAGCCTTTTTGTCATCCCCCACGCCAGCAGCCTGGCCAGCCTCTGTGCCCTCAACCCCCGGCCTCTGGAGATCACCTTCCTCATCCTGGGCATCGGCCTGCTGGATTTCTGTGGCCAGGTGTGCTTCACCCCTCTGGAGGCCCTGCTCTCCGACCTCTTCCAGGAGCCGGACAGCTGCCGCCAGGCCTTCTCCATGTACGCCTTCATGATCAGCCTGGGGGGCTGCATCGGCTACCTGCTGCCAGCCATCGACTGGGCCTTCCTGGAGCCGTACCTGGGAGGGCAGGAGAGCTGCCTCTTCAGCCTGCTGGCCCTCATCTTCCTCGGCTGCGTGCTGGCCACGCTGTTTGTCGCGGAGGAGGCCGCGCAGGAGGATGGGCCGGCACTGTCCCCAAAGCTGTCCCCGTCCTGCTGCTGGCAGCTGGGCCGGGGCTCCTCCTGCGTGCTGCAGGGCAGGCAGGTGCTGCAGGCTGTCAGGAACCTGTGTGCGCTGCTGCCGAGGCTGCACGGCCTCCACTGCCGCATCCCCAGGGTCATCCGGCGCCTGTTTGTGGCCGAGCTCTGCAGCTGGATGGCTCTGATGACTTTCATGCTCTTCTACACCGATTTTGTTGGGGAAGGGCTGTACCACGGTGTGCCCAGGGCCAAGCCGGGCACGGAGGCCAGGCGGCGCTATGAGGAAGGTGAGAAGAGAGCCAGGTGTTTTCCCCTCCCCGGGGTGGGAATGTTTACCGGGAGCTTGAGGCGGGCTCGGTGCTGCTGGAAACGCGAAAAGTGTTACAGCAGACTGGGCTTTCTGCAGGTGGGCCAAGAGGGAGCCTCAGCAAATTTGGTTTTCTGCAGATGGGCCAGGAGGGAGGGAACATTTTCCCTGTGGCACATGGTGGGGACCAGGCTGGGAAACAGCTCCTGGTTCTTCCCAGCACGGGTCTGACAGGGCAGCCCTGGCCTGGGGCTGGGCTGCGGAGAGGCAGAAAGGTCTGGCAGGTTGCACACGGGGCAGGGTGGATCTGGCTCTGTCTTGCACGCTCTGCTGGCTGCTGCCAGCTCCTGGCACTGCTCTCCCCTCCTTTTCCAGCGAGGGGTGAGGGTGCTCCCCATCCTTGGAGAGCAGGGTGGGAAGCCTGGGTGTGCCCCGTAGCAGTGAGGTGGGATTTGCTGCTTCTTCCCAGCTGGTTCTCCAGCAGCTTTCCCAGCTCTCAGCCCCCTCTCCAGTGCTTTAGAGCTGCTCACAAGCCCGTAGCTGCCACATCCCCAGCCCAGGACACTGCTCCAGCAGCCCTTCACCTGCTCACAGGTGTTACCTGCTGTCCCTTTTTGGCTGCTGCGTTGTGCCAGAGCCTTGCCTCCCTGCCCTAACCACTCTTTTCCTCTCCCTAATCCAAATCTTTCATTCTGGAGGCACCTTCCTCCTGCAGTTTTCCACTCGGAGGGCCCTGCAGGCACACTGCCCCTTTGTGCTAGGTGTCTGTTTAACTTAGAGGCAGCTTAATTATTATTTAACACTTGCACTGTTTAGCTCCCAGCAGGTCAGCCCTCCATTGCTTTGGCTGTCATAGAAACATGTGTTGAGTAATGATCCCTGCTCCAAAGGGTTAATGGCTTTAATTCCCTGAAATCTGAGAGATCTTTGTGAAAGGGTAAGGTCCGGATTGCTGCCGGATCCGGCAGTTTGGGGCATGTTCTGTACTTTACCTTGGCCCCAGCACAATTCCTTGTTCCCTTTGTCCTGCTGCTGCCTTTGGCATCAGATAACGACGGATCCTGGTTCAGCAGCAGGTGATGGGTCCTGGGGCAAGAGCAGGAGGAAGGGGCAAGGAGTGACTGCCAAAGACAGGGATGGTGTTGGGGTTCCCATCTCCCACTGCCCCCCTGGGGCTGGGGGGGAGCTGCTGCAATCCTGGCTTTTGTTGGGTGATTGCTGCTCTGCTTCCTGAGCCGGCCCTGGGGCTGCCTGTGCCTCACTCTCTGTTTGGGAGTTTGGGACTGACAGAGAGGGAAGAATGTTTTTGGGGTTAGGAACTGAAGGAGATGGAAGGATGGGTTTGGGGTTTGGGGTCGAGGAGAGGATGTTTTTGGAGTTTGGGACTGACAGAGAAGGATGTTTTTGGAGTTTGGGACTGATGGAAAGGGAGGGATGTTTTTGGAGTTTGGGACTGACAGGGAAGGATATTTTTTGAGTTTGGGACTGATGGAAAGGGAGGGATGTTTTTGGAGTTTGGGACTGACAGGGAAGGATGTTTCTGGAGTTTGGGAGTGACAGAGAGGGAGGGCTGTTTTTGGAATTTGTGACAGAGAGAAGTTTGGGACTGAAGGAGAGGAAAGGATGTTTTTGAGGTTAGGAACTGACAGAGAGGGAAGGATATTTTGGGATTTGGGATCGAGAGAAGGATGTTTTTGGGGTTTGGGACCGACAGAGAGGTACGGATGTGTTTGGAATTACAGACTGACAGAGAGGGTGGGATGTTTTGGGGATTTTGGGACCGAGGGCAGGATATTTTGGGTGAGGGAAGGGTGCTTGGCTGTGTGAATCCCAGGGACAGCCAGGGCAGTGCCCATCACCCCTCTCCACCTGCAGGTGTCCGGATGGGCAGCCTGGGCCTGTTCCTGCAGTGCATCACCTCCATCTTCTTCTCGACAATCATGGACTGGCTGGTGAAGCACTTTGGGACACGGGCAGTGTACCTGGCCAGCGTGGTGTTCTTCCCTGGGGCAGCCTTTGTCATGTGCCTGTCCCACAGTGTCACCGTGGTCACCATCTCGGCTGCCCTGACAGGATTCACCTTCTCTGCCCTGCAGATCCTGCCCTACACCCTGGCATCCCTCTACCACCACGACAAACAGGTGGGGATCTGCTCCAGGGCAGCCTGGACCTGCGTGTTTTTGTATTTTCCCCATATTTTTAGGGAAAATTGTCTGGTTTAGTTCACACCCCTGCGTGAATTCTGCAGCTCTACCAGCTCGAGGTGCTACAGAACTCAAGGATTTCCAGCCCTCACAGGTCCTTTTTGTCCACAGTAAAATGAAAACTGGAGCTCTCCCTATTCCCTCAGCTCCAAGGAAAAGAAACCTTGTGAAACTTGTGACAGCAGCACAAAAGCTTGTAACCCTGTCCCACAGATGTTATCCTTGTGGAGAAGTCCTAGGAGGTTCCTGAGCTGCACGCTGGATTAATGGGAGTTTCTCTTGTGCTGCAAATGCAGAATTAATTTGTGGTTTGAGAGCAGCTCTTTCATCCCAAGGGCAGTGGTTGGCTGTGCCGTGGAACATGTAGGAGTTGTTACCACAGGCATCCAGATGTTCCCATTGAGCAAACCCTCCGGAACAACCCATCCCAATTGGCACCAGGAATCCTGTCAGGATAGGGGAGGGTGAGGGAATGTTCAGCTTGGCAAGAGCTGCAGCTTGGCTGGGATCTCCCAGGGATGTTTTATCAATGGAATGAAACCCAAACTCCGCAGGCTGGGAAGGGGAAGGCCGCATTCCCAAGGCTTTGCCAGGGAAAGGCTTGGGAGCTCAGTGAGGGAGGGCACAGCTGGCTTTGGGCTCTCCTGCCCATGGTCTGTTGGTGTTAACAAATCCTCTGTGGGAACACTGCAGAGAGACCTCACAGCTTGAGCAGAGCGAGGCAGAAAAGGGTGAGAAGGAAAAGGTTTTTGGTTCCCTGTGCCCCCTTTTCCTGGCTGGGGTGAGAGGAGGCTCTGGGAGGGGCAGATGAAGCAGCTCGGTTGAGGTTTGGTGCAGAGCTGAGACAAGAGCCCTTCCCTGAGTTCCCAGGACTGCTGTGCCCCAGCTGGTGTCACTTTGAAGCATCCCAGATGAGAAGTGGCTTCTCTTCCTGAGCTCTGGGTTTGAGGTTCCCAGCCACCCACCCCAGAAGCCCCAAACATCGCTGTTTGCACTGCCCTGGGTGTCTGATATCCCCCAGCAGAGCCTGGCCCTTCCCTCCTGCCCTGCCTCAAGTGCTTTCAGGATGGGCTGAGCCCAGGTTCCTCTGGCACCCAGCGAGGAGGTGACAAAAGCATGAAATGTCCCCAAGGCTGGCTCTGGGCTGCTGAGCCCCAGAGCTTGAGCACAGCCCAGGCCCTGCTTGGCTGGGTTCCCCCGGTGAGTCAGGGCTGCTTTGGATCCCAAGCCAGCCTGGCTCCCCGAGCCCGTCTGACGTGGGCCAGGCTCAGGCTGGCACTCCCCAGAACACACACAAAGAAAGCTCTGCGTTTTGCTCTCCTGCACAAAACCAGAGCCCCAGCTCCTTCCTCACACCCCTCCCTCCTTCCCGCAGGTATTCCTGCACAAATACAAGAGGAAAGAGGAGGAAGACGCCACTTTGCTGGACAAGAAATCACCCTTTTCCAAAGGGCTGCTCTCCAGCCAGAAGCTGCCTTACCAGAATGGCCATGCTGGGAGCCTCTTCTCCTCCTCCTCCTCTTCCTCCTCCTCCTCCTCCCCTGCAGCCGTGTCCAGCTCCGCTCTGTGCGTCAGCTCCTCCTGCGACGTCTCCCTGCGGATCATGGTGGGAGAGCCGGAGCCGGGGGCTCCTGGCCGAGGGATCTGCCTGGACCTGGCCATCCTGGACAGCGCTTTCCTCCTCTCTCAGGTCGTGCCCTCGCTCTTCATGGGCTCCATCGTCCAGTTCACCCAGTCGGTCACGGCCTACATGGTGTCCGCGGCCGGATTCGGCCTGGTCGCCATCTACTTCGCCACCAGAGTTGTCTTTGACAAGGGTGACATGGCCAAGCACTCGGTGTGACGCCAGGGCGGCCTGCTGGGTGGCAGCTCGTGGCCTGAAGCAGCTGTGTGCCCGTGTGTGCCCCCCAAAGGGCCACTCGTGGGGTGCCCGGTGTGGCACCGGCCGGCCCCGAGGTGTCGGTGCCACCCCTGGGGCTGGGGGACGGCACGGGGTTAATCTCAGGTGTAAACGAGAGGCTTTGGGGCCTCGGCCTACTGGGCCAGAAGTGCTTTCCAAAGGTGCCTTCGGAGGGGAGAGCAGCACAGCAGCACCAAAAGGGGTTGGATGGGGACGGGGGGGGTGGGGGAAAAAGGGAATTTCCCTCCGGAACGGGTCGTGCTCCGGAGCAGGAGCAGCACAGGGAGGGGATAAATCATTGGCTCTCCTCTCCTCCACCTCCAGCTGTGTCCTCTCCCCCTGCTCGTTGGAGTTTTACCCGATTTCTTGAGCAATACTGCAGCAAATGGGACACTGGGAGGAGATTTCCTGGGGGAAAGAAAAAAAAAAGCAGTGGAGCGGTGGAAGTTTGGCTGTTGGGGCCAAGGGGGTGCCCAGGTGGGCACCAACATTTCTGTCCCTCTGTCCTTCCCCACCTCCATCCAAAACCATCCAGGAGAAAAGTTTACTGTGCCTTGTTTTGGGAAGAACAGGGAACATCCCATTAGGACCAGTTCCAAAAGGTGACTTAACCCTTTACCTATGTACTGAGTTGCATCAGATAGAGAGAACTTCTGAGCTGGTTTTCTCTTGGGTTTGTTTTTATTTTTTTTTCCCCTAATGATTGTTTTTACCTTTCTTCACACAGTTCTCAGTCACTCTGACCTCTCCCTCCTCTCCTCAGTGCCTGGGCCTGTGTTTGCTCTCTCCCCTCACAGATCCAGACTGTGGGGCCTTTTCCACACGTGGCCCCCTAAAAGCTGCTGCCCCACACAAGGGAAATGTGTTCCCAGAGGGGTTTTCAGCCCCGTGGCAGTGAAGCAGAGCAGGAAGAGCTCTCCTGGGGGAGTTGCTGATGAGTTCAACTCAGACCTGCAGCTGGTCACTGCCTGTGGCTGTTTGAGCTGCCTTAAAATGTGTTTTATTTCCAGTCAGGAATCCAGATTCTCACTGAGGCAGAGCAAACCTCTGCCAGAGTGAGGCAAAGCCCCTCCTGCTGCCCTAACCCAGGGCCCAAACCCTCCAGGGATGCCCAGGGTGTTTTGGCTGCCAGTTCTGAGTCTCCTCCCGCTGCCAGCAGAGCCCAAGTCCCCCTGGCCAGTCCCATTCCCTGTCCCCAATGACCCAGCTGGGACAAATCTGCTGCTGGCAGAGTCCAACCCCTCCGAAAGCTCCCCGCACACCGAGGAGGAGCTGAGGTGCTGGAACAAGCCAGGAATAATCCAAAGTGCACGGAGGAAAGGCTGTGTTGGTGCTGTGAGCACAAAATCTCCAGCAATCCCCGACTCTGCCGGGGCTAAACAAGCTGTTTGTGACTTTTTTTTTTTTTTTTTGTGGAGGTGTGGGGGCAGCCAGAGGCACTTGTGAGGTTGGGCTGGAGGGTGAAATGTTGCTATTTGGGCAGAGTTTTGTCAGCCTGTTCCTTGGCAGGGAGGCAGCGTGACTCCCCTGCTGTCTGAGCCGGGCTCTCCAAGGGCTGCTCAGGGCTCCAATCGTCCCTTTCCCGTCAGGGGTCACTGGTTTTATTTTATTTCTTCTCAAATTATAGGGCTGCCAGCCTCCCTTTCCCACAGCGAGGGCTTGCGTGCTGACACGCAGCTGTTTTGGGGACGGATTTGGCAGTGCCTTAACCACTTCCAGAAAAATGTGGGGTCTGGCCTTCCAACCCAGTGGGCTCTGCCCACTGCAGGCTGCAGCAGGAAGGATTTGGGACAAAAATCTTCTTGCCAGAGGTGGGGTGGCCTTGAATAAATGCTCCCCTGACCCAAGACTGAAAAGCCTTTTATTTTTAATTTTTTTAAAATATATATATAAATTTGGGGAACTTCCCATGCACAGAGGCTGCTCTGATGCTCAAATTGTTTTGATAATTTAAGTGCCTAAAGGGGCTTCCAGACTGAGCTTCAGGTGAAGGGGTTTGGTGGGAAAGGCCATAAATTCTCCACTTCAAACCCCCCAGGTGATAAAGCAGAGGGTTAGAGGGGCAGAGCTGGGCTTTATAATGGGAGATGAGGGGGAGGGAGCAGGAGGACAAGGAAATCTGCAAAATTGGCTTTTTTGGCTTCTTCTAAGAAAATTTCTGTGTCAAGATCACATGTGAGACCAGCAAGGGGCGTTCTAGTCCAGGTGGGACCATCCCTTACCTGCTGTTACTGACATTCTCTGTGTGTCCACAGAATTTCTCCAGGATTTGGTCCTGTCTGGCCACAGGTTTGGGCACGAGCTCCTCAGAGCTGGTGAGCAGGAGCTTTTCTCCTCCAGGTAATGAGGTGTTCTCCTCACAGGTGAATCCTGCCTCACCTTGCCTGTGGCGAGCTGGGAGTTTGGAGAGTGGAGAGAAGAGAGAGTGGAAATTCACTGTGGTGAATCCCTAGGGTAGGGAAGGACTGGGGGGATGGATGGAGGGATGCTGGTTTTCCTTTTTGAGGTCACATCCTGCCCGTGCAACGTTTGTGTTTTATTTATTCTGTAGAGTGAATATTTTGTATACAGCGCGAGAGGAAGGCTTTTATTATAAATTTTTATGGAAAAAAAAAGGGGGGGGGGAAATAAAGGGGGGGAAAAAAAGGAAAAAAAGCCTGAGATGGCC
>VZTR01008357.1:345352-401467 GCA_013400775.1 Chaetops frenatus | reverse complement strand
CCCAAACCCCAACATGAAGCAACTGTTTCACTACCATTATGTGCACAAAAAAAGGGGCAGGGTGTTGGGTTCTTTAAATAGGATATAAATACAACTCTACGTTTCAGGACGAAAGAAAAGAGAAACACTGCATTGTACAAATATTAGAATATATGTAATTTTTAAAAGTTCCCAAATATCTGACAGTAGGAATGAGATTTTTATCTCATAATAATGAGATCACATAATGCAATTTCTTATTTTTTCTTATATTCCCATATACCTGCTTTCACTAAAATGCACTGTTTTAAATTAAAAGGCCTCAGCTTCTCCTCTTCCTTGGGAGACATATGTAGAGATTCCACGGGGAAGGGAAGGGTAGTGCCTGAAACCAAGTGGCAGCAGACCTATTCTGATAGGTATTTCTGACCATTCTCTAGCTGAGAGGACCCACCTGGCTCAGTGGGTTACATCTCCATTATAGTGAGTGGCATGAGGGTCTAGAGATGTCTCACAAGGAAGGGAAAAATTACACTGCACATACATGCCTGAAATAGCTGGAGATTCATGAGGCTGTAACATTGCTAGAAGTCACAGGCCATCTGCCTTACATACATAAATCTGAGAGATTTTCATAAAGAAGGTACAGCATACAGTGGAACCCTTTTGCAGACATTACCAGGAAAGCCATGTGATCTTGTCACGACACTAATGCCTCAAAACATGACTTCACTTGGCAGTTCCTGGCCAACTGCCTCCAGCTAATGATACAATCAAGAAAGACCATCTGAGAAATCCTTCCTCAAAACACTAATTGAAAATGCCTTATATCCACTGGTCAAGGTCAATTTTTCCCTTATGAAGCACATACAAGACAGCCAAAAGGACAATTTACATAAATCAATAAGTAGTAATACCTGCAATGCTTTACTGCAATAGTAGAACAACATGCACATTTGAGAGTATCTCCTCATCTAGGTTACAAAGCTCTTTAAAATAGAGCCAGAATAGCATTCAGTTCCCTTTGGTTGCCGTGAATAGTTTGAAGGTTGAAATTACATTCTCTGTTGATCACTGGAAGACAGGGATAGGGACAGACTATTGAAAAATTTCACAGTGTCCTTTTGGCTGCCTTCCAGTCCCATCTCCAAGTGGCTGCTATTCTATTTAATGTAACTGGAGTCTACCCTTAGGATGAATATCTTTCTTCCTGACAGTTTTTGTTCTTTTTCAAGGCAGGGGAACAGCCACAGACCAACAAAGACTGCCTCTCTCAAAGCTTCAGCCAAAGGGCTCAGGAGCAGAGCAAAAATGGTCAAAATGCTGCTGCATGCTGCTGCATGACTGCCTTGCAAACAAACTTCTCTACAGTTTCACTGAAAATACAGATGATATAATAACTGAGGTTAGGATAATCCCAGAGAAAGAAATGTTTTTCAGCTGCAAAGATTTTAAAACAGTAATGGGTTTTGAGGAAAATCTGTCCCATAGCTGCAATATATGACCAGTCAGAAAAAGATACAGTCTTGCTAAAAGATTATAAGCTATAACTGATTCTTGTAGGAACAGTGTGGGCATTTTTAACACAGACACATGCTAAACAGTCTAGTTGCATATAAGAACTTCAGACTTTTAATCTGAGATTCCAGAACAAAACCCAACCTGCTTAAAAAGTCTTTAAAGCCTTCACCTTTTCTAAGTGGACAGCCCTGAGTTAATTGCTAATGTAATTATCCCCTGTTTGTACTGAGCAGATATTAAAGTTATGGCAGCACACAGGCTCAGCTCACACACATCAGTCTGTGTCTAACCTGCAGTGCCCTTGGGACACACACTACACATACAAGGGCACGTTCCACTATGTGATGGTTTTTCATGGCTCCTGGTTCCAAAATCAGCCAAGCCCCAAACTGACCAATTTCTGCAGGTAGAGTTACAAGTTTCCCTGGCCTTCAGGCTTCACCAATTACCACATGGACCTTCTTCCTGCTCTGCACTGCAGATATTTGTGCAGCACAGAGGCTCTCTGAGGCACACAATAAATTGGTACCTTCTGCTTGTTATATCTAAAAGAAGAAAAACACTAAGGAGTTTAGCAGACATTTATGCTCCCCAAAATAGCCAGTACTGATTCACATTTACCCTGACTCATATAAGTTATCACAATCACATTACTTTCAGCCAAAACATCAGTTAAAAGGAATTTGTGTCAGGGCCACAAGCAAAGAACTATTCCATTACAGCATGCCTGTGTTGGGAAGTTGTTAACATCTTCAGCAATTCCCTTAGGAAATGTCAACAGCAGCACCACAAAAAAAAGCAAACATATTTGTTTGTCTAAATATTAAGAAAAGCCTGGAACTGTTTCTGAAATGTCAACAAGAAAACCACACTCAAAACCAGCCTGATTTCTTTTTGTTGCACACATAAATAATTCTTATGTTAGTTTGGAAAGCAGTCGGTGGGGAGTCAGCCTGGGTACCAGAGTGAAGCAGATATGCCTCTTCACAGTATGCAAGGAACATATTAATCATGCAATAGAAAGCCTTTTGAGTGAAAGAAAAAAAGATACTATGCCTCTGTGGGATAAGAAAAGTAAACATGTAAATATGATACTCATAGAAAAAGAGGGAAGTCTAAGGGATGGTTAATATTTGACAGCTACTGTGTTAGTGTTTTCAGTACACAGTGAAGGGTGAAGTATCTTACACTTAACATATTGCTTATTTCTTTTACATACTGTCTAACACAGTAACAAAACTGTAGTATTGACAATTGCACTAACAAAACCCACTTTCCAAATATATAACTCTCTTAAGAAGCCTTCCACATTTTATAATACACTAAGCATTATGCAATACTTTAGTGTTCTTATTACATAATAGACATGATATCATATCACTGTTATTTTCATTATCTTTACTGTGTGATGATTAGCAGTGCTGCACTCACTGGTTGCACTCTTTTTTTTTTTTTTTATTGCAAATAGACCTATATAAAATCATCTGGAGATTCATTCCCTCCACACCTCAAAAAAAACATTCACCTGTTTATCAGAGAGCAGGTGGCTGCAGATCCCATCCATTCCATCTGGAGAAGAGAGAAAGGCTGAAGTGTTCAAAGGAGGTGTCAAGCACCACAAACATCTAGTACAAACAGGCCTGGGATTTACTCTTTCCATAGAATTTTACTAAGTAGGAAGTGGCTTTATGACATGGAAATAGAAACCAAGTCACAGTCAGGTCCTGTCCTTTATTCAAAGCTTGCCTATTACCCTGCAAAACATCTGGAAGAGACAATCACCTGCCACACTCTAGATAATCCCCCATGGTTCTCCCTCCTCTAGCTAGCACAAGGCCAGCCCTTCCTGAGCTCCCCCTTCACTAGATCCTCTGTTAGCTACATCCAGTTCTCCACAGCCAGGCCTAACAGCCAAACCCCATTTAGCCCTGTTTACACTAAAACTTCTCTACCATGCCTCAGCTTTCCCAGAAACTGCCAAGAGAGGACACAGGGCCTCCACCACAGGTTAAGTGATAAACTACTTTTGTCACTGGTTTTTCTACTTGAGAGTCTGGGAAACACAACATCATTTGATTAATTTAACATAAATAACTGACAAGGCTCCATCCAGTTCAATAGTTTGTTTGCTATTGCCTTTATAAATTAGGACGGAACTTTAAGAGAATATAAATGTGCAGTTGCACATCAAATATTTTAGGAACTTGCTATATAAAACTAAAACAATAATCACCATTATCAATAAAAAACAGTTACTTTGTCACTGTAAGTTTCCATGCCTATCACATCTCTAATGATTTACAGATTCTTTTCTTTTTTTACTTTTCTTAGCAAGCACAATGATATTTTTCATTGCTAAACACTTGATCCGGAAGCTGAAAGTCAGGTTAGATGCTTACTCATCAATTAGTAATTAAGATTTTGCAGGTCAAGTTCTGCCCCAGTGTCAGCTATCAAGTTACCTTTTACTGCAGCCATGTTAAATACAAACCCCCATCCACACCCTGCAATGATAATTGTAAATGTAACTACCTCCATCCACAAGAGTTAATGGTTACTGGACAGGAGGAGGACAGGCTGGAAACAGAACTGGGCTCAGCTCTTCATCTGAATGTGTTCTAGTGAAAACAGACAAGAAATCCACTGACTACCCTCACAGCTCTTACCTTAAGCAGGAACAAGAGCCCATATGCATGACTTTTGTGAACAGCAGACATGAGACCTAAAGACATAAAGGCAGTTCTACCTTTTAGTTCTGAAAAACTCTGCAATTCCACTTGGAATTAAAAGTATTAAGAAAAAAATTATTCCAACTCAACAGGCAGCAATGACAGGGCAATGAGTTCTCCAGCTGGTGCTCACACTCCTGATGAAATAGTGACTTGTGAGGAAAGAAGAGCTGATGCTTGGCACCCATATCAAGGGTATAGAAGGAATCCTCCTTCCCCTGGCTCACACATGGATGCTGTATCTCTTCTGGATCCTGCTGGTAACATATGCTCCTGAGGCATCTTCTCTTATTATCACTGACAGTGCAGACAGGCTATGCCAGCCTTCTCTAGTATTCCTGATCTCCTATAAACATCACATGGTTCCACACATTTAATCTGCTTTATATCTTCAAAAGGAAGATATTATTTGGGGAATTTAAGGGAATGTTCTTAATTCAAGGGAGGTTTTTGATCATTCCTGCTTAAAAAGGTGTTTTGTGGATGAGTTATCTAATAAGAAAGACCCATTGAATTGAGAAAGATGATTCTCAACATACATTGAATAGCATAAGACAATTACTTTTTTTTCTCAGCTGTGCCCCTCAGATCTCTAATTCCCACTAGAACTGAAGGAATATGCCCAGGAAAAAGCCTCTATTACTATTCCTACTTGTGACTACAACACCACTTGAAGTTCTGCTGCAAAGACAGCTGGCAGCTGAGACAACATGATCCTAACACAGAGCAGTCTCATTTCCAGCTTACAAGCTGTTTCTGCTAATGATGTAAATATACTTTTCATATCAATGAGTGAGTCTGGTCCCTAAAGATTTCAGGGGGCAGGAAGAGAGCTTCCCACCTTCTGGACAACATTTTGAGTCTATGCATCTCATTATATTTCTCTTTGTGCAACCAAAAAAGCCCTGACAACTGGATTAGAGATACCTGTAAAGCCAAGAACATTTGCTTTTGCAGATTTAGGGGCAAAATGTGAAGTTATAAGAATAGTGAAAAGGCCTCTTTATTCGAAGTCAAGTCTCCATTTAACCACAATTAATCTCATTATCACCCATATAATATTCTCCACTTTCTCTTTGGAAGGAGATGTATTGGTCCCACTGGATACAATACTTTTTTGAGTTAGTATTTCTTTCAGGGCCCCAGGGAGACACCTGAAACATAAGGAGAAAAGCAACTCTCCTATTCAAAGAAAGAACAGCACAAAAGTTGCTCTCACTTTTTGAGAAGCTTTATTTAAAGACAGAAAACTAAAATGTTCAAGGAAGGGCTACAGAGCAGAGGGACAGTAAAGGTGGGAGAGAGGCCTTTTGTATCAAGGGATGTCCTGATGTCTTTTGTCTCCAGTACTGAAAATACTGGACCCAGAATTTAAATACATCAACTGTTGCTGTACACTGACAGCAGTGCAAAACACTGATTAGGTTGGGCACAAAGCAAATACAAGAGACTATTGGCAATGATACCTTTGCCAAAGAGTTTCTTCTTCACCTGCTAACATCAGAACATGTACTCAGGGACCAGTAGAGCAAACCCTTTCAACGGGTAATACCAAGGCATTTTACATACCAAGGACTTTCTTCTTAGTGGATAGGAACACATTTGCTGGAGCCTATCAACATCCTGCAACATAACAGCCTTAGGTTTGATGAGTCTGACTGTGTGATGGACAGGCAGCTATGTAAGTCTGTGCCAAAGCATTTGGGGAATAGATACCTCTTTTTAAATATGACATTTTTATTGAGGTTTTCAGTTCACTTTTCCAATTCAGTCAGTATGGCAACAGCATAACAAGTACCACTACTTTTTGATGGCAAGTCAGCCAGATCTGCAGATTTTTAGGGAACAGTCTGAGCATTAGCTCTGTACTTACTGAATTCCAGGCCAAAAATGCCCACTGTTAAGGGAGAGCTGTCCAGGAGTAGGCTTGAGCAGATTCTGCACCAAGGTCACTGTATGTTTGGTATGCACTTAGTTATGCCTTCCTGTGTGATCTACCAGTCTGGTCTGGAAGCTAATGGGTAATGTTATTTATCCTTATGACTTAGACATGATTTAAATTAAGACCTATTTACTTAATTTCCCAGCAATTTGAGACATATTCAGTCAGCTTTACATCGTCAGTATGTCTTGCAGTAGGGAACACAAGGTTTTGGAGCTGCTGGCTGAAGACCCAGACAGCTATGTGCTGACAGCAGAAAGAGTGTAGGCTGCAACTGCTGCTCATTCTGGAGTTGCTACACTATGAGTAGACTTTGATGCTCAAACTTCTGCCATCTGTATTTCCTCTTGCTGGACTCTGCCCATCTTGCAATATACCAGACCTGGAATAAATCTACTTCTGTTCAGTCCACCAGCTATTGTGTAGAAAAAACCAACCAACCAATCAAATAAACAGTACCTCATTGGCTACGACTCTTAATGCATATAAACATGTTTCTTTCCAAGGTCCTGTTTCTACAGAATTTAATTATACTACTAATTCTAAATATGAGAAAATTGCACCTTCCAGGAAGTCAACCAAGACTGCTGAAGTGGATTACAGAAGAACTTCTGACTCCCAACATAACAAGAAGCATAACATTTCTAGTATATTACAAGAATATTGGTTACACAGGCTTGTTTTTTCATTCTGCTAGGTCTCAGACAAGACTGCTTCTTGCCCTAGAATGAGTGCAAGGATGAAAGTGCAAAGGTTCAGGACACATTACAGCATATCCAAGATACAGCATTAATACTCTCAATTCACAAGCACTGTTACATAAAATTGTTCAAAGTTTTGGCACATAGTTGTAGAATCACAAAAGAGTTTAGGTTTGAGGGGACCTTTAGCACTTACCTCCTCTAAAGTCTTGCTCAAAGCAAAGTCAGCTTTGAAGGTAAGTCTGACTGAAGTCAGGACAAGAGAGAGCCTTGTCCAGTCAACTCTCGTGTGTCTCCAAGGAAGGACATGGCCAGCAGGCCAAGACAAGTCATTATTTCCCTCATCTCAGCACCCATGAGACCTCACCAAAGTACTGAGCCCAGAATTTTGGGCACCCCAGTGCAAGAAATACATTGACAAACTGGCACCAGAAGAATTGATTTCTCTGTACAGAAGCAACAGTACCAAAGGAAAACAGTACCAATTTTTGGCCAATCTAGTAGAGACAGTTGCCTTTTTTTGTCACTGGAAAATATTGCTTCTTAAGGTTCTAAGGAATTATTATATAATTTAATATAAATTATTTCATTTATATTAAAATTATATTTAATATAAATTAATTTCTATTTAAAATAAAAATATTTTCTTTACCATTTCTGACAATCAGTTTCTGATTGTCCCATTTCAAACTTTTAATTTTTTCTATTAAGTCTATATTCCAAACAGAGACACTGTACTTTAACTTGATGCTTCCAAACAAGCACACCTCTTGTATTTCATATTTACTTCTACTCCCAAATCCTGACCAAATTTGTATTTTTAGAGGCTCCTAGATTCAGTGTTCAAGCACGTGAATTCTTTTGAAAAAAACCTTCAGCAAGGAGACATACAATTTGTTCCAGTGTCACAGTCCCCTTTCAAATATCAGAGAACTCTCACTGTGAATATCTCAGGGGGATTTTCATAGACATTACAGGAAACAAATCAGCCCTAAGCAATGTCCTTGCGAAACATACTGCATATTACATTTTTATTAATTTCTGCTTCAAACGTCTGCTTCTTGGCATATGTAATATAGCTGCAAAAGTACCTGCTTCTTTCTCAACACACTAACACTCACTCAGAGAATGCAACAGCTGCATTTATAAATAAACATCAGTTATTGTGGTTACCAGAGAGTTAACACAAAATACGTTCTCGTTTGGAATATTTAACACCTCCTGTGTATAGAAAAGCAATATTCCGTCACTAACAACATTTACAGATAGACAATGACAGAGCCGTTTCGAGTGCCCCACGTGGGTCAGGATGGCCGAGCGGTCTAAGGCGCTGCGTTCAGGTCGCAGTCTCCCCTGGAGGCGTGGGTTCGAATCCCACTCCTGACAGCTCCGTTTTGGGGCTGCGCCCGAAGATTTTGGGTTTGTCTACCTTGGAAAAAAAGGGGTTGCGGCAAGACTTGCACGGCACAGCCTCCCGGGAGGGGAAGGGGAGGTGCTGCTCTCATCGTCCTGATATCCAGCGACGGATACGGGAATTTTGCCAGTGCGGGAATGGGTCGAAGCTGTGTCAGGAGAGGGTCAGACTCGACATGTGGAAGTACTGCTTTACTGAGGAGGTGATGGAAAGGGGGAGAAGGATGCCTAGAGAGGTGGTGGATGCCCCAAGCCTGTCAGAGCTTTAGAAGCTTTTGGACAATTTGCTTAAAAACTTTATTTAGCGTGTGGTCAGCCCTGAATTGGTCAGGCAATTGATGATCACTGCAGGTTCCTGACAACTGAACTTTCTATTCTGTCCTGTTCTATTCTAAAATTTTACAATGGTGTCTTAAATTAAAATGGAAAATCGAACTAATTCAGCCTAAAGCAGAGAGCAGCTCTTAGTGCAAGCTCCAAAATCTGCTGGGATTTCACGTGCTCTCCACCACCACGGCTGCACCAGCCCTCCACCTTCCCTGCACTAGCTGGATGCCAGGCCAGGCACCTCACCTGTGCACTGAGAAATGTTCCTGCTCCAAGATGGGCTTCTGCGTCCTTAGGGAGTGGCACCCTTCTGCCAGGAAATCACCAGCAGCGTTCTGGCACTTGCTTAAGTGGCAGGAGAAGGGGAGTGAGCAAAGGAGAGCATGAAAAGGAGAAGGCAAAACCTCCCTCTCTCCCTCTTTCGCCAGAGGTGAGCTGTTATTTTGGCTCCAGATGTTTTCTAAAACTACAGCTTCCAGCTCAACGCTAGGTGCTTTTTTTTCTTACTTTTGACTCGCTCTCCAAAATACTCTCGATATTGCTTTGTGTTCTTGATTTTTTAAAATTTAAAAACATCTTAAAAGCAGACATGAATCAGTAAACTAATTAAATTTTCATGTTATATATTTAGAGTTAAATGCACATTAAGTGAAATTCTAGAATACAAAGAATTTCTGAGAAACAAGATCACAAACAACAATCACAAGAACATTCTTCCCATTAATGAAGTGGAAGACTAGGATTTTTAGTTCATGGTAAATATCCAGCACTGCAAACACTCAGCAGACATACAATAATGACCTCTGAAAACACATAACACTAGATCATTATAAATGAGCAGCTAAAATAGGTGAATCAATGAATTGTTCCAGGGGGAGAAACAAACTGAGGTAGTGTTTTAACTATGTGATATTAACACAAACTCTGACAAAGGTAACAAATTCCTTTCATTTGGAAATACTACTAAACAGTCCTTGAGTAGAGTGCTTACCTGCACAAAATACTTCTCTACCACACCTTGCAGAAGATATTTATCTGTTTTTCTCCAGGACTTAACCCCTGGGGTGTTGTTCATCCATCCATTCTTACTAGGCAGGCAGCACTACAGGCTGTCCACATATACAGAGACGCTTTCATCTCCTGAGCTGTTAGTGTTTAATTCCACATTCCTGACAGCAATTCTACCAGTATTGGAATTCTGAAAGCAGCACATTTGCCTGCTATGAACACACAGCAAGTCCAAAATGTCTGAATCTGCCAAACACAACAAAATCAGTAGGCAGCCACCTAAAGCAGTAACCCTGAACTGAGGGTTGCAGGATGCAGAGCTGGCTGCTCTTCCTGTAGGATCCATTTTGGACAAAATCTGAAATCAGCATCATCAAGTCCCACCAACAGAACTTACCATAGCAGTATATTATCTACCCTATGGAGGCATCAAATCAATATTATTAGAAGCAATTTAATTTAAACTAAGCACACAGACTCTTCCTAAAGTTTGAAGAAAAAAAATATAACTGCAGTAGAGAAATATATATATATATATATAAACCATTAAATAATTATATGTCACAAGATAAACAGCAACTTTGAGGTCTTGGACCTCCTTAACTTCATTTCAATTATAATATGAATATTGAGATCATAAAAATCAGAACAGGTGTACCTACAGTATGAGGTGGTTTAAACATCCTAGAAAACTACAAATGAGAAGACCATTAAATAATTATGCATTCAAATACCTATTCAGGGCTGTAGCTTTTTCCTACAATCCCTTCCTGACCCAGCTTTAATCCCCACTGAGAGCCTTGCATGGGGGGCAGACAGAGACAGAACTACACCAGCCACCATTCAGGATAAGAAAAGCCCTAATTCCAGTGGAAATACACAAGTTACTTCAGTGGTCCTAGGATTCATCCCATGATGCAAATCTTCTGTGAAACAGCAGCAACATTATAGATGCACAGAGCCACAGGATAAAAACTCTGCAGCCAAGAACACTTCATAGTTTGTAGTTAACAGCATTTCCCTTCTACTTACACATTGTAATGGGTAAATGACATAGGGAGATAAGATTTAATTTGGATTTTCAATATAATCACAAAATAAAACATAGTATTCTTCCAAGCCAACTCTTCCATGTTTACAGACTATAAGAATGAACAAAACTAAAGAAGGAAAGGGAGGGTTAAATTCCAGGCCATCATAAACAACAGAGACTATAGGACTTCATTAAGAAATTTCTGTATAACGTTCAATTCTTTATTCTCAAATGGATCATTTTTTCCTCAATTAAAGGCCTGAACAAAATAATCTGTCAAATCCTTCATTAATGTTATGTATGTAACAGTCACTTTTACAAACATGCATCAAATTTAGGCAAAACACACAGAAACCGACAGAAACAAATTTTGTGGAGACAAGCCTCTTCCTACAAATTTGCCTCCAGAAACTTTCACAAGATGGAATAGACAGAATCTAGAGAGGTATTTGAGGGGAAGAAAAACAATCACTTTAAAAAAAATCTGATAATCAGCATGTATGCTTGGTATTTCATAATCTCATGCTGATACCTGCACTCATATACAAGCTGTTTAGTGAGGCTCAGAAACTCTTCACATGAATATGTTCAGCTCTGTAGTCAATATAAGACTAAAATAATCATATTAGCTAGACAAAATCTTCAGACTTAAACAACTTTCATTTTTAAAGGAAGCACATGATTTTTCTGAAATAGAAACTACATGCATCTTAACCATTGCTAGTCACAAAGATTGAGACCAAACTCAACATTTGCACGTGCTGTGAATATTTCCTGTGAGAAAATGTCACAAGGTGAGAAGTACAGAAAAACAAAGAGCTCAGAATTTTTTTCTCTCTATGGCATGGTGCACGAGGCAGTGCTTCTGGTAAAGAAGATAGAGAATGGCAAACCTTTTCTTTTTTATTCTCTCTCTCTTTTGTTTTTTCCCATGAAAGGGACTGTACACATTTTCAAACAAATGTATTTCAAGGTGCCAATGCAAACAGGAGGTAAAAGTCACAGAGAGCTGTTGTGCTTTACCAAAGGCCAGTTTGCTTTAAGGAATCCTCTATTAAATACCACCTTTCAATTAATAAGGAATAAGGATTCCCTTGCAGAGCTGTACATGTGAGCAGAGTCCTTATTGACCAGAAGGGGAAAGAACAGAGGCAGACCCCACACTGTGTGTGGAATCCCCTTGAAGGGGTTTCAGGAAAATAGATAATTTTATGGGCAAGCTGGAACTCTATCATTACCACTACTGCAGCATCCTACATGTGAAGATATTGCCACACAGAATTTATTCCTTCAGATAAAATTTTTTCCCACAAACAAATGCTTATCAGTAAATTTTCCTCATCCTGGTTTTATGAATGTTGCCCATAGACTAGGGGAAAATACAGCACAGCAGAGACGATCTCATATGCTCATCACAAAAGCAAAATAGATACCCAGATCTGATCTGATCCTGCCATTCAGCATGAGTCACTGAACGACTGAAATAGATGGAAACTGCTTCCAGTATTTCTCTCCTGACACCAAAGCCACACAGCACTTTGAAAAGATTTAGATGAAGTTCAGACAAGTATGTAGACACTGAGGGAGTTCTGAGATATCTCCTTACTTCTACTGCTCATTAGTGGATAGGACAGTATATTTCCAAAACTCTGTGGTTTTCAAAGATTTTTTTTAAAACTGAAGAAGAATAATCAGGATTTGACAGCTCACCTGCTCCCTTTGTCATTGAAGCAAGCCTACACTGACAGTTCAAAGCATGTCTGAATTTGTGTTCGTCTTACCGAGAAACAATCCATTACCAGCTGCTAATGATCTTATTTTTTGCCCTAATGAATATACCTTGAAAGGAATCTACCTTGGGTTCCATGCTGTTCACAGTTATTAAAACATGAAAGTTGGACTAACTCTGTTAAGGACATTGATGGTTAACTCTGATGTTAATTAAATGTCAGGTTTATGAACTGGAACCAATTCAGACAATGCGAGTCAATCATTGTATTGAAGGTGATGCATGCAGCAGCTCATCTCTCAGTACAAGGGTCCTGGATCTCTACTGGCATAACTCATACTGCAGAGGGGCAGGCCCAAAGGGCAGTTTTGACACGAGGAAACACAGGTGTCTGGAAAGTGAAAGTAAAACAGAGCTGTTTCTGATAGCAGAGAGACCTCTGTGACAGCACAGGCAAAAGGTATCTGCCACAAACAAAGCTTGCCTCTGGATATCCTATTGACAGACATAGCTGGAATACGGGGCAGCAAGCTATTCTTTCTGCTGCCAGTGCTCTTCATAAAAATTACTGGATAAAACAGTATTTTCTGGTAGGCAAGCCTGTCCTTAAGCCAGTCTTGCTCCATTTCCAAAACCCACTTTCCCCTTTAAAGGTAACACTGTCTTTTTACTGTAGGCCAAATGCCTAGTTGTTTGCTGCTAGAAATAGTACCCTGCCTCAGAGTGGTAATGTCACACTCATGTTTAACTGGGATTAACTTATTTTCCTGTTCCTTCAGTGTTTGTGCTAGTGCTAGGCTCTGGCAGGTCCCACTCTCCCCAGCACAGCACAACTTTAGCTGGATGGTCCCTATTGCTGCTACACAGGCTACACAGACTCCTCATCAAAGCACCCAGGACCTTCAATGTCTCCTCAAAGAGGAGGGCCCACCAGCCTTACATCATAGAACTGATAACAAAACAAAACCTCATGCAAAATCTAAGTGTCAGGACTCTCCCTGGGCTGCTCTGCCTGGATTGCAGGTGTAGCTGCATTGCCATACCCTCCTCTCCTAAATAATCTGTCCTCCATAGTTAGACTTACTCCTTATCTGCAGTCTAGCCCAATATCCTATTAACACACTCAAGAACATCCATGCTGGATCAGACCAATGGTCAGACCAGCTCAGCATCCTCTGGGGTGGTGCCCAAGATCAGCCCTGAGACAGAAATCAATACAGGCAGTGGCAAACAGCAGGACAAACAGGAGAACAAACAGTAGGACACAGCTTCATTGCTTTCAGAAATTTGGGGTTCAAGGTTTCTTATTGTAGAGGTATTTATTTGTTTATTAGCCTGCAAAAAGGTCACTGGGGCTGGTGCGGCCTCTCAGGATCCTCCTGCTCAGAGCCAGCTCAGCTGCAGAAGATTGCTCAGGGCCACAGCCAGTTTTGATTGTCTGCCAGGACAGAGACCACACAATCTTCTGTCAAACTCTTTCAGTGTTTAGCCACCTTTTCATTAAAAAAGTGGTTTTTGGACATTTTCTGAAATTTTTAGCATTCACATGCTGCTGCAAAACATTCCAGAGCCTGCCTGTGCACTGCCTGATGAACTGAGTGCAAGCCAGTGCATGGGTAAGGGCAATGTTCCTCCTGTCTTCCTACACTCTCAACAGGACCACTGCTCTACCTTATTGTGAAGTGATGATCTTATTAAGGTTTTAAGACCATAGCAAAGGTTTTAAGAACACAGCATTCAATTCTTTAATTGGAATACTCTAAGATACATAATATTTCTGGTTTCTGGACTTTGCCTATGTTGTTCATAAGGGTTCCTGTCTTTGTCACGAGCTGTGGAGGAATCTAGCATTGCTCCCTAATACCCAGAGAAACAAGATCATTCTGTTTACAACTAGTTTATCATAATAAATGCCAAAATAATTGTCATCTCTCACACTAATAAAAGTCAGGCAAAATGCAATGATTTGCCGAAAGGTAAATAAACTTTTAATGGCATCTTCAATTCTTGGAACTACTCTCATAGCTGTTTTGCTCTTGCTGTACATCTGTTTCATTTACTCCTCCCCTTGTCAGGAGACTCCCCATCTACTATATACATTTGAAAGAAGTATACAGGCTAAGAAGGAAGATTTACCTATTCCAGTCTTCAGACTCACATTCTCGTAACAATAGCAGGAATAGAGAAAGATATTAGAATAGAATTACAGAATGGTTTGGTTTGGAAGGGTCATCTGGTTCCAATCCCCCTGCCATGGATAGGGACACTTCCCATTAAACCAGGGTGCCTCAAAATCCTGCTCAGCCTGGCCTTGAACACCTCCAAGCACCCACAATTTCTCTGGACAACCTGGCCCATGATTTCAACATATTCACAGTAAGGAATTTCTTCCTAATATCTAATCTAAGACTACCTCCTTGCAGTTTAAATAGGTTACCCTTTGTCCTACCACTATATGTCCTTGTAAAAAGTCCCTCTCCAGCTCTTCCATAAGCCCTCTTTAGCTGCTGAAAGGTGCTNTGGTTTGGTTTGGAAGGGTCATCTGGTTCCAATCCCCCTGCCATGGATAGGGACACTTCCCATTAAACCAGGGTGCCTCAAAATCCTGCTCAGCCTGGCCTTGAACACCTCCAAGCACCCACAATTTCTCTGGACAACCTGGCCCATGATTTCAACATATTCACAGTAAGGAATTTCTTCCTAATATCTAATCTAAGACTACCTCCTTGCAGTTTAAATAGGTTACCCTTTGTCCTACCACTATATGTCCTTGTAAAAAGTCCCTCTCCAGCTCTTCCATAAGCCCTCTTTAGCTGCTGAAAGGTGCTATGAGGCCTCCCCAGAGCCTTCTCTTCTCCAGGCTGGACAGCCCCCAACTCTCTCAGCCTGACTTCACAGGAGAAGTGTTCTAACCTTCTGACCATCTTTCCTTCTCTCCTCTGGACTTATTCCAACAGGTTCATTTCCTTCTTGTGCTGGGGACCCCAGGGCTGGGCACAGCATTCCAGGTGGGATCTCACAAGAGCAGAGCCAAGGAACAGCATCCCCTCCGTTGTCCTGCTGGTTTTGATGCAGCTCAGGACAGGTTTGGCTTTCTGGGCTGCGAGCACACATTGTCAGAACACCTTAAGCTATAGATCCACCAACACCCCCAAGACCTTTTCCTCGGGGCTGCTCGCATCCTCTGCCCAGGAGGCTGCCCCAACCATTGTGCAGGACCTTGTACTTGGCCTTTTTGAACTTCATGAGGTTTGAATGGGTCCACTTCTCAATCCTGTCCATGTCTCTCTGGATGGCATCCCTTCCTTTCAGTATGTCAACCACACCACACAGCTTGGTGTCATTGCCAGACTTGCCAAGGGTGCCTTCAATCCCCCTGCCCATGTCACCAACAAAGCTGTTAAACAGCAGTGGTCCAATACTGACCCCTGCAAAAAGCCACCTGTCACTGCTCTGCACTTGGATATTGAGCCCTCAACAGCAACTTTTTGAGTTTGACCAACCAGCCAATTCTTTATCCAGCGAGTGGTGCATCCATCAAATCCATGGCTCTCCATGTTAGAGTCAAAGGATGTCAGGTAGGGCAGTGTCAAATGTTTGCACAAGTCCCAGTAGATGACACCTGTTGCTCTTCCCTTATCTACCAACACTGTAACCCCATCATAGAAGGCCATCAAAATTTTCAGGCATGATTTGCTCTTCATTAAACTGTGTTGTCTGTCACCAATGACACCCTTATTTTGCATGTGTATTAGCACAGATTCTGGGAGGATCTGCTCCAAGATCTTGCCAGGAACAGAAGTGAGGCTGACTGGCCTGTAGTTCCTCAGGTCTCATTTTTTTTCCTTTTTAAAACTAGGGGTTATGGTTTCCCCTTTCCAGTCAGTGGGAACTTCACCAGACTGCTATGACTTCTCAAGTATGATGGATAGTGGCTTAGAAACTCCTCTGAGAACTCCCTCAGGTCTCACAGATGCATCTCAGTCCCATGGACTTGTGCATCTTCATCTTCATTAGATAGTCTTGAACCGGATCTTCTCCTCCAGCATGTGGTTCTTCATTCTCCTGGTTCCTGCTTTTGCTTTCTGTGACTTGGGCAGTGTGGCTGGAGCACTTAGTGAAGACTGGAACACTCGGTGAAGACTGAGGCAAAAGAGGCTTTGGATACCTCAACCTTCTCCATACCCCAGGTAACAAGGTTTCCCATTTCCTTTTGGAGAGGGCCCACAATTTCCCTACTCTGTGTTTTATTACTGTTGTTCCTACAGAAACTTTTCTTGTTGCCCTTGATGTTCCTGACTAGATTTGATTCTATCAGGGTTTTAGTTTTTCCAACTTGATCCCTGATTTCTCTGTATTCCACCCAAGATACTTGTCCTTGCTTCCACACTCTTTTCTGAGTTTGAATTTACCCAGGAACTTCTTGTTCATCTACACAGGCCTCCTAACATTTTTGCCTGATTTCCTATTTGTTGGGATGCATCTTTTCTGAGTTTGAAGGTGATCTTGGAATATCAACCAGTTTTCTTGGTCTCTTCTTCCCTACGAGTCTTTATGCCACAGAACTCTACCAAAGGAGTACTTTAAGAGGGACAAGGTCTGATTTCCTGAAGTCCAGGATAGTGAGGCTGCTGTGCACTCTTCCCACTGCCCTAATGGTGTTGAACTCCACCATTTCATGGTCACTGCAGACACTGCTGCCCTTGAGCTCCACATTCCCCTCCAGCCTCTCTTGAGAGGTGAGAACAAGGTCCAGCATAGCACCTCTCTTTGCTGGCTCCTCTATCCCTTGGAGAAGGAAGTTACCATCAATCCTTTCCAGAAACCTCCTAGATTGTTTATGCCCTGCTGAGTTGTCCCTCCAGCAGGTATCAGGGTGGTTGAGGCCACCCATGAGGGCCAGGGCTTGTAAGAATATGAAGCTACTCCTATCAGTCTACAGAGGGCCTCATCCTCTTGCTCCTGGTTGAGTGGCCTGCAGCAGACCCTGTAATGTCACCTGTCCCTGCCCTCCCTTTAGTCCTGACCCAAAAGCTGTTGGCTGGCTCTTCATCCATCACAGAGCTCCATGGACAGCTGGTCATTGACATAAAGGGTGATGCCCATCTTCATCTTCCCTTCCTGTCCTTCCTACAGAGCATGTATCCTTCCATTCCAACATTCCAGTCACAGGAGTCATCCCATCACATCTCTGTGGTGGTAGGAAATCAGATGTAGAATTCTGTGTTCAGAAAATAACCTTGCCCATGTTAAGAAACAAACAAACAAACAAGAGGGGGGTGTGCTTTGGGAATGGGAGAAGTTTCTATCTGACAGTACAGTTCATGGAAGAAAATGCATTTAAACGAAGATGTCATACACAGGAACAAAAGAATTCAGCATGACAAGGCTTAAGTGTTGTGGTTATTTAATGCAAAGAACATCTCAGAATTACATTACAGATGGAAAATCAAACAGGGACAAAAGCTAAGACTGTGGTCATCCCTAGCTCATTATAGAGTTTGTTGCAGAGTTCTGGACTGGGTGTTGAGAAAAGTCCATTTCTTCCAGGAAAACATTTAGTGAACAATAAATTAAGTTTCTAACTTGGTTGAAAAAAAGTTAAAAGGGCAGAAAGCACTCTGTATTAAGGCCTTAAAAAGATTACGGAGATCAAGGCAAATACAATATGACATAACATGCCCTGGCAAAAAAAAAGGGTTGCCCCCTTCGAGCTTTTCTGTAATGTAGACAGAGCAATAAATTATATACCAAACATTATCCAAACAAATCATGGACCATATCTAGTAGTAAATGAATTATCCCTGCTCCTCAGAACTTCTCTTTTTCATAAAGAGCAATCCCTCTAGACAGTCTGAAGAGAACATAATGACTTTTTTCCTGTAACTGTGAGAACAAGGAAGTAGGGCTAAAATTCCCATGTGATAAGTTCAATTTCAACAGCTACAATCTTAATATGGCTACCTAGATATAAAATATTTGCTATAAAAATTTTACTTATATTAAAGAATTTTTGGATGTTTGTTAGCTTAGAAACTGCTACAGAAAGGACAAATCAAAAATACTGGCTGTAGGCAAACCAGTTTCCAGTCTTCTTCTAATAATTACAATTAGAGAACTCAATAAAATCCAGCATATGAGATTAGTTTTACAACCTCTGCTACTCTAACTTGTACTAGCATGACATCTTACAACAAGTATGGGGCAAATGGGTTAGATATACAGAATAATGTTATAGTCTTCCCTTCAGACTCATTTTTTGTCCTTTCTGATAATATATAAGAAAATATTTTCCAGTTAATTGAAAGCCACTTAGTGCTCCCACTAAATTACTCCTCAATGACTCTGGAGCAGACACACTTTCTTTTTCCCAAATGCCTTTGATTTCTTCTCTGCACACGCAGACATGCACTTAATTAAAACTTTCCATGGAAGTGGCATTAGTTAGACACACAAGGCATACCAAGTTGCTCTTAGGCTTCCTGCCAGAAAGCCAGCAGTGCTGATGCTTTCCTTCATGTACTTTAAAGTGTCAGCAAAACAGGCAATTTATGGCCACATAAATATGGAGCCAACAGCCCATGAGCACTATCTGAAGCAATAGGGCACAGACACAGAGGGTGAGCTGGTCCTGTTCCCTGGGACTGATCCACGTTGCAGAACACAGAATCAGGATACACTTTACCAAAGCGCCTTCTGTAACACCATAATAAAACACATCACCAGTAGGAGTGTTTAAAGGGTATCAGGGAGCAGCATAAACAAATCACATTAACAAAGCATGGGATAGATTGTGCAGGTATCTATTATTCACCATGCTGAAAGTTTAACCTGGGGATTTATATGCATACAAGCAGGTTGCAGACATACCACATTGTGAAACGAGGTTTGATTTGTGTCAGGATATTGGGATTTTTGCTAAGAAATAAAGAACGGGGAGAAAAGCCTTTTGGTCTGATACAGTGTTGTCCTTGTGGGCTTTAAGGAAACATTCAAAAAAAGGGAGACATCTGAGAATTCATGTAATTGCCAGAAGCATCTGAAAAAGTCTGTAAGACACAGCAGCTGCTTTCATTATGGTACCAGTTCTGCTTCAGAAGGCTTCAGAGATGTATCTGGCAAGCTAACCCTGAGAGAAAATGTATTTCTGACCACCAGTGTAGCTATTCTTCCATATGAAAATGCAGCAGAGGTCAGATGATGCCACTTAGCTCTGTTAGGTGCTGATTGTCATATGTGTGCTTTTCACATTGAAGTTGGAATTGAACTAGAGTGGTTTCAAATTGAGAGTAAGCTTCACATGTAGCAGCAATAATAATTCTTTAATCTACAGACTTCATTTCCTAAAAATCAGAGAAATGTTACTGAGCTATTTTTGAACCCAGGATCTAACAGGAGCAGCTCTGCTAAGACTAGACACATACCACTAACAGGAGATATCTGCAGGGCACTGAGGCCCAAGCTCAGCATGAAATCTGAGCATGAGGAAAAGTTCATCCTTTCTTCATGCTTTTCTGTGCCTGAAGAAATGACTGAATTGGGGCATGACTACCTTCAACTGACTTCATCATTCAGCAAGACTGACCTTCAGTTTATACCTTGGCATATTTTTCTTCCAAATGTCCTTTTTAAAAAGAAGACCAAAACATTTTCCTCATCCTGCATACTTTTGGTAAAGAGCATTATTAGAAAATTCCTGTGAAATCCTGACTTCTAGAATAAAAGCAAAAGAATTCCACTGATTATGGAAACGCAGCAGTTTGCTCTTCAGCAGGAACTTGAACAGAAGGTAACAGGAAGCACAACCCTGTGTTGTAGAAAGCCCAGCCACCCACACAGTATATCCTAAGGTCTTGTTCAGAAATTCTGTGCCTCCTGACTCATCTAAAGCTTAAGGGGTCTGGAGCCACAAGAAAAGTCTGCACTTATGCTCACACATTTATTGTTTGAGATCAACTGAGAAACAAATAAACGCTTTTCATTACACTGCAAAGAAAACAAGCAAAAAACAATCCCGTCACTGAGATGTTAGGCCTCTTTATACTTTCAAGTGCCAGTCTTTGAAAGCTTCTTCCTTTTGAAGGAGGAACTTTTGGCATTAAAGGTTATACCTGAAGTGCAAGTGTAATCCTATAATTAAATAATCTGCAGGCAACAATCAGACACTTCTACAGAAACTCCAAGAAAAAGCAAATAAATACATTAGGATAATTAAATAATTCTGAGTATTAGACCTACAGCATGAAGTTGTAGAAATGGAGAAGACTTTCTCTAACAAAATATACATGCCAACTTAGCTGGTTAGCTCATGTAAATGCCTTTAAAAGGCTCTACATAAGGCAAAGTAAAGCCTTATTATAAAATAGACCAGTAAAAATAAAATTGAGAACATTTTAAACAGTTGAGAAAAATTTAAACATACTTAAATTTCTTTTATACTTTCATTTCTAAAAACATACAATATATTCAGGTACTAATTCATATTTTCTAATTAGGGATGCAGTTGCTTCAAGTAAATTTTTAAAAGCTGTTCACCATTGTGTAAAAATTTTCTGACTTTATTTGTATGTAGAGGAAGACAATTTTTAATTGGATGTGTTGTTAAACTAAAAATATGTATTTTCTATCTTTTGTTATATATACAATCATTCTATTGGAGCTTAAGCTTCAGCATATGAACACTGATTGGGCTTTTTACATTGTACTGGGTTGCACTGGGATGCAGTTAATTTTCTTCACAGCAGACCACATGATGATGTGTTTTGAGTTTGTGATTAAAAAACTGTTGATAACACATCAGTGTTTTGGCTACTGCTTGCACAGTGTGAAGTCCTTCTCTGTTCCCCACTCTGTACCCCTGCCTGTGTCTGTTACATACTGTGTTGCCCATGTACATCTGTATTATAGACTGTGTCTGTTCTGGTTGAATAAAATCCAAGTCTCACAGCTGCCTTATCATTTTACATTAGTCAGCCTTCAGACCCCAAAGCAATAAAACAGTGCAAGAAATTAAAAGTTCCTATTTTGGAGTCAGTAATAAACTTAAAAAGAGTTCATGTCAATACATATTATTTTGCAGTTCACTACCATAACAAAGTTCAGCAATAAGAAAGTTAATCCTGTAACAGAGAAGACACAAAGTATGTTACAGCTCCATTCAAGGACTGTCACTTCCAACTGAAAAGCAAAAGAAAAGGGATGGTGCACACAATGTGAATTTACATCAAACAAGATAATTATTTTTGTACACTTACAAATCCCAAGCAAAAAACTTTGGCACATGATCTTAGTATTCAGTAATGGACAGAGCTTTGTGAGCATCCACTGGCCATGCTTCAGAACTTGGCAGGGGTACCAGAAAAAACACAGCAACAGTCCCGGGCTATTGCCAATTACAAACATGAAATTTAGAAACCCTGTGTAAACATAGTCTCACTGCAACTAAAGGAAAAGAAGAAAGTAGGCTTGTATTGAAAATTGTCTTGAAAACACTACAGTCTGTTTATATCAGGAGTTTATAAATAAACATTATTTCCTTAACTTTCTAATCAAAATCACGTATGAGGAAGTCAGTAATTGTCAGTGACTAAAAAGCTGATGTGTCTTTTCAAATCTCATCACCCTCCTATACCAATCACACCATTTGTCCAGCTTAACTATTATCTAAGTTTATAAATATAGCAGTATGATTAGACACTGTAAGAAAGGTTTGCTTTCTGATTATCACAGGGCTCAAATTGCTGCTGACACACCTGGCCTAAGAAAATTGACTACAGCTTTCCAGGACAGCTGATAGGAGTACAATTTGGAAAGAAAACTATTTGCCTCCAGAAACAACTGCTGTGCTATGAAAGTCTGGGACCACTGGCCAAGACTGACCTGGCCAACCACCACGAAGCACCAAACCAGCCAGCAGCACTGAGCAGAACCCACCAGCTGCCCTGGCCACAGTGCCTCAGGCTGGACTCACACCCTATAAATAAAATCCTCTCCACAAAGGAAGAGTACAGGAAAATAAAGGCTGAGTTCATATCAGGGCAATCAGTGTCCCTAGAAATCAGAATCCTTTCCTTTTTCTTTTCTTTTTATTTTCTTTTTTTTCTTCCTTTTTCTTTCTTTCTCCAAACCAGTGAGCTAAACCTGGTAACACTAGCCCTCAGCAGCCTAAGTGCTGGCAGCAGATCACACCAGAGCCACTCTCTCAGCTCTATGGACCTTCCTGAGGTTCAAACCAAAGGAGGAGAAGGAGACAGCACACTTATTGCAGGAAAGACACAGAGCTGATGTGGCAGCTAATTTCTAATTACCCAGAGGTACTAGTGGTACACTGCACTCCACAGGACCAACGTGCTGTTCTCTGTAAGACCAATTCAAATATATACCCTCTGCAAGGCTCCTCAACAAAGGGAGAAATGGACACAGCTCCAGGAAGGGAGCAATATCACACACACACACACTTGAGCAAATGTCCTTGTCCTGCTCCCATCCTGCTTCTCACAATTGCTTCCTTCAGTCTGTTAAACTCATTTAGGGACCAAATGGCTTGGCTCTGAGGGCTGGATTTGTCACTTAGGCTATCTTTTGAAGCACTCCTCCCTAGGCTAGGGAAGGAAAAGGACCTGAGCATGCCACGCAGGAGAAATGCTCTCCAGCTGCATGGACACTGTTTAAATGAGCTATACAACACGAGGTTTCCAAACCACTGAACATAAATAACTGCAGGTAAGAATACCCCTGAACATCATGATAACAGTGGTAGGTAGACAGTCAGACCAACCTAGCAGATCCTAGGGATGCACTGCTTTGGGGCCTATCTTTGCAGAGCATCTCCCACACATAAAGCTGGTGCCCACAAAGTAAAAATCCCTTCCCTAAAGTTATTTTAAATACTTTTGCCTTCCACATCAGGAGAATGATATCAGCAATTGCTCTTGAAAGATAGAAACAAGTACACAACATGAATAATACAACACACCAGGAACTCATTGGAATACGTACTGACCTCTGCTATTTCAATGCTGGTGTTTATAGTAGATTAAATTAATTGGGGAAAAACTAGCATGATAGAGAAACAGATGACAGTAGAATACAAGAACAACACAGAGAAACCACAACGGTTCAGTATTTAAAATCATGGGATCAACTCTCCAATTAAACTGAAATTAAGAAGAATTCACCTCTTCATTAGCTATGTCAGTTCACATTAACAACACAGTTCCTTATCAAGCAGCTGAGAAATATCTGCCTCATATACAAAGCTTGTCAAAGCTCTTGTGATTGGAATGTTGCTTTTGCCAGACCATCCAACAGGGATTATTCACTAAAAATTAACTTTATGTGCAAATGAAGAGAAAGTTATCAATGAAAAAGCAGTTGAGATACTATATACACCTGATAACTTCCAAAGATCTGGTGAAAGGAGATAACTCCATTTTTGAGTCAAAGTTATGCAATTTCATGAAAAGTTTCATGCAGATTATAATTAGTAATGTATTACTAGAACTGATTAAAAGTAAATTTTTCAAGAAAATAAACATTAACCATTCCTCCAGAAAAATATATTTGTTCTTGTTCTTCATTGTATTTCCAAATTAGTACAGTATTTCTTTTTAGGAAAAGAACTAATGTATCAAACCAAGATTTCAAAATCTCCTATCTCCTAATCTCAACAGGGGGAGTTTATTTGTAGGAGTATATAACCTTTAAAAATTATCAGTAGAACCTCAAGATTTTCTTCATCACAATAAATAGTTCTCAATGAAAATTACATACAAATTGTACTGCAATAGTTAGAATAAAACATCTGACAAGCACTCAAGCCTAACTAAAACATGGTACCAACCTCAAGAATACTTGAAGCAATGTCCCAGTCTACTCATAGAAGGCTACTATTATGGAAGTGCACTGTGACTCTTTCCCTCCAGAAAGCAGAAAATCCTTTATTTATTGCAAGTGATTGAGAACAGCCTGCATGAAGTGAGACATAGCAGAACACAGTACAGAGGAGAAACCCAGAGCTTCTGTTCCCCAAGTACACCTTTATTCATACAACCTTGTTTGCAGATATGGAAGAGAATTTCACATTGTCTGTAATATTTCTTATGAGGAATTTTCATTTGCATAGTAATCAAGATTAAATTTGTGAGGAAAAAGATAAAAATGAAATTTCAAGCCTACCAATCAAACATAATTCTTAATTTTGCCATTGATTTATAACACTAAGAAAAGATAAAGAGGTGATCCTAGGAGTGAAAAATTGTTTAGGTCAGGTCATAGGGAGTTCATAAGGGGTTAAACTACACATTGGCCAAAATAACTAACTATATAACTATATACTAGTTATATAACTATAACTAAATATAATGTAATAGGGTAATTTATTTCATTTAGTAGAATGTCTTTGATTTGAGTGTTAATATTGTGCAGAGACAACTAATTAAAAGCAGAAATCCTCAAACAGGAAATTTGTAATTGTTACTGTATTCTCTGCAGCAGTTATCTCAAACTCATCACACTGACAAAACAACAGATTCTGTCCTTATCTAAAAATATAAACAAAGCTTCCTTTTTTTTTGAAAGGTACCCTGAAAATTTATTTCATATGCATCATGTGTAGAAGGTAACAGAGGCTGGAGTCGGCTGCCAATCCCCCTTCAGCCAGACACAACACACCCTGCTGAATTCCTGGCCCTGGGAGCAGGAGCACAGGGGAATGGGGAGCAGCACCCTGACTGACAAGGCTGCAGCTCACACCGAGGCCTCGTGCAACTCAAGCAGGAGCTCCAGAAAACCAGCCTGATTTTTCTTATCATTTGCCACCTCTGACGCCTGGAGACATGTAGGATGCTGCTTTATATGTGCTTCTTAAGGGCAAGGCAGCTTCCCCTCTTCACAACAACTCAGAAGAGAGAGGTATCTCTCCAGGCACCAGATTAAAGCTGCTGTGCCACTGCTCAGGGCAAACATTTCACTAGTCTGCCATGCAACTGGGGCACAACTGCTGAAGTCTTTGACTAGCTTCTACAGAAAACCCAAAGCTTGCCAACAAGTACAAAAATCAGAGAGTTCACAACTAGGGGAATGGTCTCTAGTATCTTTGTTATGCAGAGAAAGCACAGTCCCCTGCAGAAGAGCCACAGATGCAGCAGCTGATAAACTGAGAAGGTGCCTTGGGGTGCCGTGAGGGCTCCTGCGGCTGCAGAAACTGTGGGGGAAGCAGGGCCATGCTCTGTTTGATGACAGACACAGACTACCTGATGCTTATCAAAGATGCAGGAAGTAGATACCATGGACTCCAAACTGCTGATTTTTTTTTTGGAGACATTTGGGGTATGGCATTGAATCACAGAGAGTAAGAGATGGATGTTACCTTATATCAGTACAGACTCCCTAAAATGACAGAAAAGAACCTATCTTACACTTGTGCTTTGTTGTCCTGGTGTTATTTTCCATACTAGAAAGCAGGAGGGATACCCTCCAGCACCAGTACAGTGTCTTATTTGCCATTCTTGCCCTGGGGACGTTATTTGCTATTTAGGCTACCTGGCCTGCATGTCAAATACCTGTCAAAGTAGACCAGAGCTTTACAGCAAAGAAAACCTAATCATTATAATAGAAAAAGTAACATATCTAGCTAATATATTTTGTATAATGATATTTTTAGAAAATGCAAAATTTTCAGATTACAGTTACAACAGCCATATTANTTTTTTTTTTTTGAGATGAAAAGCATAACAAAAATGACAGAAACTGACCTTTTAGTGCCAAACATGATGCTGAGGTCTTGTTTCACATTTATGAACACAGTGCTCTGCACAGGCTGCTTATATTGACCTGGATGAGAAGAAAAAGAGACATCTTTAAATCAAGAAACTCAGGACTTTGGTTTTAATATCCCAAAAATTAAGTACATTTGTAAACAACTTCCAGTAAAACTTCAGAGAATACCTGGAAATTTTACAGAAATAAAAAGTTTAGCAAAAATATGCAAAGGCTAACAAACTAAAGATAAAAGCTAAAAAACCTAAGACCAAATCCTACTAGTAGGGCTTAAACCTGACATTATTAGAGCAGTTACTCAACAAGACTTAAGCATATTATGACATGGCAGTGCAACATCTAAAAGTCCTTGCCTCTTACAGTGAAATTCATGTGCCTGAGTGAAATGCATGTGCTTTAAAGCAGCTAAACAGGTCTTCCTGAACTGCCAGTCTGAACAAAGCTATATAAATTTATATCTTAACTGTGTTTTGGTGCTCAATTAGTTGAATAACTACCTCATTGAATTAGTAATTTTTCCAGAAAGAAAACATTATTAGAAATAAGAAATTTCCAAGTGTTGGTCTCCTAAACACAGGCCTCAGGAATTATTAGTATTACTATTAGTAATATTACAAAGAGAAATTTCAACTTTTACATAAAAATATAGGATTACAGAATATTAGAATAATTAGGTCAAGAGAAAGTGCCTAGCCCAGCCTTCAGCTCAGAGCAGATATAATTAGATCAGGTTGCTCAGGGGTACGTCCATTTGGGTGTTGAACACGTCCACAACCTCTTTCAGAAACCAGTTCCTGTACCTCATCACCACCATGGTGAAAACATTTTTCCTAACATCTAATCAGATTTTTCCATATTATACTTTCTGTCCACTGCCTCTTTTCATATCTATATACCTCCAAGAAAAATCTAGCTCCAGCCCTTTTATACCCTTTACTCAGGTACTTGTTGACTGCACTGAGGTGTTCTCTTGGCCATCTCTTCTGACCCTGAGTTGATCCAGCTCTCTCAGCCTTGTGTTGAATAACATTTGCTACAGTCCCTTGGCCACCTCATTTGGTCTCCACAAGTTGTCATCCTTCTTGTTCTGGGGAGCCCAACACTGGACAGTGTCCACAGCCAGTCTGGCAAAATACTCAGTAGAAGGCAAGGATCTTCCCCTGACCTGCTGGCTAAGCTTTGGCCCATGCAGCTGAGGGAAACAGGTGACTTTCTTTGCTGTAAGGGCACACTGCTTGTTCACATGCAAATTGCTATTCACCAGGCTTCTCAGATCCCTTTCTGTACCACTGCCTCCAGGGCATTTCGTCCCTAGCCCATCATTTTACACAAGGTTATTCCACCCCATTGGCAAGACCTAGCACATGCTTTTGCTGAACTTCGTAAGATTCCTGTCAGCTCATTTCTTCAGCCTGCCCAGGTCCCCCTGAATGGCAGCATTGCCCTCCAGCAGCTCCTTCCCCAGGCAAGTCAGTGCCTCACTCCGTGTGCAGGTCCCCAGGAGAGGCCCCCGGGGCTCTGCAGCCCCACCCAGGCCAGCAGAAGCCTCCCTTGATGTGCCATCCCAGCCAAAGCCTCCAACAGGCACGGGACTTCAGCACCAGTCTGTGACAGGGAACGTGCCCTGTGGGGTGCTGAGACCACCCCTGCACACCCTCCACAGCACTGCAGGCAAGTTTGAGCAGAGATGCTGCGTGTCCCTGCTGTGCTGGTGCCTGTGGCAAGGTTGGCACTGCTGCTCCCCAGGAGCTGAGCCCTCCCAAAGCGGGATTCTGCCATTCCCAGCAGCAGCTAGAAGCAGCACCTACCAGAACTGAAAGCAGAGACTCAAAATGCTGCACAAACTGGGAAAAGCAACCACAACGAGAAGCCCAGGCAGTGCTCTGGATGCCCTGCCTCCTCCCAGCTCCACAAATCCAGCCCCTTTTGCAACAACTCTTCTCAGCACTCTGGTCCATCATTGCCAAGGGGCAGCTAAGTAGCGCCTGGGAGGTGCAGGCATGTGCCAGCCCTTCCAGCCTGAAGCTTCTGCCACCAGATCCTTCCCACAAGAATGCAGCAGCTCCCAGCCCTGGTTCACTTCTTCTGTGAATGCCACGGCACACACCCACTGCCCTCACAATGCATAATACTGGTGCTGACAAAACCTTTCTGCCCTACTCTCAAATGTTCAGTTTAAAGCAAAAATAGCCTACAAATTCAGACATTCTATCCCAGTTTAGTTGATTTGCTAAATGTAAATGTGATATATAAATACAAATGTTTTGTCCATCAGGAAGAAACTGTGATTACATGATCTTGACTGACAGGAGAATTTTTGTCTACAAACTCCCTTCTAAATTTATAAGATGCTCTGGGGGACTTCACGTCTCCATGTCAGATCAGATAAAATGACACCAGGTGAAAAGTTTTGTTACTTCCAGATGAGGAAGCAGCATTTTCACAGCACTATATTTCATTATGGGTTGGGGCAATGACATTTTTGTCTCAATTTACCAGATGCTCTTAAAGCATTTTCTTTTTTGGTTTGTGTAGGGTTGTTGTTTTTTTGTTTTTTTTTTTTTTTTTCTTGTTTGTTTCAATGTGTCTCCTTAGCTTGTACAGCTGCAACGAGTTGAAGGGAACCTCCCTCTTCCTTTCCATGCCCTCTTGTTCCAGAATCACAGCCTTGCAGCTGGGCAAGAAGCACAAGTACCATCAGCCTGAAGTACATTTTCCTTCCCATGCAATTATTCTCCCTGCCACTTACTAACACCAGTCCCTCTACACCCAGAGCATAATAAATGCCTGCTTCCTGTTAGTTGTCTTGATTGGGAATTTCTAAAGGCTTTAAGTAGGCCAAGTGTCCACTCCAATTGAAAATCAATGGATTTGGGGCATACACTTTCCCTGCATGTCCTGAGCAGTCACAGTCCAGTTCTCTATTTGAGACTGTCAGGCTAACCAGGAGCTATGCCTACACTGTCAGATATGCAGCTCAGAGATGAAACATGGATGAGATTAAGGATTGAAACTCAGCCCCTGCCCCAGTGCATGTATTATCTCAAGCCATTCAGACAGCTGATTATACAATGTGGAGCCTAAATGTGTAAGTGTGCTAAAAGATCTGAGTCAGGGATTCCTTTTCTCTTAAAAATAATAAGGCTCAAGCTTCAGAATTTAATTTCCAGAAGTATTTAGGTTGTGACTTGGAAGTCCAGCTCCCAAATTTGGAAATGGCACAGTTGCTTATGATCCCAGGAGCATCAGTGGAACTTTGACACTGAAAATTTTAAGCCCAGTTTATTCAATCAATTGATGATCATTTCCATTTCCACTAAAGAACATCATTCATAAGCATCTAACATTAGTAGGTGGAACTGCCTTTATGTTTGCGAGAAGTTTAACTGAAGGGGTCTGACGCATTCTGTCTCTTTTTCAATATAAATAAAAATGTTAGGAATTGACATAAGGTACTGGAGTTCTCAGGAAACAGGACATGCTATTTGAGAGAAACCAACAGGTATAAAATTGATGAGTAGCCAAAGCAGGTTCCCTCAGAGATGACTGGTGCAGAAGTAGGAAGAGTAAGGTGTTGGATACAGAATCACTGAATTGTTTAGGTTGTTTAAGATCAAGTTCAACCATTAACCCAGCACAGTCACCTATCTCAGCAGAAACTTTGCCGGCCTCATTACCTCCCTTTTCCTTCAGTCACAACTGTATCCTTTCTGGGGGAAAGAAAAAAAAAAAAAGATGAAAGAAAAGCAAAAGAGGGGGGGGGAAACCCAACACAAACAAACAAACAAACAAACAAAAAACCCCACAAAAAAAACACCAAACAAACAAACAAAAAAACCCCACCCCAAACCACAAACAATACCCAAAACAAACAAAGAAAAACAAAAAAAAAACCCACAAAAAAAACAACAAAACAAACAAGCAAACAAACAAAACAAAAACCAAAACAAACAAACAAACAAACAAAACCAACGAAACAAAAAAACCCCACAAAACAAAAAAAACCCCAAATGATACAGTTACCAAATATATTAAATGAAACATTAATTCAGACTTTGGAATTTTTTCCTTTGTACAGAAAGTTTTTGGTTTTGCATAGACATGTTTCCCATAGAATTTCACTGGCTTAGTGAGGGTAACTGTGTGCCAACTGCTGCCCTTCAGCTGAACCTACTCCCTCTGTGGTGGAAGGTACTGTTCTCGGGGCAAAGTGGCACAAAGACTTGGAAAACCACCCTCACTTTCTTGTGAACTCTCACCTTGCATGGAAGGTGATGCGAAATAACACTTATCTGCTTGGAGATAAATTCTGAAAGCTATGACTTCCAAAATGAGAAACTTCTTAACAGCAATACTGCTTTCAAAAAATCTCTTAAAGATGCCACTAAAACTGGCACAAAATCTCAGCGAACCTTTTTATTTGCAACAGATATATTTAAGCATAATTTACAGCGATTCACAGTGACTGCTTAAAGCCATGCCAATCTGAGCACAAGGATCAAGAATAAAAAACATTTTCTGTTAAGAAACAACTGCATTATAGCAAAAAATATGGCAAAGGACTTTCATACAGAATTACATAATAAGATCTTCATCAAAAACCTTGAGGAGGCAATGGAATGCACAACCATTCAGTTTGCAGATGGCCCCAAATTAGGGGAGACCAGTTGATATTCTTAGGGACAGGGCTGCCACCCAGGGAGAGTTGGACAGACTGGAGGCATGAGCTGACAGGGGTCTCATGAAATTCAGCAGGAACAGATACAAAGTCCTGTGCTTAGGAAGGGAGAAGCTCTTGCAATGGCATAGGCTGGGCTCTGCCTGGCTGGAAGGGCAGCAAACAGAGCATGAGTCAGCAGCGAGTCTGGGCACAGAGATGGCAAACAGCATTCCAGACTTCATTAGCAGCAACGTGGCCAGCACAGAGAGGGGAGGGATCACCCTGCTGTATTAAAAAGTCATCAGACCCTTCCTAAAATACTGCATCCAGTTCTGCAGCCTGCCCTTGATGCAAGAAGGACACTGATAAACTGGAGGGAGTTCAGGTGAGCACTTAACCACACAGCCCAGAGAGGTTGTGCAGCCTGGCTCCTTGGACTGTCTCAAAAGCCATCTGAATAAAGCTCTGAACAACCTGGACTGATCTCACAGCTGACTTTGCTTGGAGTAGGAGGATGGACTAGACTCCTTCTGAGGTCCCCTCTGACTTGAGTTATCCTGTGATCCTATAGGTCTAGGTATAAAGGGAAAACATAGAAGGGGATGTGAAATGATGGTTGAAGCTGGGATAATTAAAATATAATGCTGGTAACAAATACAACGACAGGATAACAGATAGTTTTCTGCTTGAAGGAAATAGCAAGAAGAAAACACTTCAAAATTTTTATTCTGAAAGGTTAGAAAAACATGTTATATTAAATTCCTCCGAGGGCTAAAAGCAGCAAAGAGGAACAAAACATATCCAGATATAAACCTGAATTAGTTGAATAGAAAAATATTGAAAGCCAGGAGGGGCAATAAGCAGATGAGAAAAAATCTGAAAAATGAAACACTGCTATGAACAGAAAATCCTGAAAATTAAAAGCAGACCATAATGGCAATGGGAAATACAGAATCAAAAACAGCAATGGAAGCCAAAGATTTTGAGAACTGTTACCTCTGAAATAAAAATCAAAACAAACCAAACAAAAGCAAGCAAACAAGCAAACAAACAAAACTATACAAAGAATTTTACCAGTTCAAAAGGAATAACCAAAGAGTGGAAAGAACTTGACTTCAGTCAAGGTTTCATGCAGAAAAATGCTGAGAAAAAAATCAACACAAGTAAAGTATGAAGTTAACTAGAAATATTCCTAAATCTGTCCTTGTAGAAAAGTCATCACCCAGTGGAAACAAAATTTCTCCATTTACCAAAGTCAGTCATTGCTGTACTTCACTGATCATAATAAATTAAAAATAAAAATAAATTAATACTATTAATTAATAAAAATTAGTAATAATAAATTTTAAAAAACAAACAAAAAATCCTAATTAAACAAACCCAACATTACTAATGATGTAAAGGAATGCAAGATTCTTAAACATTTTCAAATTTCAAAAGTGTGAAGTACTCTAAATTCTTCATACTCACACCAAAGGCCTCCATGTAGACAGGCCCCTCCAAAAGACTGCAATACTACTTAAACCTTTCCATGTTTTTAGCTAGATGACCCACTAAACCAAATTACACTTATGTAGCTAAACTGTACTTTCATACATTTGAGACCTTTTGAGTAATTCCACTGAATTCCATCAGAGATAAAAACATGTAATCTTGCTACTCAGTGTGTCTCAGCAGTATAGCACATCTTATCAATATACCCTCTCTTGTTAGAAGTTACTGACTTGCTGATGCTTAGGAAAAAAACATTCTGGTAAACTTTCCAACACCCTTTGAGATACCAAAAGATGAAAAAAAAACCAAACCAAACCAAACCAACAAACAAACAAAACAAACAAACAAAAAATAACAACAACAACAACAAACAAAACAAAACAAAACAAACAAAAAAAAAATGATAAAATCACCTACAGGAGAACATGTTTGGTAGGTTGGTCAGTGCTTTTCTCCTGGCCTCTGACTTGAAAACATTGTCTTTCTCCTGCAGATGTCTGTCCTCTTCCACACATGGGCAACTGCAGAGACTGCTTTAATCTAACGTTCTGAACTGCTCAGAGGAAGAGCCACTGAGTGACAGACAGATACAGATAAAAAGGCAAAGCAAGAAAGTGCCAAGTGAATTTTTAAGTTCTTTACACAGCAGTGTAAAAAACCTTAAGGCACAGAACAATGTGGGAAATGGTTTTACAGCAAGTAGTCCTTTGCAGTATAATAGGATACTTAGGTAGGGTCACAATATCCTCCTGAAAGCTGTGCTTCAAAAAACACAAGCTATGTCTAGTCAAAGTGATCATACAGGATTAACCAGAGGAAATGTAATGGCCTGTGGATACAAACAGTGAGATTCATTACTTTTGGCCATAAGCTGTTATTTCAGCTTTTTGTAGTGTATTGTACAACCATTTCAAAATAAAAAGAAATAATTCACCCAAACCTCTACAAACCACATAACACATTTACTCTCCATGTAGTCAAGCTTGACTTTTTGTTCGTTTTGTTTAATTACTCTAACTCTTGAAGGAAGTATACCTTAAAATTCAAATAAACAATTAAAGATTTAGTTTGGCAGCTCTTGGAGCTAAATAATTTGTGACATCTTAAGCAACTAAATGATGAAAAGAAATAAATGAACTGAAATGTAGTTACTAACATAGGACTAATTTATCTGAAATGTAAATGAAATCTTTAACAGCAATTCTTATGCAGTGAAATAAACCTGCCACCTGTTGTTGATCAAAGGTCAGTTCAGAATGATTAAATAAATTATTTTACTACTGCAAATCATAGTAGAGCAGCCAAGATTGTGTCCATTTAGAAGTATTAATTCCGTATTTTGTCATTAATATTTTTTTCTGATATGGTGAAGAAAAAGTATTTTAAAAATTAACTTCATATGTTTGATTATGATGATTATTTAATCTGTCAGCAGCCTTTTACAGCAAACACATAGTTTCTAAAGATCTAATGCTATTGTCTGCTATGATTACATTTGTAATCCTGTTAATTTAATCTTCTTACACTTCCAGTATTTCTTTTAAATTAATTAGATTATTCCTGCTATGTACTTTTTATTTGAATCACACAGTTTCCATGACAGATTTCTTCTTCCAAAATGAGGTTAAATATTTCTGGTTTTAAAACAACAAAACCAAAAAAGAATTATGACTTTGTCTGATCATCCCAGTGACAGCTCACATGACCTCATCTGCTGTAACACTTCCTTCATCCCTTGTTTTTAAACCCTTACCTTTCATTCTTTAAAATAGTATCACAATGCCTCAGAATATAGTTAACTTTAAATTTCTTGATTTTGATTCTTTTCTTTCCCTACATTTTAAAACACTATATGTGTATCTTTCTGATGTCATAGCTAAGAGTAGCTTCTGTCACTAAATGCATGCAGTATATTCAGGCTGGTGGTATAGCTGTGCTCTATCACTCATTCCCTGTTAGATCATCCACCTCTGCCTGTAGACAATTCAAGATAAACCCTAACTACTGTAATTGGAAAGAATTTCTTTGCATGCTCTCTGTGGGCATGTTAAAGAAAAGTATTGATTTTTTTAATCAGAGAAAAAGACAGAAAAAAATAAACAACCATTTGCCCTTGGCATTTTACCCTCCTTCACCTTCATGGTAGCACATAGAGTTTCCTTTCCGATGATTTCAGGATAAAGGGACATTCCTCTACATCCTTTAGATCATCTTAAAATCTAAGTTCCTTGGCAATCTAAAATAGGGGGGAGGGGGGAAGACTGCTAAAAACTGCTTGTCCTTCTCCAGGCACAATTGCTAGACCATCAATTATTTATTTTTAATTAAGCAGTGGATGTGCAGAAAACAGCATGAATACAGAAAAGACTCACAGGCAGTAGCCAGGACTGATCAGGCTTTCATTAGTTTTCTTTAATCACAAAGATTTATAAAGCTTCATAAAGTTTCTCCCACCCCTCCCTTCTTTCCAGGCTGAACTTCACTCCTGACTTCTATCTCCCCTCTCAGGCAGCACACGGGGATTAGGAATAGGGGTGGTGGTCATCCCAAAATGCTTCATCTCAGCTGCTCCTGCTCCAGTGTGGGGTTCCTCCCACAGGACCCAGCCCTTCATGAACTGCTCCAGCTGGGTCCTCAGCTTGGGCTGCAGTTCTTCAAGAGCTGCTCCAGTGTGGGTCCTTTCTAGGGGGTGCAGTCCTCCAGGAAAGGACTGATGCAGCACGGGTGCCCTGCAGGGTGACAGGTCCTGCCAGCAGACCTGTGCCAGCGTGGGCTCCTCCCCATGGGCTGTCTGTGGGCTGCAGTCTCCTTCAAAGATTGTGCATTGCTGCAGCCTGGGCTCTCCAGTGGCTGTAGAGTGGATATCTGCTCCACCATGGTTCCCCACGGGCTGAGGGAGGGTGACTTTCTTTCCTCTGGTCTCCACAGGTTATCAGGAATCTCTGCTCTGAAACCTGGACCCCCTCCTCCCCCTCCTTCTTCACCTTGCTGTCCACAGAGTTGTTCCTCTCTTTTTCCCCTCACTCCTCTCTCACAGCTGCTCCACAGCTTCTTTTACCCTTTCCTATAATTGTTGTCACAGAGGCACCACCAGCACAACTGATGGGCTCAGCTTTGAGCAGCAGCAGGTTCACTTTGGAAAATCTGGAGCTAGCTCTGTGAGACTCTGGGATGGCTCCCAATGTCATCTCAGGAAAGCCACCCCTGCAACTTCCCCACTACCAAATCCTTGCCACATAATCCCAGTTTTACTTCTGTTTGATTGCAAGCCATTTGAGAAAAGAAACTGTACCAGATTTCAATTTATCACTTGCTAATCCTGCAGACAAAATATAACACAGTTATATAATTTACAGCAGTAGAGGGAGGACTGCAGGGATCATAAGTAATTCCATATAAATAAAGATGTAGAGATAAGACAAGTCCTGGGACCAAACTGATGAACATCTCTTTTCTGTACTCTTTTGCCATATTACAAAATGCAGTGGCACTGTAAGCTATNATTTCTTTTAAATTAATTAGATTATTCCTGCTATGTACTTTTTATTTGAATCACACAGTTTCCATGACAGATTTCTTCTTCCAAAATGAGGTTAAATATTTCTGGTTTTAAAACAACAAAACCAAAAAAGAATTATGACTTTGTCTGATCATCCCAGTGACAGCTCACATGACCTCATCTGCTGTAACACTTCCTTCATCCCTTGTTTTTAAACCCTTACCTTTCATTCTTTAAAATAGTATCACAATGCCTCAGAATATAGTTAACTTTAAATTTCTTGATTTTGATTCTTTTCTTTCCCTACATTTTAAAACACTATATGTGTATCTTTCTGATGTCATAGCTAAGAGTAGCTTCTGTCACTAAATGCATGCAGTATATTCAGGCTGGTGGTATAGCTGTGCTCTATCACTCATTCCCTGTTAGATCATCCACCTCTGCCTGTAGACAATTCAAGATAAACCCTAACTACTGTAATTGGAAAGAATTTCTTTGCATGCTCTCTGTGGGCATGTTAAAGAAAAGTATTGATTTTTTTAATCAGAGAAAAAGACAGAAAAAAATAAACAACCATTTGCCCTTGGCATTTTACCCTCCTTCACCTTCATGGTAGCACATAGAGTTTCCTTTCCGATGATTTCAGGATAAAGGGACATTCCTCTACATCCTTTAGATCATCTTAAAATCTAAGTTCCTTGGCAATCTAAAATAGGGGGGAGGGGGGAAGACTGCTAAAAACTGCTTGTCCTTCTCCAGGCACAATTGCTAGACCATCAATTATTTATTTTTAATTAAGCAGTGGATGTGCAGAAAACAGCATGAATACAGAAAAGACTCACAGGCAGTAGCCAGGACTGATCAGGCTTTCATTAGTTTTCTTTAATCACAAAGATTTATAAAGCTTCATAAAGTTTCTCCCACCCCTCCCTTCTTTCCAGGCTGAACTTCACTCCTGACTTCTATCTCCCCTCTCAGGCAGCACACGGGGATTAGGAATAGGGGTGGTGGTCATCCCAAAATGCTTCATCTCAGCTGCTCCTGCTCCAGTGTGGGGTTCCTCCCACAGGACCCAGCCCTTCATGAACTGCTCCAGCTGGGTCCTCAGCTTGGGCTGCAGTTCTTCAAGAGCTGCTCCAGTGTGGGTCCTTTCTAGGGGGTGCAGTCCTCCAGGAAAGGACTGATGCAGCACGGGTGCCCTGCAGGGTGACAGGTCCTGCCAGCAGACCTGTGCCAGCGTGGGCTCCTCCCCATGGGCTGTCTGTGGGCTGCAGTCTCCTTCAAAGATTGTGCATTGCTGCAGCCTGGGCTCTCCAGTGGCTGTAGAGTGGATATCTGCTCCACCATGGTTCCCCACGGGCTGAGGGAGGGTGACTTTCTTTCCTCTGGTCTCCACAGGTTATCAGGAATCTCTGCTCTGAAACCTGGACCCCCTCCTCCCCCTCCTTCTTCACCTTGCTGTCCACAGAGTTGTTCCTCTCTTTTTCCCCTCACTCCTCTCTCACAGCTGCTCCACAGCTTCTTTTACCCTTTCCTATAATTGTTGTCACAGAGGCACCACCAGCACAACTGATGGGCTCAGCTTTGAGCAGCAGCAGGTTCACTTTGGAAAATCTGGAGCTAGCTCTGTGAGACTCTGGGATGGCTCCCAATGTCATCTCAGGAAAGCCACCCCTGCAACTTCCCCACTACCAAATCCTTGCCACATAAACCCAGTTTTACTTCTGTTTGATTGCAAGCCATTTGAGAAAAGAAACTGTACCAGATTTCAATTTATCACTTGCTAATCCTGCAGACAAAATATAACACAGTTATATAATTTACAGCAGTAGAGGGAGGACTGCAGGGATCATAAGTAATTCCATATAAATAAAGATGTAGAGATAAGACAAGTCCTGGGACCAAACTGATGAACATCTCTTTTCTGTACTCTTTTGCCATATTACAAAATGCAGTGGCACTGTAAGCTATGTTCCATATTCCACAAGCATTGTGCTTTTTAACAGATAAACACTCTCTCTCCTCAGAACAAAATAATGCCAGTTAAATGTGATCAGCAGCAGGGAAAAGAACTGTACAGACCTGAGTCTCTAGTCAGCCAAACCAAAGGTAGCAACTTCTGGAGAACAGAGAAATGAAGATGAGCTTTGGCTGTAATTATCTGAACTAATTCAAGAGACTAGAGTGAGTACAACTCAGACAGATCAGACAGATAAAAAAAGAATATGTCAAGCACATGAGTTTATTAGCTATTATTGTAAAAAGAGGCATAACAGGCATTTTTTGTACCTAATTACAGATGCTAAAGACAACAGTAGTAGATTCATCTCAGGAATACGTAGATTCTTTTCTTCCAATTTTGACTTTTAAATTAATGCTATAATAATGATTTTCATTTTAACTACAGCTCCAGTGGTAATTACTTCTATCAAAATTAAAGATGTCACTTAACTATACAGAAATAGTGATTTTAATATATCAAGTTCTTATTAAATAGACACTCAAACACTTGCATTTTGTTTAGCTTGTTATCCAAAAAGAAGAAAACAAAAAGAATGACATTTATTCAATGCAATGTGAAGAGTATTTGTGCTTAGCCACTAGCTGGTTGAAGACTATACCCCAAGATATGATAATGTAGGCTTTCCTAACTTTATTAAACAAAGCTCTTCTCAGTTCACTTACTCAGTCTCCTCTAAGTAGCTGCCATGTCTATCTATTTATTCCTATGTTATCAACACTAAAATATCCCTTTCATTCATAATCATCGTGGTTGTGTCACAGCCATTCATTTAATGACATTAATGGTTTCCATTCTATCTTTTGAAAGTCACAAATACAGAAACGAAAATATAAAATATTTACAGTACTTTATTTTCCTTTCACAAGTTATATAGATCCAGTTTTGCTGGTTTCTACTTTGGCTCCTTCTGAAGATGAAAGCTATACTGTGAAGTTCTCAGCTAGAATCAGATGCAAGAGTGCTGCTGCCCACAGACTGTGTCACTCTCAGACCAAAATTCTGGCCAGAGCTGTAAGAACTAGTAAAGAGGTCTTTTAGAGCAAAGCTTACCCTTTCAGTTTGGTAAGTAAAGGATTCCACCACTTGGCACTATGCAGCTTTCACGCCACCAAGCACGGCTGTAGCTAAGGTGGATTTATCATAGCACAAAAGGCTCAAGTGTGACTGTAAAGGTAATTTCTCTCTCAGTACCACCCTGAGAAACACTGGCTGCAGCCACTGTTCTAACTCTCCTCTCCTAAAGATCAACAGACCAAGTTCTACTGTTTTTCTTTCCAAGCAGAAATTACAAAATTAACTCTCACAGAAGATACTATTCTTAGAAGACACATTAATTTATTTTAGAAAGTCAGCAAAATATAGAGAAGGAAAAAAACCAGGAGTACCCCAAAACTGACACCAGCCAAGGATATACTCAACTAAGAACATACTCAACTTTGTAAGGCTCTATTTGGCAGACAGGTGGAACACAGAATAAGTGGATCACAGTAGTGTCAGAAAGTTAGTAAACAGAAAGAGTGCTAACAGCTAAAAGCTATCAGAAGACTAATTATTTTTTAATTTTGCCCAAAGAAAAATATGATGTATTTAAGCTATTTCTAATATATATTGGACTAACTATAACCTGTTGTTAGAAACTTCAAAGCATGGAGGTTGGAAAACCTGAAACTCTTTGTGACTATAAACATTAGATATTTGCTCCTGAAAACAGAATTCTTTGCCAAAACTCAAGCCTGTTATTCGTTACTTTCCCAGCAGAAACAGAGAACAATTCTTTACTCTTTCTCACAAAAGCACTTCACATCTTCGAGTGCTTTTCCCATGCCTCCCCAGTGTGTCTCTTTTTTATGCAAAACATCCACTTAAAATTCATTTTTTACTAGACGTTAGGTTTTTTAGGTTTCTGATCACCCTTATTCATATTTTAAACTGTGGATGCCCAAAACTGGAGATGGTATTCAATGCAAACTGAGTAAAACAGGAATTATTTACTATCTTGCATACGGCAATGCTGTTTCTACATTCCATTTTGGTTTTTTTTCTTCTCCCTCATCAGTCTACATCAGTAGGTAACATTCAGTTTGCCGTGCTTCTCTTGGGATTTTTTCCTGGTGTTGCTACACAGTTAATCATTCCCTGTCTCATATTCTGTAAATTCTTGGAGCTTAGCAATATATCTCACTTCTCAGAAAGAATTTATTATTGTGATTGCTTCAGCCAGCTTCCTACATACCTTAGTGTGGAAACCATTAAGCTCAAAGGAGCTAAGCTTTGACTAATAAATAAAAACAATAAAATATCTAGTCCATCAGTTGTCTGTGGGGCCAAAATATCTTTGACATTAAAGTTAGAACAGGTAGGTAGTCTGAATGCAGCATGTTTTACCACCATCACTCTGCTCACTGTCATGTAGAAGTACAGGAAATACAGCACTGCTGTTAATCTCTGTTGTCCTCAGGCCAAGATCTGGTAAGAAAAAAACAACTCCAAGAATTAGAGACTAAAATTATTTTCCCATCCCTTACAGCTTCAGATAAACTCTGAAAATCACCTAGAATGCAAGATATTTCTGTATTTTCTTGACATGTCTCCTTTTATCTCTTAACTCTGCAGCCTTCAATTTACTTCCTCTACTGCCCTCCCCCTGCAAAATAAAAAAAAGAAAAGAAAGTCAGATCTAGACTGCCAGAATCTCATAATCAGCAAAAGCAATGCAGCCTTTGACCAGAAAGGTAACTAAAGAAAGGTCTTGCACAGCTCTGAGCTGCTACAAGCTTGCCAGATCTCTGAATAGGCACCTATGCCATACTTACCTTTCTCTAGCAGCTTTATAAAGACGGGTACAATGAACAGATCATAGAGTCATACAATATGTTGAGTTGGAAGGAACCCAGAAGGATCATCGAGTCCAACTCCTGCCCCTGCACAGGACAACCCAAGAGTCACACCATGTGCCCAAGAGCATTGTCCAAACTCTCCTTGAGCTCTGTCAGGCTGGTGCTGTGACCAGTTCCCTGTGGAGCTGTTTCAGTGCCCAGCCACCCTCGGATATCCACCTTTTTCTGATACCCAACCTAAACCTCCCCTGACACAACTTCAGGCCATTCCCTGCTCACCACAGAACAGAGATCAGTGTCTGCCCCTCCACTTGCCTTCATGAGGAAGTTGTAATTGCAATGGGATCTCCTCTCAGCCTTCTTTTCTCTGGGCTGAACAGACCAAGTGACCCCAGTCACTCATTGTATGGCTTCCCCTCTTGACCCTACACCATATTCCAAGCCCTATGATCATTCCTACATTGTGGCACCCAGAACTGCACGTAGTGCTCAAGGTGAGGCTGCACCAGTGCAAGGTGGAGCAGGACCATCACCTCCCCCATTGTCCAGCCATGCAGTGCACTGTCTGCTTCCCTATTTTTGTGCATTCATCTCATTCTTTTCTTCACAGACAGTGGCCGACTCAAAGTGTAGCAAAACCAGTAACCACTTCAATGTGTCCCAGTGACTTTTGTTATTTCTCTGACATTTAAAAAAGAAGGTTACAAAAAAATCTGTCTGCAGCTTAAAAAGGTAGAACAGGATTGCTTGTTTGTTCTGGTTTTGGCTGGGTGTCCTAGGTTGACTGTATGATGCTTTTATCCCCATCCATCTGTTTAGTTCAGAAATAAGCTTTGAACATTTAAGACTGGTTCTGAGAGCAAGTGTTGGAACCAACCCGAAACAACCTTGTTACTGGCCTCACCTGTACTGGAACCAAGCAGAACCCACCACAAACCCCACAAAAGCTCTCACCAGAAGGTTCCCTCTCCTGCTGCTGTAGCAGGCTTCTGCTCTGCTCCTGTTGAATTTCTGAAGCTGAAGCCAAAGGTTTTTTGGGACTGTTCTGCTATTGTTTGATCCAGGGGACACCAGGACCATCACCCAGGGCCTCCCCCCCACCCCCAAAGCGAGATGCCAGGCCTGAGACTGAGAAAAGAGCCGAGGACACACCCACTGAAAGGACTTTTCTGAATTTGCCATCTCTCCAGAATGGCAAGAGGGTTTATTGTGTAGATTTGTTCATTCTTTATGCCTGTGGGTGTTTTGTTTTGTTAAATAAAGAGTTTTTTCCACTTTTCTCCAAGGAAATCTATTTCCCAGACCAGTTTGGGGGGATGGGTGGCTTGGATCTGCTTTTGGAGGGACTCCTTTCAGAGGTTTCCTCCCAAATTTGTCCTAAACCAGCACACTGGGATAATGTCAATTTTCTTCACAGTAACTGGTATGGGCTGTGTGTTGGATGTGTGCTGGAAGCAATGTTGATAATTCAGGGATGTTTTCATTATGGCTGAGCAGTGCTTGCACAGAGCCAAGACCTTTTCTGCCTCTCACCCCTGTCCACCATCAAGGAGGCTGGGGGTACACAAGGATTTGGGAAGGGACACAGCTGGGACAGCTGACTCCAACTGACCAACAGGAAATCTCAGACCACATGGCATCATGCTCAGAATATAAAGCTGGGGAAGAAGAAGGAAGGGAGGGAGGATATCCAAAGTAATGTTGTTTGTCTTCCCAAGTAACTGCTATGTGTGAGGGAATTCTGCTTCTCTGGGGATGGCTGAACACCTGCTTGCCCATAGAAAGTGTTGAATAAATTGTTTTGCTTTGCTTGCACATGTGGCTTTTCTTTACCTATTAAACTGTCCTTACCTCAACCCATGAATTTTCCTGCTTTTACTCATCCAAGTGTACCCCCATCTCACCAGGGGAGGAGTGAGGGGCTGTGTGGAGCTTGGTTGCCAACTGGGGTTAAGACACAACAATGTGAATAGTAAGTCAGCAAATATTTCAGAATAGAGTAGATCACTTGGCAGGAACCTGCAGTGACCTGTCGCCCTGTTTTTGAAAGCCTTCTGAAAAGTTACCAGTCAGCCAGCTTTCCTTCTCCAGGAAGGAATGTAAACAAACTATTGTTTTTAGTACGGTGCATGAGAAAATCTGACTCGAAAATATAAACTTTTCAGAAGGCTTTCAAAAACAGGGTGACAGCGACCATCTAGTCCAACTGCCTAACCAATTCAGGGCTGACCAAAAGTTAAAGCATGTTGTTAAGGGCATTGTCTAAATGCCTCTAAAACACTGATAGGTTTGGGGCATCAATCATCTCTCTAGGAAGCCTGGTTCAGTGTTTCACCATCCTCTTGGAAAGAAGTGCTTCCTAATTTCCAGTCTGAACCTCCCCTGGTGCAGCTCTGAACCACACTCACACATCCTGCCACTGGATAACAGGGAGAAGAGCTCAGCACCTCCCTCTTGCCTTCCCCTTCTCAGAAAGCTGTAGAGAATAGTGAGGTCACCCTTCAGCCTCCTTTTTGCTAAACCAGATGAGCCCCAAAGTCCTCAGGCACTCCTGACAGGATGGAGCCTGCCAGCCCTTTCACCAGCTGTGCGGTCCTCTGGCCACACTCAAGCACCTGCATATCCTTAAATGGTTGGGGCACAGAACTGTGCCCAGTGCTCAAGATGAGGCCACATCTACACCAAATACAGCGGGATAATCCCCTCTTTAGCCCAGCTGGTGCTGCTGTGTTCGATGCAGTCTGTCCTCTGGGCTGCCAGGGCACACTGCTGACTCCCACTGATCTGCTGCATCAGACCCAGCACCCCCAGATCCCTCTGTGCAGGGCAGCTCCCCAGCCACTCCTCCCACAATTCATACTTGTGTCCAGTGGAACTTTTTCCTAGGTTCAAAATCTGGCATTTTTCAAAATCTATAAATTTGTTAAACTTATGATTAGTAAGGTAGCAGAGCAGACACCCAGAGTTAAAGCTGAGTATTAATATGATCCCTTCAAGTACAGAAAAACATCTCTCAGACCCCACAGGCTGTTGAAATAAACAGCCCAGATGGCACTCACATCAAAAACTTTATTAATAAAAAATAAGATATTTAATTTGGCATTTGAAACTATGTTCCAGGAAAATTTTGCATGGTATCTAACTCCTCCCAGCAGAAGGCTAAACATGGGAATTACAGATCATTAATATAAACACTTGTGCCTGTTCTGCAGCATAAATGAGGGTTCCTCCATTCACCAGTAATGGCATTCCTATTACTACAAGTGGTTTATGACACCACCAAATTATAAAAAGTGTAATCAATGCAAGAATGTTGAAAGAAGTTTTATTTTCATTTTAATAGTTCATAATTTGCTGAAATTAAAAAAGAGCAGGGAAGGAGCTTTGTACATGCCTAATTTTACTACCCAAAATTTGACGAGTAAATTGATACTCTTCCAAGACAAAAGACAAGAGTTGAAGAGATGTATTTTGGCATCTATTGGTACAATACTTCACCCAATTCCTGCAGGGAAAAAGATCTTTTTGCCAAGAGTACAAGATGGTCTGAATGAAAGGCAACAAGCCCACAAACAAACAAAAAACACCATGAAAAAATCCCAGCTCATTTTAAGTGTCTGGAAAGTTTTGGTAGCATCTCTTGGGTAGCCTTGATGCAGGATAAATGAAGAGTCAGCCGTGAGGTCTGTAGGTCACTACTACAAGCACCCAGAGTCCCCTCTGCAGTACATCTCTGCAGTACATCTCTGTCATCTTGGTGTCCAGTAGAAACCACCAAGGGCTCTCCACAACCAAAGATTTTTCTCTGGGATGCAAAGGACCATATCTGATGTTCAAAACTGAATATTAACTGTTGCATGTAGGAGTAGTAGAGAGAAACAAAATATGTACTGGTAGTGGCAGTGTAGTGATCTGCTGGAGACACAGAAACTTCATTTTGTAAGAATAAAATCTCCAAGAAAGTACTGGGCAAATGTCTTTTTATTTTTTACTTTTACTTTTTAAATCAAACACATGGCTTAGTAGAACACTTAACTTGTAACTCATAGTCCAAAGCTACAACAGCACCTGTGAATACTGCAATTCTCCTGCGTCACAAGAATGAAGTGCCTTTTTCCCCCTTCTTTTTACTGTTACTCTATTGCAGTTGGGTTTTCCAGAAATCACTAGTGGGCTTCTATGTAAGATGAAAACAAAATAGGAAAACCAGATTACTGTATGCTTATCTTCAGTGCAACTCTCAAAGTCTTTTCTGTGACAGAAGAGTACATGATCAACTTTGAAATGCAAATTCTCAGGAGAAGAAACCATAAGCCTTATATTTCAAAAAATGTTTTTTATGTTTTTCTTTGGAAAGCTCTTTCTTGCCTCAAATCCATGTAAAACAAATCATTTCTCTCAATGGGTACGCTAAGAGGCACCTTAAGTGCCTCTTCATAAGTCTATCAAGTCACAACTTTTGCAAGAGACATCAGTCTCAGGGTTACATTTTCCCAAGTGCTCATCAGTTCCCCATCTCCACACCAGATCAGGCAACAGCCCCTCTGGCTTCCAGGTGTGCCAAACACAGTTGGCTGTTCTGCAGGGTTTAGGAGAGGGCTGCCCAGATATCAGTTAATTATAATGAAGACCAGGTCCTGGACTACCTTCAAAAATAGGATCTGCAACCTTTTTTTTCTAGAATGTTTTTAGGGAGATGGTATCACAAGAAGTAAGACTATTGTATCTATTGGCCCTGGCACATCCCTGACACTCTAAAAGACAGCTACTAGAAGAACTGAAAATAATTCTTGTCAAGGATAATGTAGGTATTACAGGATTTTGCAACCAGAACAAGTATTTTGGGTAATATGGGAAACTGATTACAGCTGCTTAAGACTACAGGTCAAGTTAATGATTTTGGGGTAAAATCTCCTGAAGTGGGTCACATTCAACTGTTGGAATAGTTTCAAAGGACTCCATTGAGAGTTATCTCCTAGAAAAATGCAAAAATGTCACACTGGGAGCTGAGCCCAGGAAATCCCATTTGTAGAGATGCCATAGCCTTCAGCAAGCCAGAACACCAGGCAACCTGCAGGCACACTCCAAATCCTGGCACACCTAATTAAAAACATCACTCAGTGTGTGCAAGCGAAACTGTTCTTGCATCTCTTTCCTGGCACATTATTCTAAATCAAAATTTATCACAACTGCTTAAGAATCTTTGGAAAGCACTGCTTTTTCCAGGTTCTAGATATTGGAATGTTCTGTTTGGCAGCAGCGTGCATGTCCACGCCACTGCCCTGTAAGAGCCTACAGCTTCAACAGAGTCAGACTTAGCTACGGAGGAAGGCACAAGCAAGAAGCAGGTCATTCTGCTTGCCTTTGCACCCTGAGGAATCAAATGTCTGTTGCATAGTAGGCTCTGAAAGAATTAGCAACAACCTGTTAGATGGAAACAGGCAAAAGCCTAGTGTAGCTTTGCTGTAACAAAAACATTGCACATCATCACTGAAGATCAGGAAAACGTTGCAGGATAACTGAATTGACCCTAAGATTTTTTTTGCCCTCAACAGCCATCCTCCTTCTTTTGAGAGGGACAGTGTCATAGCAGTGTTCTTTTTCTGAGACAAATTTTAAAAAGCATTTGAAAACTAAAGAATGTAACAAAAACTAAAGGATTTTTCCGAACCTTTATAATCAGAATGCTACAGTTTGTGTCACAAACTTTTCAAGACACCAATCAAACCAAAAGCTGAATGTAAAATGAATAAAAATAAAGCATCAAACAACTAAAACAGAAGGAAATTGACTTTTAGAAATACTTTGAAATTGCAAGTTCATCAAGAACTGATAAAACAACTGCTGCAATTATCTAAATACATGAAAAGAATATTCCTACAAGCAGATAAGCGTGGCATTCTTGGGTTTATTTTGTCTGACAGAAGAAATCAAAATCTGATCAATAAGAAGTCTTTATTTATGAGCAGCTTGGAGCAACCATATGTAAGTCAGATGTTGAAATACATTTTTGAAGCCTTCAGAAAAAATGAAAATTAAAAATAAAGTCACAAAGCTGTATAGAGAAGACTAAACAAACATTTTTTCCTCCATTTGTGCTAACTTTTGCCTGTTAACAATATGATTTTTTTTCAGTTGGTTACTTTGTACACAACAATAAACTGTAACACTTTTTCTTTTCTTAGGATTTTTTAAAAATTATTTATTTCACCAGCTAAGAATAAGTAACAGAACTGAGGATCAGTTTATTCTTAAGATCTCTCATATAGGTCTGCTGGGAGGCACAGTCAGCAACTCAGAAGTGAAGTCAGGAAGGATGTCATTGCCCTTGGGTAGCCAGCATTCATCACAGCAGGCAGCCTTTATTGTCCAGCGTGCTATAATAGATTCTCAGTAGGGAAGGCAGCATGTAGTAGCATGATGACGTGCAAGATAATGCCTAAAAACACAAAACTGTTTGAGAGGGTCTGTTAGGAGTGAGTGTTTACAGTGGCACTGGAAGGGAAGAAAGGCAGAAAAGGCAGAATGACCTGGTTCTCCTTTTAGTCACGAACACTGGTAAACATTTTTCATTCTGTATCATGTTCAGGGAACCAAAATAAGTTTCCTTCCATCATGCAGTTTTTATTTGGTCATTGCTTGCTTACCTCTCTTTTGCAGTTCTCTCCTTAACTCTGCCATTTATGACATCTTGTTTTCCCAAAACAGAAACTGAATATAAACAGGAAACCCTTAGGTCTTTAACGTACTACAAACTGCTTCCTAGTTCCTTATGTGATAGGCAAACCAATAATCACTGTCACTGAATATATTTTACTTACTTAAAATGGCTGGAGAAGCTGAGCTGAAGTCTCAGAATCATAGAATGGTTTGTGTTGGAAAGGACTTTAATAAACCATCTAATTCCAATCTCCCTGCCATGGGCAGCAACACCTTCCACTGGACCAGGATGCTCAATGCCCTGTCCAACCTGGCCTTGAACATTTCCAGGGACGGGACATCCACAACTTCTCTGGGCAAACTCTTCTAATACCTTACTGTCCCTCACAGAAAAGAACTTCATTATCTAATCTTCTCTTTTTCAGTTAAAGACATTGAAGTCAGTTATGGTCATTAGAATCAGCTGAAGAAAAAAAGAAAACAAGAAAGTTTACAGCAAATAATTTTATACAGAAAAATGGGTAATTCAGATCCAAAATATTTCTCTGAATACTGGGCCACAGTATGTCGTGTTAAGCCAAATTGCAACTGACTGCAAGTTTTCCAGTAGCGACAGTACAAAGGTGCTGTGCACGTGGGTATTTGTGCACACACATGCACATGAATGAAAAAGGTAGTACTTTGCAAGATGGCCATTCTCTTGTTTCTCAGTAAATCTCTTTCAGATTTCCTTGAATCAGGTTTTGAAACTCTGTTTACAGATTTGCTCCTAATTAAGTAGCTCCACTCACCTCAGCGATGTCAGTTGTTATTTAGAGTGAATTAAGACTGCAGCAGTTGGCATTCTACCACACTGAGTAACAACAGATTCAGTGAAGGACTAAAACACCTGAAGGCAAGATCCAAAATGCCTTCCAGAAGCCTGTCAGCTTTTCTAGTGCTGCAAGGCTACACTGATATCAGGGTTGCAAGAGGCATGAAGCCAGGATAGCAAGTAGATGCGACAGACACTTCAGTCTGCTATAGAGTTACTCAATCATGCTTTACAGAGTGTCTGTCCACTAATTGCAAGACACAGTGTGCCAGGACATGATGTGCTGCATGCCACCTCCACAGTGGTGCAATGTTCTCCATTATCAGAGCCTACTCTTTTACTTTGGGAGGATACAGGATTCCACTAAGTGTAAAGAAATACAGCAGCTCCTGCAAGACTTTGGGAGACTTCACAAAACAATTAATATAAAATAAATTAAAAGTTCTTCCAATAAAGATATTACTTAGCCATGAGCTCTTTGGTCAGCTTCAGGTATACTTTTGGTTTAAAAAAAGAAGCAAGAGTAAATGGATTACTTCTCTGTTAGCAGGGGGAATTGGCTGCAGCCAGCACTTTGAATAATTCACACTGTCTAGCTACTTGTTTCTGGATTTGACTTTTTTAAATCATGAGGTAAAGAGGTCATGTAAAAGGAAAGTGAGTTGTTACAGAGCAGTAGTTAGAGCCACAGTCACCACTACACTCTCACTCTGCAGCTAGGATTCATGGATCAAGAGCTGATACTCAAATGGGCACGCAGTGTGGAAAGCTATCCAGGGACCCACCTTCCCCTACAAAGGGCTAGAGGAATACCATCACCCCACTGCCACTCTAAAGCACCACGGACACAAGAATAGATATGATTGACAGGGCATAAACTGGGTTGAGGAAAATGCAAAAATACATAGTCTTTGTGAAAGCTGGTCCTATTTTCTTGATAAAATGGCAGCAGTATTAATCAACGTGCCATCTTTTTGGTAGGTTTAATCTTAGAAAGAAAAAGGTGTGCAAACTTCCAAGGATGAGATGTCTCTGAGATTCCCACTAAGTAACTTCTGCTTTCTGTGTGAGAAATGGAAGACACAAGCCACTGGATTACTATTTTACATCCCACAGCAGTAATTCTTTTTTTCAATAATTTTAATTCCTTTCAAGTACCTTATAAGAAAACAAACCTACTTGATGTTCCTTCAGTCTTGCAGCTATTTTGCTTTCACACAATTATAATATAGTCATACTGCCTCTCAAGACAGTTTCTACTGAGAAGCCCAATTAACACTCAGCACTTTAAAGAGGTAGAATTTAAGAGTTTGGTGTTCACCATTTTTTAGCCAGCTAAATGATGAGTATGATTTATTCTGCATAATAAAAACAAGAACAAAAAAAGTAATAGAAAAAGACGACAGGCCCAGCAGGGGAACACTTAAATACAGCTTGTTATTAATCAATTTATTTCACGGGGTAGTTTCTAAGCAGCACAGTGAGCCCATAAAAATAATGGGAGTGAAAAACTGGACACTCTAATTCTTAAAGGATGCCGATCACTGAGGATTAAAACCATTGCATAAGAACATGAAAACAGCACTAGGCCCTCAGCTATGGGATAACGCAGTTATTTGAGAAATCTATGGCAGAAAGCTTTGGCTTCCATTTTTATTTGTGCAATTTAGGTAATGGGGAAAAATGCATTATGCCCTTCTGGAGCTGTAGTGATGAAGCACATTCAGAACAAGCAAGGTCAACAACCGTATCTGTTTACAAACAGTTAGATTACAAATCTGCTAACTTGCATCCTGAAAGCTCCTTACCAAGTCAGATTAACATGGAGTTTCTGTTTATCATCCTGACATAGCTAAAGAACGTAGCCCAAGGAATATAAATGGCTCCAATGGCTCCCCGTTTTCAACAATGTAAACTTAACTAAGAGCTGCCTGCCTGTTTCCTGAATTTACAGTAGAATGTGTACAATATTTCCAAAAAGCTATACAGGAATCACAACTCATCTCTCCAGACACATCAACTGTAATCTTGTTGACTAAACAGATTTCTGAAGGCTGAAAGAGTAGATACAAAATTTTATCAATAACTTAGACCTTCAGGACACGTATGTATGCAAAACAGAATACAAAACTCTTTGGACAGCAATGAATGAACAAAACCACCCTGTTTTAAATTAAATAAATTTTGTGGGGTACACACCTCATTTATGGAGGTTTATGGAGATTTTCATTTTAAGTGGCTCAGGACTAAGTATATGTAGCAAATTACAATGAGACAAGCAGATTGCCTGGATTGCCCTGTCTGTCACCCTACCACAGGATATTACAGTGGGCCTGCCTTTTTGGGAAGCAGAATTACTGTTTGGAAGCATACTTGCTTCCATCAGAAAAGCCATTCTGCAGTGAATGCTGTTTCTCACAGCTCTAAATGTAGTTTTTAGAACAGACATCCTTCCTTTCACTAAGATTGAATTAAGGGTGCAGAAGATGATAGAAATTAGACTCAATATTACACATACACAGAACTTCAGAAAAATCTTGGTTTACATATTCTGCCTTTTAATAAACTAAATACCCATTGCTACAAGCCCTTTGTCTACTCCTGGGTCAGAGAATGCAAACCATCACTGTTAAAGACACGGTCATTTATGAATACACAAACACACAGAGGAGAGAAAACAGAAATGAACAAGTATCAGTCCATATGTTTAAGAAGATGAACTATGGGTGAATTAAGCAGCCCAGATGGCAAGTGATGGTGGCAGAAGCATGCTCTGGGTCCACACCTTCTCCCAGAGGGGCCTCCTAGCAGGCATCCCTGCCAGAAATTACAGTTCACCAAAGCAGGGTGGGCAAAATGTGGAAAATAGGAAGATTATACAGAAGGAACACACTCCCTTGAGACTGAGTGAAGAGGGCAGGTCACTCACAGAGTCTACTGAGTATCAGATTTTGTCTGTGACTAGGCTTATCTTTAAACTATTACATTTTTATTTGCTGCTATATATCTATAACCTAAGTATTGTATTTTGCAGCAGCCAAATGTAGGTAAAGGTTAGAAGAGATAATTCTTTCTGCAAAAATAGTCTAATCTTTTTTTTTTTTTTCCAAAGCAGTTTATGAAGGAAAATTAAATCTAAAATGAAAAACTGCAACTCATGAGACTGTCTCCAAGATGCTGCTGAGGAACTTCTTTTTTCCTTTTTTGCCTTATCTCAATGCTACATTTTATCCTAGTTTTCTTCATGATATGAAAGGATGCTGCTGGGCTTCTTTTTGTTAATTAGAAACAAGATCTCAAGACCAATCTAGAAACAGCCGAAGAAACTATTCTTTCCACAAATACTTCAAAGTGATCTTCTGTTATATGACAGGAATTTTAAATATTGTAAAAAATTGCTCACAAAAGGCTGACCCTCAATTAGCAACTTTCAATTGCATATGGAAGAGTGACATGATACTTCTTCTGACAGCTAAAAAGCAATTAAAAAAAAATTTAAACCTTCTCATTCAAATTGAACTATAATTTCCAAGTAGTATGTGCAATAGAACCTAAAGAATTTGCAAGAAATCTAGGTCAAAATAATTTCATTTTTGACTTCGTGAAATTAAAAAAAAAAAAAGAAGAAAATAGATGAATCCACATGAAAATTAACATGTTTGAGAGAGAGAGAGTCAAAGTCAAAGACATGCTCAAGACAACATAGATCAAATAGGACATGAAACACTCTGAAACTGTATGTATACACCTAAATATAGTAAAAAAGAGTTCTAAAAGAGTCACTTTTTATTTAACATACCACTGATCAAAGCAGTACCAGTGCAAAACAAATAACTTCAAAACAAGCTGCAACAGAGTAACAGTTTGGACTAATATCATCTCCGGATGGAGTTTTCTACTTAACAAGTAGCATGAAGTCTTGCTGCCAAAATTATAGCCACTCCATTCTGAACAGAGGAAGAAGCAGAGAGATGAATAGAACACTTTGTGTTGCACTAACCACCCTAAACACATGATCCTTCTAAAACAGCCTTAATCCTAAGCACTTGAAAGGACATGTATGACAAATGACTCGAGATATTAACATCAGACCATTCACTAAAACACAGACCACAGAAATTCTAAGGAAATGTGGTATGACAAGGCAACAGCCAGATCAAAAAACCCTATTAAACTTCCTAACAAAAGCCTGTAAAATCAGTTCAGTGCTTGTACATAGAAATTTGCTTCACTCAAAAAGAAAAAGCAGACTGATTTCACAGCAGGGAGCTTCTTGACTCATAAAACTGAGGTCATGAAGTAACTCTCAAGAAGAAATTAAAATATAAAGCAATTTAAATTCACCAGTCTAGTAATGAAACAGCACACAGGTTTACTTTGTCAGAGAGATATTGTAGATAATATACGGATCACACTGACAGGGAAGTAACTGAGTAAAAACTGCAGCATTTTCAAAAGTATGAGGCATAAGATTCACATTTAGATACTCAGGAAATTTACCACCACAACTAGAGAAATTTAAAAGCAGGTTATATCAATTCCAAAAGGATCACTGTAAAATATCTCATCAGAAAAAATGCTCAGTTTGCTAGAATGCTTCTAACATCTAGTTTTGTGGCCAAACACCTAAGAATGACTCTTTGCTGTTAGTTTTCCTATAACATGCACACAAAAAAAAAAGAATTTAAAGGGTTGAATTGAGTTACCCATACTGCCACTCATAAAACATGAAAACAAAAAAAGCAATTAACAAACTTAACCTGAAAAATATCAACACCGTATTTGTCAGGCCTGAATTTAAGAAAATAAGCAGCATGCCAAGTAGTTAGTGTCATCCATGGATAGAAAGATAGACACCCTCATTGGGAAATTCAAGAGAAAAGTTCAAATTTAGCTATGCAGAAATAAATGATGGAGCCTGGAGAGATTAGGCCTTGTGTACGCTGTGCCCTGGTGTGCAACTTTCTGTCTGATTTCAGTCATCTCCACACACAGCTCTTACTGGCTTCAGTAAGGGCCAAGGATTTTTGAACTTCCTCACATTAGTAAGAATTTAGCATTGCAGAAAATCATGTCTAGCAATGACTGAATTTAATTCTCTTTAGGAACAGCTAAGACCCAAGATTTAGAACTGCAAAAAATATCAGTACAGGCATTACACTGCTTTGACCTTAGCATTGAAACAGAGTAGACAAAAATGTGAACCTTTATTATGATAGTTCTTTTCATTTCTGTCCAGTTACATGTACAGGTATAAGACAGGAGCCACAAGCACTGCATATACTCTTAAGTCATTATGTTTTGCTTTTATCACAAGGAATGCTACAAATGCTACCAATACTAGAGGTTTTTTTTATTTTGAAGACAATTTATGCCATGACAATTAAGTTCTGTTTAAGCCCTAGTTTCTATTTTATGAATCTGTAATTTCCCTAAAAATTCAAAAGAGAAACAATCTAATTATTTGGGTTTTTTTCAGAGAACCTTGAAATTATTAATCTGTTACTCTTGCTTTCTGAACCTTTACCAATCAAGTTGTTTGACAACGTTTCTTAAAAACTACTTGAGACTGAAAACAGCATGGAAACAGAAAAGGAACTGAAATAAACTTGGATGGATTCAGAGGTATTTGCATTATAAAATTAAAATGCAAGAAGTGCTGAATGACAGCAAATGGCAATTGAAAAGATAGATCTCAGAGAAGCCTCATGAGAGAATATCATGAAAATGGCAAGTACTTCAATTTTAAGATGGATTTGCAATTGTCTATTTGTGAGTGTTGATAATACCTTAAAATCAATAAGACAGAAGTGAAACATATGGTGCCTGTATTCAAGGCTCCATTTGCAGAGTTTTAAGATTTATAAATGCTCACATGGGACATTTCAACTACAATACAGAGGAAGAAAATTGGACCCAGTTATGTCTTTTTAATAAAGCTAATTATACAGTTAATCTTTTTCTAATTAAAATTTAGAATTTGGTTTAATCTTTTTCCTATTCTTTTTCCTAAGAAACACATACCTAGTTGCTTCTTAATGTTCTAACTTTTTTTTTTGCAAGCCATTATTAATATGAAAACCATCAAAAAGGTTAAGTAATACCTTATTTCTTATTATTAGATCCAACTCTACATGCAGTGATATCAATAGTAACACTGCTGCTTGCCAAAGTGCTACTAAAATAACACTGGGCATTGATTCTACTGTTTAGAAGTCTGATTTTTAGGATTACAACAGCAGAATTGAAATCAGGATTGGGCAAAGACATCACATAAACCTACCAAAGATTTTGAGGGATCACTGAGTAGAGGTTGGAAACCTGCCTGCTTTGGGAGGCTGTTCTCAGCAGGGTAAAACAGGAGGTGACCAGTGTGGGAATCCCCTAGATCCCATTAGCTGAGGAGGAAGGCAGTTTTTATGTACTCCTGCAGTTCCAGGTGGAAGCCCAAAGGAAAGCCTACATGTGCGTCACCCTCAAGCTTAGAGCTGTTCTTTTTTTAGCCAAAAGGGGCTTAGCTCATTACCCTTCTTAGCTGTGGTGTCCACATATAACCTGAGAACTGCATCATCCCAAAAAGTACAGGCTGCACACGGGGAACAGGCAATCCAGACACTTGTGCCTTGCCAATGCCTAACTGGACACTGCTGTTCATTCAGCTTTGTACATCTCTTTAGTGTAAAATCATACTGCTTCCTTTCTTTTAATTCAGGTAAAATGGATACACTCTAATAACTAAGCCCATGATTATGAGTTTTAAAATCTCAAATGGCTTTGTTGAACCAGAGTGGAAGTTGATACTTTTTCTGTGTGGCTGGATGCACACACGAGTTTTTCACCAACAGCTGATGACTCATGAAGGCTGTCTATGTTTGTGCATAAATAGTTTCCTGTATTCTGTTTCAGGTATTAAAGTGCTGCTATTACAAGCATTTTTCACATAATGTCAGACTGTCTGCATTAGGCACTTTTTCCAGCAATATCCAACCGTGGCACTTGCAAAGCAATTCAGGGCATAAGAGGAGTGAGACTGACAGTGTACATTCTTACCAAAATTACTTCACCACTATCCCAACAGAGCACATGAGGGCACAAATTGCCTCCTGCTCACTGCAAATGCATGCATATAATGGGGGTGCTGGAGAACAGCAGAGCCCTCTGACAGAAACCAAACACTATCACATAATTGAAATAAAATCTCAACACTTGTCAGAGGTTATTTATTTAATGTTGGTGCAGGCTTACAAATTCTCCATTCATGTAGAAAACTCACTACCATGACTATAGCCTCATAAGTCAGAGATGGAGCTGCCTGCACCAATATAATTACAACAGCTTCTGAGCCACAGACAAAAACCTGGCCCATTCTGATACATTATGCAGACCATCTATAAAAACCACTGTGCTGATAGCATTAAATAAGAGCTATGACCATGGAATGGGAAATGTCATTATTGATTCCACAATACTGAATTCCTCCTTCACACAACAAATATAAGGAACTGAAAAAATGAATGCCTTAAAAAGATAATGAAAAATTCAATGACAAAAGATTCTACTGCCTGCTCATTATTTTGATTCAGGTCACCCAGTATATAAGCCAATATCAACCAAAAGATTTGAACCCTGAATTACAATGTTTCAAGGTCATTCCCTTCCAAACATAAACAGGATTTTATCAGGAATCAAATTAATTGGAAGAGAATGAAGAGGGGTTTTGCTCTGTTCCTGTAATCTCTTTGTTTTACTAGCAAGCAGAGTAGAGCTACTAGTAATTTTTGAAACAAAAGAGTTACACAAAATTCTATTGCATAAAAAACTTGGGCAAATTATTTTTCTTGCCACATCAGGCTGGAAACTGCAAAGAACAAAACTGAGGCATTTGTTCCTATCTATTCTACAGTTAAAATGCTCAAGGGTTTATATCACAGAATAAGTTCTCTCCTCTAGTGTGAAGGAGGAATTCA
>VZTR01008357.1:271732-329054 GCA_013400775.1 Chaetops frenatus | reverse complement strand
ATGGTGCTAATGCCTCTGTGATAACAGATTTAAGAAGAAAGGAAAAAAAGCTATATTGGCAGTTGTAATTGTGGCCAGAGAAAAACAGTGAGAATACGTGAGAGGAACAACTCTGCAGACCAAAGTCAGTGGAGAAGGAGGGACAGGAGGTGCTCCAGGCACTCGAGCTGAGGTTCCTCTGCAGCCCTTGGTGCAGCCCATGGTGAGGCAGCTGTGCCCCTGCAGCCCATTGAGGGCTCCTGTAGAGGAGCCCCACGCTGGAGCAGGTGGATGCCTGGAGGAGGCTGTGAACCCCTGGGAGGCCCATGGGGAGAGGAGCCCTGTTCCCAGGATGGAGCACCCTGTCCTTGGAGGACTGCACCCCATGGAAAGTGGCCCACACTGCAGCAGTTTTGGGAGGACTGTTGCCCATGGGGATGGAGTCACACTGCAGCATTTCACAGAGAGCTGTTGCTCATGAGATGGAGAACTCCATGGAGAACTGTCTCCTGTGGGAGGGACCCCACGCTGCAGCAGGGGAAGGACTCTTCTCCTTAAGCAGCAGGAGAAGCCTTGGATGGTGAACTGATCATAACCCCCATTCCCTGTCTCTTTGCACTTCTGGGGGAGGAGATAGATCTGGGAAGGAGGGAGGGGTGAGGAGAAGATGTTCTCAAAGTTTTATTTTACTTCTCATTATCCTGCTCTGATTTTATTAGCAATAAATTCAATTAATGTCCCTAACTTGAGCCTGTTCCACCCATGATGGTATTTGATGAGTGATCTCTCCTAGTTCTTATCTCAGCTCATGAACGCTTTGTTATATTTACTTCCTCTCCCCAGACTAGCAGTGGAGGGGAGTGAGAGGGAGTGGCTTTAGTGAGTGCCTGGGATCCAGCCAGGGTCAGCCCATTACACGTGTTCACTAATTGTCTCCTCATTCTCTGCTCTCCTAAGACATGAGATCCACTATAGCCTCTAGGCCGTGCCTAACAACCACCATTACACAATGCATTACAAAAAGTTGTAAGCTATGCAGGAGGCATAACAGTACAAAGTGAGGGGGGAAATTATGTAATTCTTTCAACTGAAGCTATTGATCTTGACATAGACAGCTGTGAAAATAGAAAAGGCAGTCTTCTGAATGCAGACTCAGATTTGGGATAACAGTGGGATAATGTATTTCTGGCTGCAGCTGGAGCTCTGCAGGAGCAGTAGGCAGCCTCTGGAGAATTTCCTAGAACAGTTTGCACCTTTACCATCGTACAGCTCTGGGTAAATCAGGAGACTGAAAGATGTCCTGAGTCTCAGGAGAGTAGCTTCCAACTGGGGATTGTTACTGTCTAGGGAGCTCAGAAGGCTCTTCATCATGAGAACAAATGTTAAAATAATGGCAAAGAAAACATGGGTTTTCTGCAGTCTGCATTATCATTCTCCTCATATCTACACTACAGGGGTAATTATACCATAATTCTCACACTTTTCTTTGTTCATGAGGAATCTCTTTAGAATTTGTAAAATAGAATTGCTTTTTATAACAAAAGACAGATTTATATGGATTTTCCTCACCCAAATCACAGTGTCGTAAATTGCATGAAATTTTATATATGCATATGTAAATATAGCAAGTTCCAGCATTCAAAGGACGATAATGACCCAGATGCAGATTACCAAATTGAGCATTAGCAAGTAAGTGGTGGCTGCATCTGCTGTATCAGCCAGTGAACTATATTTAGAGGTAGACACCCATCTGAATATTGAAAGCTGCTCCTTTCTTCTTCAAGTTTTGCTCAGCAGAAATATCCATAGAGCTGCATTTTGTACCTACACAGCAGCAAAGATTTCAATATCTGCTGAGCTGCTGTGTCCCATCAGACAGAAGGGGAACAATTCTCAGTGCAGAGAAAATGTGCAGCTTTGCACTCCATGTACAGCACAGTGCTTTATCAATCTCTCTTCATATTGCTTGAGAAGGCTCTAGTGAAATGTTTCTTTTGCAAATGTATCTCCTGTAATTCCATATTGCTGATGAACTGGGGCTGTGACACACCACTGATTGCTTCTGGCTCTCAGACCTTCACCTCAGCCCTCTCATTGTTATTTTCACCCTTCTCCCTGACAGCAATATTCAGATTCTCTACTGTCTCCTTGTGTAGCTCACAGGTACATTCCAGCATCCTTACCTTTCGAATTCACTGTCCTAGGAAATTTTTTCATATAGTGGAGTACCCAGGCTTCCTGTGTCGGAGACAAGATATTCCTAAATTATTCTTTTTCTCTTTGACTGTTTATAGGACAAGGATTATTTTCAAGGGCGAGAACTTGGGGGTTTGAGTATCATAGACTAATCATAGAATCATAGAATGGTATAAGTTTGAAGGCACCTAAAAGGTCATCCAGTTCAATCCAGCTGGCACAGGCAGGGACATCATCTACTGCACCAGGTGGCTCAAAGCTCCATCCAACCTGGATCTCTCCAACACTTCCAGAGATGGCCTCTCCAACACTTCCAGAGATGGGGCATCCACACACCTTCTCTGGGCAACTTGTTCCAGTGCCTCACCACCCTCAGAGTGAAAAAAATCTTCCTAATATCTAATATGAACCCCACTCTCTTTCAGTTTAAAGTTGGTAGCTTTTGTCCTACCGCTACCTGTCCCTGTAAAGACCCTCTCCAACACTCTTGTAGGCCCTTTTTGAGGTACTGGCAGGTTTCCCTAAGTTCTCCCTAGAGCTTTTTCTTCTCCAGACTGAACAACCTCAGCTCTCGCAGCCTGTTTTCAGAGAAGTGCTCCAGCCCACTGATCCCCTTTGTAGCACTTCTCTAGACTCAGTCCAAGGAGTCCCTGTACTTATGTTGGGGTTCTCCAGAGCTGGATGCAGAACTCCAGGTGGGGTCTCACCAGAGCAGAGTAGAGAGGCAAAATCAGCTCATGACCTGCTGGCCCTGGTGCTTTTGATGCAGCCCAGGATGTGGCATGACATGAGAGAATCCAGCTATCAGTTTGTGGTCCAAATGCAAGATGTTCTTCAGAGTAACAGAAAAGATTGTGTGATTTGTACAGTTGTGCTCAAGGCAGGATATTTCAGGTTACAGTTAAGAAGCACAAAATAAAACCAGATGACTGATGCTTCATAGTACACTTGGGTTGGAAACGGGACCAGCTGAAAGCACAGAAATTCCAGGGTGGGGATAACAATGGTGGTATGGGGAATAAAGCAGGGAACTCTGGCACATGACTGTGGGGCACATAAATCTCCCTGCTGTGGAGGCTATTTTTGGAGGGAATGAGAACAGAAAACAAAGAAAGTTTTTGTTAGAACGGGAAAATAAGGCATACTGAATGAGAAATGGAGGATTTCCATAAAGAATAATGGAGACTATTACATGGAGTCCCCGGAATGGAGGGGAAAGAGAAGGAATAACAAGGCATATTATAATAGACTTAGAGGAAACAGTCTAAATTGTGTTAAAATGACACTGAGCTCAGAGCTTTCAGCCACAACTCAGTAATGATCCCTTGGAGTCATTGCTGACCTCTCTCTGGAGCTCCCAGTTCCATGTGTAGCAGTGGTAAAAAACTCTGAGGAGTTAGGCATCCTTGGGAGCAGAGGCTGGGATTCATCTGCAGCCATGAAGGACAGAGCTGGGAAAGATACAGAGAAAGGCAACAGTCCTGAGCAGCCCACTGCCTCATGAGGGGAGGGTGAGATGGCTGGGATTCTTCCATGTGGAGAGAAGCATGAGGGGGCAAGGGGCTGGGATTTGCAAAATTGTGGAAGCAGTACATACAGCGAAAATTGGATGAGAATGACTTTTCACCAGCCCACATAGTACTGTGTAAACTCAGTGAAACTGCTGCAAGTGTGAAAAAAAAGATGAAAGGAAGTACTTTCACCCTCTTGTCTGGACACAGTGGACAGTGGTCTTCTGGAAAGTATAACCCTAAGAGATTCTGTAGGCAGACCAGCAGGTTCCAAAAAGGATCAGCAAAACCCATAGGCAACATATATGTGTGAAAGCCCGGGGAGTGCCTTCAGTACTTGGAATCCAAGGGCTGTGAATTCTAGGACAGTATTAGGGGAACAGACTTCAAAATTTTAGCCTTATATACTGTCTTCTAATAGTATCTCATTCTGTTACTGCTGGGACAGTATGCTGGGCTAGATAGTACCTCTGATAAATTCATTTGTAGCAAATTATGTGTGATCCCCAGGATGGATTATATCCATGCTTTCTACTACAAGTATGATCTCTGTTAACTCTGGAGGTAGATGATGGTGTGGTGCTGTGTTTTTTAGAATTTAAGGGTTATGCAGCAAAAAGCTTCTTTCCATTTGGTAAACCAAGATGTTATATAAAAATTCCCACTTCCACTATTAATATTCATTAAGCATTAAGCCTTTGGAGGCTTGATATAAATAGCTTTCCCTGAACTGGAATTCAGAGGGGCCAAAATCCTATCTCCCATATAAGTCCTGAATATGTACATATCCTGCAGGAGTGATTTAGAAGGTTTCTGTAAAGGGTCTAACCATATCCCACAATTCTTGATAACTGGTGGTTGCTATCAATGACTCTACATTCCATTTAGTACCCAAGGGGTTTTGCTAACATATGCTCCATAAGAAGTGGCCTGTGGACTTGAGTGGTTTGAAACTCTCAGAAATACATCCTTCTATAATTCATTACCTCTATGGTATGCTTTCTCCTTCCCTGACCATGTCAAACATCCATTTTTGTTGCTAACAGTTTAGAGCAGCAGTTTTTGGTCCATGAGAGGAAAGCAGTGACAATCCACAGATGTTCTACAGCCTCCTGATAGAGGAGTTTGTTAAAAGCACCGTTGTGAGAGTTCATCCTGCCTTTGCTACATGGAAAATGCACTGATACCAATGCAAGTGTTGCCCTGTGCATGGGTCTACATTCTCTATTGCAAAAAGGTTTTGCATCTAAGAAATTGAATTGTTAGAAGAAACAACTCAAAATATAGCTGTATTTCAAACATTAAATTTCATATTAATTCCTTATTAATGGGAAAGGAAAATAGCCTTATATACTAATACAGGAAGAATATGGAATGTGTGTTTCCTCAGAATAAGTTCAGCATTTCCAGCACTTGAAATTTGTTGAGGAACATCATCTCAGACTTCTTTATGGTAATCAATATTTTTCTCCCAATCAATCTGAAGTTATCTACTTTTTGCTGCCCTTTGTGGACTGTGAAGGTTTTCTTTTCCTTAGACATTGAATTTAAATATCCATCCTTGACGTCTTTAATTGAAATTTCTGCCAGGCAGTTGGGGGCTTGGAAGTGAACATTTTACTGCAAAATTTTGGGTGAGCCATTCTCAGGAGTACACAGGAAACTTTTTCAGTTCCTGCATTGGTTTAACGCATTATGCAAATCTGTATACACGAGATTAATTTGCTTTGTTTCCAAAGACACCAATAATTGAAAAAAGTGTTGTAAAAACAGGCACAGGCTTGTATTACTATGTAAATGTAGTAAATGCTTCAGAAAGGTTTTCTTAGTTCTCTTCAGTAATAAAATTAATCGTAGATCACTTCCAGTCTACCTCAACATTACTCAAGTTGAGCCCCTGTAAAAGAGAAAATGATAGCTTTTCTGTTATTTAATTATTGTAGGGCATGCCCAAAAGAAATAGAGAATATGAGATTTTTCATATAAGAAGAAGTGCGTTTGTGGAGTATTCTGCACCAGGAAGCTGCTGGAAGCATCTGCCTCTGAGTGCAGGAGTAAAAGCAGTGTGCTATTAGTGCTGCTATTAAAAACAAAAGAGAGAAATGCAGCATACTACTTCGAGATCAATATTCAATCTAATATGGTCCCTTGCTTTCCCCCAGTAATCTCTAACAAGTCATATGGTTGTTTCCAAAGGAAGGTGAGGCTCTGCTAGTCAGCAGAGCCTGGCCAGAGGCATGCATCAACATGATTGAGCCATTGGTTGACTTCTGTAAATTAGTACAAAGACTAGAGATGTGTTGAGATCATCTATGGTGTCACAGAAATAATGTATCCCACTATTGTAAAAGCTAAGAGCAATCAAGGTATGATCATCTTTAAAAGGGATGCCTCTAATAACCAACAGGAATATACCACGGAGAAAAAAAAAAAAGCAGCTTTGGAGCTCATTTAAAACTTTCCTTCCATGCAATTTCTATGTGGACTTATAAAGAAAACCCATTAATAAACAAACAAACAAACAAACAAACAAACAAACAAACAAACAAACAAAACCCCCAAACAACAGCAACAAAAAACCACAACAAAGCCAAATTTAAAAAAATAAAGTTTTCAGTAACCTTTATAAGAAAAAAAACCCCTCCCTGAAAGTAACAGTATCTTATAGATGCTGTTCTAAGGAGAATTATTTAAATGCTTAAAAAAGAAAGACATGACAATGTTTCATAAAGCCTTATGAATTTTTAATCAACTCTGGAAAGCACGGCTTTTAACCACCTAGAAAACTGATGCCACCATTTAAAATAAACCTCAACAAACAATGCAAACTAGAACCAATTGAAAAATAAACATGAAATCTCACTTCTTAAATTTCACATGTCATATTATATTTATATGTAAATATTACATGTCATCCCTGATATTCTCACTCTGGCAGAAAAATACAGAGTTGCAGTAAACCAAAATGTAAACTACTTCTGAGCTGGTTTGAGGATAAATGCAAAATTTAAATTCAAGCCACTGGGAAAAATTATTTTAGCTAAACCAAAATCTAGATCTATAGCATATGTGCTGTTATGTAATGACATATAGGCTACCCAAAAATAGCTGGTCAGGGTATGTACTTGAAGTGGCATTTCAGTATTTGTGTTCAGGCATCATGCAGGGTAGACATCCAGCAAAAGCAGTGTTAAGGAGTGTGGCAAGGAAGGCACAAAAAATACCATGAAACATTCATGCATTGCAGAGTTTGCTGAGATATTAGTGAAGATGAAGGGATCTGGCTACCTGATTGAATGTGACCCTGAAGTATTTCCCTCATGGGATCACAGTGAAAAAATTGCCTCGAGATCTGGTAATTTCACCTTGGGCATAACAGGCCACATTTGTTTTGCATGTTTTGTGTAAGCTTTAAGAAAAACTACCTAGAATGAAACATTAACTACAACTGCTAGCTGTCACAGGTGCCCTTGGGAGCTTCTTGACAAAATATCAAGGCAACTAAAGTTTTGCTGTTGATGCTACTGAAAATCAAATAAGTGTTTTAGGATCAGGAAGATCACAGCCCTGCTTGTCTGGTGTAGGCAGCATCATTATGTCAGCATAATTCAGTCTGGAGGTAAAAAATTGCAGAACTGCCATGGCTGCTCTCAGACAATGCAAACACATCCCAGCTGCTGAAAATTCCTTATTCAACTCCAGCTTTATTTGAAGCTCGACTAGAAAAATAAATAAATAGAGAAGCTACCATAAAAATGCTGAACCAACTTAAATAAAAATTAAAATTGTCTGTATTTTGATACATGCAAGAACATTCCAAATTAAATTTTAAAAGAAAGGGGGGGAATGGGGATTTTTTTAGGAATAAAACCTACTGTTTCCTTTTATATGACATAAAAAGAANGGTAATTTTAAAAAATAATAATTTCAAAATAAAAACAGAATTCTTCAAAATTACCAAAGTGAAATACTTAAAAATTTTTCAGTTACACGTTGGAGAGAAAGATGGAAAAATACAGAGGTATTTCCTTTACTGAATCCAATTTTTAAAGTTTTTAATTTCATACCTTTCTTTGTGATAAAACACTTACAATAAATTTTCCCATATTTAAGACCTTCATGTCCATACCACTTTTTGCTGGCACTGTTAATTCCTGGTTCCCACCATATTTTCTTTGTTGAATGAATCAGAGATAAATGGCAGCAAACAACCCATATCATATTTTTGAGCAGTATTTAAGCCAATGCAAACAGGGGCTCTGGTGGTGTTTCTGTCACAGCAAAAACCAACTGTTTCTCAGCGGGCTGGACACTTCTGGCATCTTCTGCTTTCAGGTCCTGCTTTGCAAATAGTTTTAGGAAAGAAGATAAAGCATTTGCAAAAACAAGTAAAAGGGTCACAGGTGCACATTACTGGCTGTTTAGATTGTGGATTTTCAAAGATTCTGAGTCAGAGTGGATATTTTTAGCTGTGCTTTGAACCACTATTTCTGCTACATTGCCTAGATGGGAATTATTTTAATAGCAGTTTGGTCTTCATTCTCATTTGCATTTAGATCCTTTGTTAAACACGTAAATCTCTCAAATTTCTTTCAATACACAGAACTCTAGCTACCTGATTCTTGTACCATTAAGCCTGCATTTTTAAAGATATACTCATATGTCTTGGGGCAGAAATCTCTTTAATTACATTTTTGGAGGGATAACGTATGATATACAATTACCAATTGCATTGTTTTAAATTTCAAAAAGGGGGATGATAGAAAATTTTTGGGGCTTCATAAAATAAATACCTATGTTACTATTGTTCTTTTATATCTTAAAACATCATATACTATTTATTTTTGACTCAAAGAAGGTTTCTGTACAAGAGGCTGGACCATAACTTCTGCTCTTACAGACAAAGTAAAGTTTAAATAACATGAAATTTTAATTTTTTTAGGAAAACATTAGTTCTTTTCAGATTTGTCTTCAAACCTTGCTCATTTGTGAGTTCCAAAAGCAAAATGTTCTTTTTATCTGTAAATTGGTGACCATGGGGCATTACCTCTTGATTATAAGTTTATTTCTGATTTATATCTTCTGACTGAACTTTTCATTGAAGAATAATCACGTTTGGAGATATTTCAGGAAAGACATTAATAGGAAACCTCTCAGGGGGCAAAAACCCAAAAAGAGATGCAAATATAGACCTAACAGATCTTTCTGATTCTTTCATGTCCTCACCTAAATTCATAAATATAACCAACTGTCTCTTAGATAGTAATGAGTGATGTAAAGTGGAACTGGTATCACAAAGTTCTGCCAGGGATGTGGAATGTTCACTGAGTGAGAAAAGGAAGAATAGTTTGACTCATTTAGCTTTGTAAAGCAGAAGCTGAGAGGAGAGATTTTTTTTTCCCTGAACGTATAAAAGGAATGGTTACTGACAAGAGGAAAAACAACTTCTTTCTCTGAGGGCAAATGTTAATAGAGGAGTAAATTACTAAAAATTAGCTATATGTATATAAAATAAAGAGAAGATCCTTGTATGGCAAAACAATAAAATTCAGGAAATTTTGTGGACAGTATTGTGCAACCTGTTTGCTTTTAAAGCCAAGGTTGGAAACCAATGAATGGAGAGATCTATCCTGTCCTCTGTTTCTGACCTCTAGGCAGCCCTGGTCAAATATTGCATTGTTGAAGTTCCTGAGAGATTGGTCAACATGAGGAAGAGTTTGTAAACCAAATCAATTTTTGATTAAAATTTTACATATGATACTAATATTTTAAATCAGAAGTTTCATTATTATAAATTATAAAGCATCCTGGAATCTCTGCGTATTTTCATCTTAGGGCTCTAACTCTCATTAGGGTTATATTTTTCTGCCTCTGAGTATAATTTTTTTGTTTGCTTTTTTTTGCTCCTATGTGAAGAAAATGAAAGGATATTTACACTCAAAAGAACCTATGAGATCTGCAAAGGGGTTGAAAATAGCACACACATAGAAATTGGTGAGGTTTCTTTTTTTTCCTGCAAGTGGTTATTTTACTATCCTGACTATTCACAAATTCAAACTTAAATTCTATTATGATTGAGGTCAGTTCTCTTTACTGAAGTGAAATCCTCATTAGCTTACATCAGAAAGTACCTCAGCTGTAGTGGCTTTTTCCTATTTGCTATTTAATTAATGCATGTGAGATCTGGACCCTGATAACCCCGCTGGGTGGCCAAATGCTTTGGAAGTGGTTTCAAACTAAAACTAGTCAGATTGAGGGATGTGAGACATCAATGATATAATGCCTTGATCAGATGGGTCAGAATATACTTACTGACAATAAAAAACAAACAAATGAAAAAAACCAAAACAAACCAGAAAAAACAATAACAACTGCCCCAGAATTTTGGAGCATTCTGGTGATTTGAATCCAAATTCCATTTGTAATATGGGCTTCCTCTATGTTTTCAACTAAGCTGCTGAGTTCTATTTCAATGTGTGTGTGTGTGTGTGTGACATTCATATTGTACACTATCAGTCTTAAGATGTCCTCTAGAATCCAGAGCCCTGTGTTAGATGCTCATAATTCTCAGAGAGAGTTCCCCACTGGAAGAGTTTGCAGCCTGAGGATGACATTCACAAATGAGGGGAACCACTTAAGCAAACCAGTAAGAAGCTCCAGGGAGGGATATCAGGAAGAAGCTGTATTCCTGACAGTAAATGAAAATGTAATTCTGTGCAGTATGGCAAACTCTCTTCTAGAATGGTAAACTCTCTTCTGGAATGAGCTAGATAAAACAATGAATAATCTCAGTGCTTTCTTACCATAAGCAAAAATACACTATGCTAACACAATATTTACATGATTTTTTTTTCTCCTTTGCAAATTTATCACAAGGGTCTATTTATTCAAGAAATAATTCCCTGCCCAGGACTTGTACAGATCTGCCCTTTACACACATAGGTCCCAAGCCATCTGAATGCAAGCACACTGAAGTCAAAAGCTGCTGTCCTTGAGTTAAAAATCCCACAGACACAAAATATTTTGGGACAGGGCTGGTTTGTTGCCCGTGGCTTGGGATTAGTGAATCAAATACAGGTGAAGCAAAAGGCTGTAAGCATAGAAGTACCTTCAATGTTAGAGAATGGAAAAGAGTCCAGGTGAGAGCTTTCCTGATTTTTCCTTTGAAGTGAAAATTTGAAGGTTGTCATTTGGGTGTGGCAGTTACCATGTCAAAGAGGCAGAGGTGGCAGTGTCTGGCCAGTTCATGATTTCCCAGGTGTATGGGAAGGAGGGATGAATGTAGTTAGCTATGGGGGACTCTCCTACCATATAGTGGGGTCCTTAAAGGAGCTATCAAGAGATATATAAAGTATGGCAGTATAAGTACGGATGAATTAACACCTACTGGCCAAATTTACTCTTTTTTTGTGATGTGTTGAATGATCAGAAGATATTTCCTTAGGACATTTCTGCAAATCTTAATTACAGACCATGGTTTTGTTAGATATGCTTTAGGGTTGAAAGCTCAGGATATTTCCTTTAACATTTTTTATATTTAAACCAACTTATAAAAGTTCTCAAATGCAAAATAATTTTTAAAACCCTCTTAAAAATGTCCGTTTAATGTATATTGGTGATTCCAGAGTTCTTTTCAGCAGTGTTTTCTCCAGGACTGTTCAAATTCAGGTAATAAACACTACATGAATGGATGTCCAATGTCTTTAAAACAGCTCATTGTAACAGACATTATCTAACCCCACAACTTCAGATCTCAGCATGCCCTGAATACTGTGTGTAGGTAACAATGAAGACCACAATGAGTAGAGCTTTAACATTAATTATAATTTTTAGAGAAAATTAAAATGGAAGTTAGTACTTTCCTGTTATTTATTTCCCTACTTTCTCTACATATATAAAGTTCTAAGGCTTTTTTTATATATGTTCTTAAAATTTCAAAGTAATCCAAGCAAATAGTCCTGAAGCAGAATCCAAAGCCTGATTTCCTAAGGATTTCTGTATACTGTGAATTAAAGAATGCGATCTGAATGAAACATTTGCTGTCATAAGCAGAATTTGTAACTATGCTCTCATTTCTGGATTCTCTGACATTTAATAAATCATGGAGTGGCACTATAGCCATTTCTTTTTCTCCTTAGTCATTCTACTTGGATATGTCATAAAAATCACCTTTCTTAAAGTAGTGCTATTTTCAAACATTGGAAGTTTTCAAAAAGCACAGACAGAGAGGAATGGACAGACCAAGGCTGTAATTGAATAAATTTCATTTACAAAACAAACTGTGAGGAAACACAAGGGCACCTAGACCTTTGCTCCTGCAGCAGAAATATTAATTAAAACCTCTGTATGAAATTCTGAATTTCTGTGATAACATAGATTTCTTCCCAATGGACAACAGGTAATATAGAGATTACACCCAAAGTTAATCCACAACTCTATCACTCACCTGAAGATAGAAATCATCACTCGAGATTTTCAGAGAACCTGAGAATAAATCAGATACTCCTTACATTTCCACAACATACCCTTCAGTGTTTCTGGAAAGAAAGATGATGGCTTTCACAAGAACTAGGAGATCATATTGCCTAAAATAACATATTCCCCTGAATATAATCAATGACAGTTTATCAGATTACTGACAGGAGCCTGGTGTATTTTGAAGATGTATACACAGTCAACATTTGCCAGTGACAAACTGATGAGTATAGTGGATCTATTCACTGAGTGGGTTTGAATACAGTGCAGTCAGTAGATACCATTCTGGTACAGGAATGTGAATCAGACAAACACATGATGGAGTGAAGACAAATGCTGTATAAGAGGCTATGTCACAGAAAGGGTACTGTCACCTTTATTTCTATTTTGAGGGTTACCTTTGATGTACTTCTGCACTTACCTAGTTTGGAATTTCTTTTGCTAGGTAAGGCTGAGACAATTTTACAGTGAAGCCAACAGTTCTTAAGAACTGAGGGATGCAGCACACCCTCAATGGTGAGAACAAAGAATATGACCACATAAACTTGTTTCACCCTTCCTGTGCTGCACTCAGGCCTGTAGCACCTTTGCAGCACAGAAGCAGAATGACTTGTGGTTGGTAAATGGAGACTGGGGAGGTGGTTTGGTACAAAGCATTCATGGTCCATTGTCTGATGCCCTCACCCACTAACAGATGGCAAGAGGAAGATTTATCTGCCTTAAAATGTAGAGAACAAGCTAACACAATGTATGATTTTGTAAACCTCTGAAAATGTCATTCTCAATGTCATTCTTAACAGCCTTTCATGCTGCAACCTGGTTAATAGAGATTTAGATGGTTAGTACTACTCCTGAAAGTCACAAACCTATGGAACAATTTCAGACGATTATTAATGCACGTGGTTGAACTTCACAACAGATGTATTCACAGTTATAATGAATTCTACATCTTTTGGAACCAGGTCCTTAAGGAAAAATGAAGTCAAAGATTTACAGGGTGTCAATACAAATTTATTGAGAAAACTTCAAAATAAACTTTAGGTTCTCAGTAAGGAGTGGTTCTGAACTATCATAAAAGAAATAAACACCACAGTGTGCATTGCACTGAATAGGACATGTTATCTACATGAAGTTACTTTAGAAATTTTTGTTTATGATATTCATTATGGAATTTCATTACTGTGAGGTATTTCAGTACTTCACAATAACCCTATAGGAATAAACAACATTTTCTTACTTTGTTTCCAAGTTTAGAGTTTGGAGTGCAGCAAAATGAAGGCAAGCTTGTGATAAAAGCTTGTGAAAATCTTGTTCTTAATAATTTTTACTACGCTACTGCCAAATCCTGCACATGGCCGAACTCCCTCATTATCAAAAGTTTTGATAGTAGGGGTCCTTATACCTACAGATCTGTTCTGAAAATGAAGAGAAATGTTTTTTTTCAGCCACTTCAGTGATGAGTTTCTCTTACACAAATCCTCCCAGGATTCACAGACATAGCATGTTTCTTTTATTTGGAAGAAGAAACAATTTAAAACCTGAACAGATTAGATTTACACAAGAATACAGCTAGAAGAGAAAGGGGTATTGTCATCTCTCAAGTTGTTTTCAAACAGCTTGAGCGCTCACCCAAAAATCTATGATCTAACCTCCTCCTCTGCCTGACAGACTTTAAATCCTTGTCTCCCACTTCCCTGAAGAATATCCAGCAATCAGACTCCTGGGTAGTGTAAGGTGAAGTGCTATGTTTGTTTCTTTTGCAGAAGCTGTTTCATTCTGCATGAAGAAATCAGCGGCTTGATGGACAATTCAGTGAAGGTGCAAACGTCCCTCGCTGCTCTAATGATGGCATTCAGCTGGGAAGGGGGATTCTTGCAGCTAAGGAAACCACAAGCATTTCAGACTAAATCAGTATTGGAGAAAAGTGCACAAGAAGAGCTTCTCTCATTCCTGCACAAATTTCCTTATCAATAGGCTGGAAGCAACACTCACTTCTGCTTGCTCTCTTCAACATATACCAGATGAGAATTTAATTATTATTTGCAAGCAAAATAGTCTTGCAGAGGAGTCTTAATACAGAGCACGAGACCGGCTCTGCTTCTCAGGACACTCTTCTGAAAAGTGGGGAAAGTGTTCCCATCTACTCAGAAAGAGTGATGAGTGTACAGAGGAACATTCAGGTATGACATTAAGTATTTCTCATCTTAGCCACTTTAAACAAATTATCTCTTAGAATTTTGGGCTCAATAAATTCTATTTTGCCCTGTCCTCTTCACAGTTTAGGGCTCAGAATTCATTCAGTAGTCAGGCAGCTGGAAGTCTACAGTTTGAGGCTTGTCTTACTGCCAGGAGGTACAGATAATGCGAAAAAACAGATCTTTGTTGTCTAAGAAATAACTGACAGGATCAAAACACACAGAATGGGAGGAGCCTTAAATTTGGAAATTAAAACCTTGAAAATCAGGGCTGAAGATGTGTGAAAGATACTTGAATTCTCTTTATTGCATTTTACAAGGCTTATGAAAAAATATACAAAACCTGTTTTCTCTCAGCTTGCTTTCTATTTAAGTAGCCAGAAGGAACATGGGGGGAAAGCCTTTTGAAAGGGAAGATATGGGGACTGAAGAGTCTGAAGCAATTAGTCAGTGGCAGATTACATCCTTTCTTTATTGCAGAACAATCTTCAATGAGATTAATGAGAGAAACAAAATTAGTTTAATAAAGAATCTCTTTAGGGATAAAATGTTCATGCTATGCATCTACAGTTACCATATAATCTTGTTTTAACTGATTAGATTGTTTTATCAGAAGCCTGGGTAGAAGTGAAGTGAAAGATGGAGCTCAGCATGGCACTTCCAAATTAAAGCATATAATAGTAATCTCAGGTCATGCTGTTTGGTGTGACTGACACACATGCAGGAAGAGTTAACAGCACTGCATTTCAATGAGGTCTCAGATTTCTGTGTTGTAACATGGATTTACCATTTTAGTGGGAGGTTACTCAAATAAGGTAGAATGATATAGAAAAGTCCCAAGATTTGGTTTCACACTGTCTAAAAAAAGAAATAAGATTCAGGTGTAAAATTTACCTGAGGAAGATCACCTGTGGGTATTTTCTAGCTTTTACATAGAACATATCCCCTTTCATGGCTATGTGAAGAATGCTGTGCTCTCTTTTAAAAAGTCATTTATAGATCCCCTCCTGTTTGAGACTTATTCCTTTTCTGGAATACAGAAATACAGGTGGACTGCATAATACATAATATTTAATACAGGCACATGGATAGTTTTTCATTATTTGAATACAAAGAATGAAGTGACAGAATAGTGGTGTTATCTGGACAAATTACTAAACAGTTAGTTTTGAATGCCATTAACTGGTAGAATGTCTGATTGGATGGTGGGGAAAGGGTTTATAGTAACGGAGAAGAGCTAGAGCTGGTTTTAATGGGCCTACACCAATATCACAAGTAAGAGAGAAGGCTGAGCTGATTAAAGAGTGGAATTGAAAGGTTCCATTCCAGCAGTCTCCTGAAAAATGTGAAAGCAGCAACCAGTAAAGCTCTTTTTCTCTCTTGTCTTTTTCTTTTTTACCAAGAGACCTGAACCACGTGCATTTAAAACCACCAAAAAGGAATAATCAAATAAGCTTTCTCAGCTATGTGTGTTGACTTTTAATAAAGTCTAAAACACAGGGGAAATTACAGAGAACTGGAAAAAATCTTATCTTAAGCCAATATTTTAAAAGGGCAAACTACCCATCAAATCTCAATCCTAGCCAAATAATAGAATGTTTGACATCGTCATTAATAAATCATTTTATTCCCCTCTGCTTAATAACAACTTTCTTTAATGAAAAATAAGTTTTTCAAACTAAGTTGATATTTTTCCTGGATTATGGATCTAGTTGATGTATTTTTTTTCTTTTTAAATAATTCTGTCAGGCATTTGCCCTAATAGTATTACACATTTTTATTAGGAAACAAGAATTTCAATTATTAACTTAGCCTGAAAACATTAAATGGATTCAAAATTTGCTAACTAATGGCTTTTAAAATGGGGTTGCAAAGAGAAAATTTTTGTATGGTAATGTGCAATAGAGGTTTCCTAAAAAGATCGATTTGAAATCTATATATATATAACATTTTTGTTAAAGAAGAAATGATTAAAAACAAAATTATTAGGACTACTTATGAATGCCACCAAAGTTTTCATAAGGGCAAGTAATGAACAGGCACCAAAGAAGAGTAACTAGGTTAGTTTAGTAACTTCACCAAGGAAAGTAATTTGCATTTCAGTGTGATCAGCCCAGACTAGCCAGTGAGTAGCGTAGGGGCACGGAGGGGCAGGGATGTGCGTGTGTCAGAGAGGGGAAGGGTGGGAGTTGTGGTGAGCACATGGATACGCGTGTGCTGCTGAGTCCTGCAAAGACAGGCGCTGTGCCCTGCACCCACTCGGGATAGAGCAAGGCACAGGACAGGCTCCCCCTTCCTCCTCCCCGTCAGAGAGAAGACTGAGCACTCCAGGACGTTCAGGGGTGTCAGAGGCTGGGAAGGATGGATGTCTCGAGATATTTCGGGATGTGTGGGGGAGAAGGGCAGGTCGGACCTTGCTCTGGCGAGGCAGTGCCCTCCCTACTCTGCACACCACAGCCCCCATCCCATGGCTAGAGCATCCCAGCCCCGCAGCGCCTGTCAATCAATCAATCAATCAATCAGTCACACAGCAGAGGAGGTGCTAACCCAGACCCTGAGTGGCCGAGTGACCAAAGTCCCACCTGGAGGAGGCCCCCAAGCAGGCCAGAGGTCTAAGAAACTGACTGAGAAGTGAACATATTTTGACCCTACCCCCTCTTGGAATTTATTCACACTGACTCCAGGAGTTGGAAACTATATGTGCGCTTTTTCTGCATTTTTTTTTTTTTCTGTCTTTCTTTCTTTCTTCATCTTCTAATTCTCTTTTCATGGAACATTTGTGTAACTTAACATAGAATGGATTTAAAGTTTGCTAAGTTGAATAGGCTAAGTTAATGCTATAATAAGTGTTTTATGTAAATTTCATATTGTACTAAATACTTTGCCAAAGATCCTTTACTTTCTATATTTTGCCAGTAAACTTTTCTNTGACCCTACCCCCTCTTGGAATTTATTCACACTGACTCCAGGAGTTGGAAACTATATGTGCGCTTTTTCTGCATTTTTTTTTTTTTCTGTCTTTCTTTCTTTCTTCATCTTCTAATTCTCTTTTCATGGAACATTTGTGTAACTTAACATAGAATGGATTTAAAGTTTGCTAAGTTGAATAGGCTAAGTTAATGCTATAATAAGTGTTTTATGTAAATTTCATATTGTACTAAATACTTTGCCAAAGATCCTTTACTTTCTATATTTTGCCAGTAAACTTTTCTATAATTTTTTACCTCTTGAGAATATCTGGCAGGTATTTCTCCTGTGCACTTAACTCAGAGTAAAAGAAGCTCAGTAAACTCCCTTGCATTTAAATGTTTTGGGGTGTTACAATGGGTCACACACATCTGTGCTTGAACAGTATAATTAGATGTGAACAAGTTGGGTGTTCTCACAGGCAACAAAATGCACCTTAAATAGGGCAGCACAAGCGAGTCTGTGTATTTTCTCAGAGAGCCTACAGCTGTTTCCCTTCTTAGTTGCATCCCTATCTGTTCAGAACAGCTTTTGTTGCAGGCTTGCTGAACATTTTATTGCAAAGCACACTGTAGGGTCTTTTCACTTCTGCAGAATTGCTACTTGATCTGTTGCCACAAAATTGTAGTGAAGTAGTAATCATCAAGACTTCCCTTGGGTGAAGTCTGCAGTCCAAATGCTTCACATATTTGTTAACCCTGAACTTTTGTTTGGCCTGTGATCATCCACATAGGGATGATAATGTCCTAGAGAAGACAAACACCATCAGCTCATATACAAGTCTTATGAGAAGTATGTAAAGAAGCTGGAGTACTTTACTCTGGAAAAAAGGAGGTACCTTAGCAGTCTACATCTACCTGAAACGAGGTTGTAGCAAGGTGAGTGTTGGGTCTCTTCTCCCAAGTAACCAGAAGTTATGGCCTCAAGTTATGTCACAGGAGGTTCAGAATGGAAAAACTTCTTCATAGAAAAGATTGTCAGGAATCATAACAGGTTGCCCAGGGAAGTGGTTGAGTTGCCATCCTGGTGGTATTTAAAAGATGTGCAGATGTGGTGTTTAGAGACATGGTTTGAGAGGCCAACTTGGAAGTGTTATGTTAACAGTGGGATTCAATCTTAGAAGTCTTTTCCAGTGCTGAAAATTCTATAATTCTTTAACACTACTAACTTTGTGTCTCTGAGGAGGTAGATAATGTAAGACCTACTGCTGTCTCTCTGAGGTCTGAGGTGGCAAACACTGTACAGTCACCCCATGCCCACAAATCCACTGTGATCTAGGAGGATCTGCATTAGCAATACTCCATAAAGTCGCAGAGGAACAAGTTCCAGGTGTACAGACTTTGCTGATCAACTTGCCACTTCCATTGGCCCAAGGAACATCAGCACTACTGACTGCCTTGAAAAGCCCAAGATATTGGAGGTAACTAGAATAAAGGTATCCAAGTCTGGTCTGAGGAGTGAATTTCCCTGTCTCAAGCCACTGTCCTGGTGAAGATAGTTAAAATCCAGGTGTGCAGGTGGTTGCTGCACATCTGGGCATGAGGATGAGTAAGATGGCATGGCAGGATGAGGCTCTTTGAGGAAGGCCTGGAGCATGACCCTCCACAGCCAAGCGTTACTTACACCCACTGTCTTAGACCTCACATCTCCTTCCTAAAATAGCTACATTTTAACCAATAGCCCGACTCAAGCCTAGCTCTAAACAAGTGCTTTAGGAAGGAGGGAGGGAGTAGTGGATTTCTGGGGCAGTCCAGCAGTGGAGTAGCAGCTGAGGGCACTGTCTCCTAGCTCACCTGGGTTTGCCTTACAGTATGGCAACAATATTGCAAGGAGCAGAAACTGCGGAAGAGCTGTGGAGAGCATTCTGAAAGTGACCTGGGAGGAGAGCAGGTGCAGCTTGCTTGTAAGACACTGTTCCGTTGCAAACTTGGATGGAGAAATTCCCATGTATAATTTTGTCATTACAGTGGCTTCCAGCAAAGGCTCATCTGGTACACTCTCAAGCTACCCAAAATCCTTAGCACTACTGATAAAAAGAAGTCTCTTCTCTAAGAACTCAAACACTGCTATGGAGGAAAGTATTGCTACACCCTGATGATAGCAGGGTGAAAGAATCAATGTAACTGTGATAGCTGTAACACCACTACCGTAGACAACTGTGCTGAAAAAGCGGGGACAACAAGACATCAGTCCTGACAAATAAACAGAAAACAAAACCTGAGGGGACCCTCTGTGTTTACTCTGTCTAGACACAGTTTACATGCAGAGATTCTGGCATGAGCAACTTTTCATTGTTATGCAATATAGCCTGACCTGAAATACTCTTCGCTTTACTCAGCAACTCATTGCAGGCTTGAATCAGTGAACCAAAGATGAAAGATCAGCAGTTTATTCAGTATCATTCAGCTTTATCAAGCACACCTAAGATATGAGAACGGACATTGCAAAACTAATATTTCACATTCACAGTTGGAAGATCATATTAAATTATCATCAGGAAGACTCCTGCCTTTTAAAAAGCTTAGTAAACTTTGTAGCATAAATGCAAAACTTGCATAGTGATAAGCTGTATTTTGGCAATAAGATGCATCAGTATAAAGTTGATATTTGCTGAAAGTTAAAATTCTATTAATGCTGACAACATGCCAGTACCAAGACACTTAAATCAAAGCATCTTTGCAGCAGTTATGTTTTTATCTTTATCCAGTGTCTGTTTTAAAGCTGAGCTCTCAATACTTTATATTTTTCATGCAACATCATGCTTTTTCCATGTCACGTATGAAGGTAATTGTGAAGCTGAAGCATGAATCTAATCCACTGCATTATTTAGTGAAGTCTCACAGCAAATGTTGCAAGCCTTGCTCTCTCCCTTCTCAGTACAGACAGCTTTGCTAAGCCCAGCACGTGCCCAGACTCAACCCTGAAGGAACTATGACAGTCTCCTACTTAGTGACAGTTTATGTTTTAACTCTTTGTGCATGTCAAAGAAGTGTCAGCCTAATGTGTTCTTCTTCCTCTTTCCAAGAATGGCTAGAGATCTGGACATGAGCAAATTACAAATAAATAATATTTCATAGATTGCATGAAAAAATATATATATATATATCTTTCCTTCAAGAAGAACATAAAAATTTCAAACACTGAGTTCCTCATTCATTCATATGAGAGAAGTTGGAGACACTGTTTTTTGAATTGTTTCCTTTTCCTCTTCAAAAGGCTTTTTTCTAGTAGTTCTCACATACAGAAGTCAGAGCTGCTTCTCCAGTTTACAGTTGCTCCTTTACCCTATTCTGCAGTTCCTAGTCACATCTATGGTTTTCTAAGTCAGCATCCTTCAATGGCATTATAGATCTGGCTGGAAAAGATGAGAAGTGCCCTTGGAAAAAGGTCTCTTGCTCCAAGTTTTCTCCCTGGAGTCAGAACAGGCAGTAGCACCAAGAGTTCTGAATGTGAGAAATTTAACATAGTTTGCTGCCCTTACAGTGCACCTGGTGCTATTGAATACTTGGACAATATATGGGTAGCTCTGGCAGGCAGAAGATATATGAGATATACATTTTTGAGTAGTTTGTAACTAGGACAGGTGTGGGCTGCTTTTCAAAATTCTGTTCCTAATGCAAAGGTTTCTGGGACAAGTTTCAGATCCATTTTTAAATTCTGGATACAGATTTCTTCAGGTGTGGAAATATATACATTTGTCTTGCCTTGTTCTCAGGAGCAGATACATTACCTTAATTTGAAAAGAAAGCAACCTCCCTCTAAATCTTACTATATTGTGTCAGAACAAAGTTAAAGTTTGGCAAATGGTACAAACTGAAAACAACATGGTACACAGTTGCTAGCAACATACTGTGAATGGATAGTTGTACAGTATGACTTTTAATTATTGAAGGCACCACTTTAAAGGATTAAAATTTCATATATTATCATAAAATCATAGCTCTAGTGGCCCTCTAAATGAATAACAAGTTTTACTCTTGTAAGACTAATTTCATACTGTCTTGATCAGTGGAAGAAGCATGTAAGGTTACTTTACATAGGTATTATATTAGTGAATAATTCATACTGGATTTTAACAAACACTGATAGTTTTCAATAACTGTCTGTTTTATAATATGCATAAAGCTTTAAGTCTTTTCAGTAACAGGAACTACTTGACACGTGCCATGAGAGAATGTATTTAACCCTCCTTTACACAAATTTCAAACCAGCATTATATTCTTGCGTTAATCTTAATAGAAGTATCCAGGGAGGGAAATGTTGTGATAGCACTGAGGATTCATTCTTTCTTTAGTCTTGTCAGAGGTAGAAGGAAAGATACATTTGCACTGTTCCTATACAATGCACACCAAACCAGCTCTCATTCATTCAGACTCACATTCCTCTAAGTAACAAGATGCAGCTTAAAGACAGAAATATTACCCTCCAAGGTAGAATAATCCCTGCCAGCTCTGTAGGGTTCAAATACAGGAAGATACAATCATATTGCTGAGCACCTCTAGAGATTTTAAGTTATGGAAATGTTTTCTGCAAGACTGCTCTTCTCTTGGATTTTATTTCAACACTGACAAGGAAAAAGAATCAACCAACTTTTCCTTCTTCCCCATCATCCTCAGTCCCCTGTATAGGTAGACACTTTGGGCCAATTACCCCTCATTTAACCCTTCATCTTGTCCCTTACTAGAAAGTTGTTCTACTTGTAGACTATTTTTGAAGAGTTTCAAATCCCTTTACTCTTGAAGTACACTAGCAGGATTACACACCTTTTACCTGTCTTTCCATGGTTAATGTATTTCGTGTTGCATTAAAATATATTTCAGAGCATGTAACATTCTGCCAGATTTGCAGTTTACATGGGAAAAACACAAGAATATTTTGTCCAGCACAGTTTGTGTGGTGGTTCCATCTATCAGGTTATGAGACACTGTAAGTCACCTCAGGTCACTTTTAAGCATCCTATAACAGAAATGCCAAAAATTTCATAGTTTTCCTGTAATGCACATTAATGTTGCGTTATAATTCACCATGATAGTGGTGTGCCATTGCTCTTTGATTGTTCTAGAACTCAGAGACCTTGTCTCATTATGAATCACTTCTAAACCAAAAAATAAAAGTTGATGTGTGCACTCTCTTTAGCCACAAACACCAGTGTAGATGGAGCACTAGAAGTGCTTTGCACTCTCTATACTAGCATATAAATGACTACCCTCTTCTACCTTGTAAAAATGAGGTCCACAAGCATTCCATGCACAAGCTGCTAAATATTATATTTCTAGTAAGGTAGTCTTGCATTCTAAATATAACTTAAATGCATTCTTCTTTCATAAATAATAAATTGATGACTCACTGGTGTATCGTAAGACACAGTTAAGTAAGAACCATCTGGAAAACAAATCAATATTAGGTTTAGGGCTGTTTTAACATCTGTTGGCTCCTTTAATTTGAGATTATGGGGACTTGTTACACAATTTACAACTTCTGCTTACACTTACAATTGCATCTAACACATGTTCTTTCCTTCATGAGATTCAGTTTGAATTAAGCACAGTACTGTGGTTCTGAGAGCACTGCAAATACCAGCCATAGGATGGCATTGTCACTGACTGCATCTGAATGGACATGTTTGTGTAACAAAGAGTCTTTTGTGTGAGAGAATGATTGGACTTTGAACAAACTTGTTTTCTGCACTGGACACAGTTAGAGTAATGCATATACTGAAAAGCAGCTGAAAGCAGTGTAAAAATCCCACGTAAATCAAAATAGAAAATATTAGAGAAAGAGTAAGAGAAGAAACTAAAAGTTAGAATGATTAGGTAAGGCCAGTATTGCTTTAAGAAACTTTTAAATAACTTTTTCTCTGTCATGCATTTTTTATTTGATTATTGAAATCCAGATGTGTAGTCATTACCAAGTGAATTAAAATGATGTAAAGACCAGAAAACCTATGACTTCAAGGAGGAACATGAAAACAGAGGCTCATAAAGTTACTTTACACTGCTTTCCCCATACTAAGTTTTTTCCAGTTCTAGCACATACCCCTTCCTCCCTTTTCAGCCTGACCATGCAGCTGAAACACCATCAGCAGTGTGTACATTTCCCACCAAAAATTTCAGGTTCTTTCCTCACAGTTCTATATCCACTGAACACACTTCTGTTCTGGAACTCCCAAAGCCCAGCATGGGCAGGCAAGGACAGCCACTCTTTGCTGATGCTCCTGCTTCTGGAAGATAAGAGAGAGACAGCACACAGCCTGACCTTTCCACAGGAACTAGATGATTCTGCCTGTAAACTTTCTTCCCTTCCCTCCCATTAATACACCTAATATCTTAGAAATTAGTGTATCTCAGAATGAGGATACAGATACTTTCAACTCCCTTCACTGCACATACATGTGACAGAGAAAAATTTTATTCCATTAAGCCTCTGTTTTGAAAATTTGAATTTAGATCAGTCTAGCACAGGTGAAAACATTTGAACATATGCATTATCAGACAAACTAGGTTTTGTCCTAATATCTCATTTTGTAGCTATAAAAAACCTTAGTGACGTACACTGTCTGCATGTCAGGTTAAAAAAAAAGACATGGGCACACTCCAGAAGTACACACTTCAGAAATTCCCCCCAACACCTCTCTTTCTTCATCCTTCATTAACCCCAACCATAACTCAACACTGGCAACAATCTATAGATGGCTGGTATGAACCAGCAATGAAATTATGCAAGTTATTGCTTACACTGTTCAGGAGTACATAACGATATGAGAAAGATGGCTGACATGATAGTAGTTCTTTAACTGGTTCAAAAATTATTCAGCATCCAGGCAGAAGACAGGGCAGAAGACAGGGGCACAAACTCTTCCCTGCTACATGTCCCAACCAGCCTTGCAGCTTCCTACAGCGAGTAATGCAGCCTGCAGTAAAATTAGAGGTGCCCTAAGACATGGTTAGAGAAGCAGGGATAGCTTCTCCCTGCATGCAAAACGCTGTGTGTGCTGCACCAGGTGAGGAGGGCCTGTGGCCTCAGCCCTGCAGTGTCCTCCTGCTGCTCCTGCCCCACCAGCAGCAGTGGCAGGCAGGCTTGGCCGGGGGGCAGGACAGTGCAGCATCCATGAAATCACAAGTGCATCCTGACTGGGAGGCAGATGAGAGCCTGACAGCAAGTGCACGTTGGCAGTGCAGCTGCCAGGCAGTCCGAGCATGGTGCTAATAATGCCAAGGTCGTGGGTTTGATCACTGTGCAGGCCATTCCCTTAAAAGCTGAACTCAATGATCCTTGTGATCCCTTCCAACTCAGAATTATCTGACTGCACTGAGTGGGAGTGTGGGCAACCCCTGGTGTTCACAAGCTTTCCTCACCTCCAACTCCCAGCATATCCCCTCCTTGTCAGACCTTCCATCCCTGTGACTTGTTTGTCTTCCAGGCAGACTGGCTGCCATATGCACATATCTGCAATGGTCATTGCTGTGGGAGGATCCAGCATGTTTAGTGCTCATTCTCTGCAGAGAAAGTTTCTCTAGGAGAGAGACATCTTGTGCACAGCTGCCCCTACCCTCAGACACTCTATCTATCACTGAGGGTGAGAGAGGTCAGGCCAGTCAGGGTTTGTTGTCATGGTTCTTTCAGGGACAGGAAAGAATGAAGAGCACTTTAAAAAAGGAGACTATTCTATGTTAGATGTCACACTTTTGTGCATGGGTATCTAAAAATTCTCCTAGCACCTGATACTAGGGATCTGCATTTATAACCTGCTATTATTATTTAGAATCTGCAATTAGAACCTTGCTGGTTTCTCATAGCCATCATCTCCTGGCCTTCCTGACATATTATGAAACCAGCTAGCTGCCAGAGCTAGCCTAGAGACCTGGAACAAGGACTGTGAAAGGCAGGAGGTGCCATGAAGATCCTCTTTGTCCATGGCACCAAAGAAAAGCCCTGTAGAATAACTCCACCTGACTTCAAGACCTATTGCTTCTGAACAGCATAAAACATCACCAGGGTAGGACACACACAGCTTTGCAAATGCTCCTGGGCAGGAACAGGAGAAGATGTAAAAGGTCAATGTACCTCAGCCATGGCTGTGAGAGGGGGAGGCAAGGGTCCTTGCCAGATACTGGTGATTAGGAAGGGGATAAAGCAGATGTCCTCAGTGTGAAGCCGGTGACAAACCTTCCTTGCTCTTCTCTCCTCTCCACATGGTCCTCCCTTGCAGCTGCCGGGCCTGCCAGCCCTGACCTCAGTGGGAGCTTTGCACTGCCCAGGACACATGGAGAGAAAAGTGAGTGTAACTTTGGGCTGGAAAGTCCAAGGCACGAGCAGAGGACAGCCAGGGTTAGACCTGTAAATGCAGCTACCTTTGAGGGTTGGTACGGGAAGAGGAATATACCTATGAAAACGCTTGGTATCCAGATAAGGATAATTTCCACAGTTTTTTATCTTTCTGTGTGCTTAAGTATTTTTATAAATTGGCCATGGGAGCATGGTTACCTACTACAAAATGCCAGTATGTGCTGACTGATAAAAGAGGCATGCAGGGCATCTGAGCAGGTTGCAGTGTGTGCATATGTACCACAAAAGAATCCCACAATGTTTCCTGTTGACCAAGCTCATATGCAACTGTTTATGAGGTAATTTCGATTGCTTAGCAATTATGTTTGTATTTCTCAACTACAAATGTTGGGCCAGAACCCTGCAATCCCTGAGGAAAGGGACACATCTGAAAACCAAACACCTAGTGTTTGATTTTAGCAAGAGCTATTGTCCAGTCAATTCATCTGGACTGCTCTCATGTCACCTGCACATGGAAAGGCAGCTAATTGTAAAATGAAAGCAGTGTAAATGGTCAGGGAATATGGTCTCGGCATTAATACCCCATTGTAATAAAAACTTATGGCAGAACACACAGTCTCTGCTCTGACAGCCCAAAGATTGTTTTAAGAAATGGCCTGTCACTGCTGTAGAATGTGACCAGTAGTCAGACTGACTCCATCAATTTTGCATGTAAATCTGCTCGAGTTCTGAAAGACTTTCTGCTAACTGAAATCTTCATTTAAAAGGACTCCCCAGAACAATATTGCTGTGAATCTTTCAGTGAAGGAAACCTTTCCCTGTCTTAATTTCATAATTGACTGTTTTGATTGAAACTTTCCAAATGTCATCTTGAAGTAGCACCTGTCAGGCAACCACGGGAATGAGAGTCTAACACAGTTATAAGTAATTGGAAGCAGAGTCTTATAATGCAAAGTGCCAGGCAAGCTTATTAACATCCTGTGTTGCTAACCCTCTATAAGAGAATGGGATATTTTTATTCACAATATTGCTTTAGCTGAAGTTGTGTAGGTGGCAGATTTTAGCAGGTGCAGAATAAATATTTCCTGAGAAATATCACTGAAGAAGAAATTAATTTGAATTATTAATTAAGGTGTTAGGCTAGCCAAATGAAATACAGATAATGTTCATATTCATTATTCTGCCATTTCACTGATCTCTCTTATACCTAGCTTTTTTAATAGCACTGTAGACATACCTCATCCTCTTCCACATTCTAATGTATTCTGATCTGACAGAAGAAATGACATGCAAAAGAGTGGTTTTTTGAAAGGCACCCTTCTGCCCTTCTCGTAAATGTCAGTAAATTTCCATGTAATGTATGAAGTAGTTATCATTGCAGTTTGGTAGGGGATTAAGGGAAGGATTTTACCTCTTCTGAAGTGATTAATAAAACCAATAGCAATATATCTTTTAAAGTGGATCTTTCTGTATTTATCCAGGTCCTTTTGATACTAGTTAGAAACTACTTTCAACAGGTTTAGAGTCAGGCCCTAAACTCTTCTCACAATTTATGGAAGCCTGAATTCCATGCATAATTGTGTCATTCTTCAGAAGCAGTTGCAAATATTTTTAGGCCAGCTTCTGAGAAGAAACTGTGCACACACACACACACACACAAAACCCAGTGAAAATTTTGGCAATGGTAATGCTCTGCTTTGATTCAGACTTGTGGCAAAATCTGCAGAGAAGCCATGCTGCAAACCTGCTTTGCACTCATTTCTGCACTTATTGCTGACATAACCTCACTACCTCTTTTCTTTTTTTAAAATAAGAGGTGCAGGAATGCTGTCTTACATTTATTGTGAGATTGGCTGCTTATCTGATACCACAGAGTTCCTTCTGTTATACTTATACTATCTTTATATGGAAATAAAAGCTAGTAGATGAGCAATTTACCTTCATTGTGGGCTGTCTAATCCAACACAAACCAACACACCAATTTACATGAAGAGGCCTTGTTGGCCATATTTTCCCTTCATAATTTCATAGTCTTTTTAAAACACCTTCCTATCTTGACTCTCATGTCACATCTCCAAATGTTTTCTTGCTGTGTGGGCAGCAGATCTATATTTGGTAAAAAAGGGTTGTGAATCCTAGATCCAAAACAGGAAACAGAAAGGTCCATAAAAACATAGCTGACAGATCTGACACAAGTCTGCGTTTTGGGGGAGAGGACGAAGGTGGAGTTTTCAGCAGGAAGACAAAGTTCTGAAATCAGTTTGCAGTTCAAGTATCTGTAAGACAAGCTGGCTACAAATCTATGATATTCATGCTTACCTAATGCCACAGATTACCTCATAAATGAAGAAGGATTTTGTGAATAAATACTTATTGGGAAGACTGAGAGAACTGGGTGTTTTGGGGTGGCTCCACAAAGGGGCACTGTGTGCTTGCTGCTGCTGAGCACTCCCCACCTTGATGCTGCAGATGGGTGACCCAGAGATGAAGGCTTTCCATAGGGAAGAGACAGAGCAGCAGTGCCAGGTTCAGTGAGCAGCAGGCTAAGGAGGCACAAGGCAGGCACCTGTAACCAGCAGCCTACTGAGTGGCACAGACCCACACCACTGGGTTTGTGGAGTGTAAGAATAAAGCCTTGCAGCATTTTTCTGTGGAGCAGAGGTAAAGCCGTGAGAGATCTCAATCACATCTGGGGGAACAGAATGGGAAAATGCACGGGGCAGGAGATGGAGGACAAATCTGGAGGAGGAAGTCTTGACAGGATGCAGACGAGGGGGTCAGGGAAAGTAAGTATTGACATATTTGCTCACAGTATCATACATTGGGAGTGGGAGTGACAATTTGTCCCACGCTGTGGATATGTTTAAAAGAATTAATCAAAGACTGGGAACTGCCACTGTTTCTAAAAACACACTCTTCAGAATGCAGCTAGGGCTCCAAGATTGAGCATGTAGGTTTTGAAGCCTAAGTTCAGGTCACTTCAGGAGTTATTTTTTCAGCTTCTGCTCCTTTGAAATAATCTTTTCCAGTCTGTTGAAGGGTATATATACAGAGGAATGTGTTCAAGAGCTAAAATACCAGCAGAAACTGTGCATATGTTTGTGTCCTGTTCTCTACCTCAGCACAGAGCAATGTTCTGCTGTTGCACTGTCCTTGGGGGAAATGGCTGTAGTCAGAAAGCATTTCTTGTTGAGTCACCACATGGTGAGGTTGTAGCAATGAGGAATTAATTAGCCCATGCACTGCTAACCTGCCTGGTATTTTAATTATGATTTTCATCTAATCATGATATATGAAAGGAAAGCTACCTACATTTACATTTCTAATTCTTTTAAATGTGGGTACTACACCAGTCTCTCATGCTGAGGGATTGACAGCAACTACTTTTATGTGAAAATTTGGTGTAGTGAGTGTTCAGTCATCTCTGTTCCCTTTTTGATTTGCTAGGCATCATTCTCTGAACTTCTTCATTTCTCCTATGGCTTGTTCAGGGCTAGGACTAGCATGCCAGTTATATGACAACAAAAACCCCAAACTTTCAGTTCTTGCAATAGCAGCCCTCTGGCATCAATGCAACAGTGTGTGATGGGACATACATGAATTCACTGGGGGCCAGTGAGGGGGAAGAGAAGAGACTGCCATGAAAAGATGTACCACAGATTTTATAGTGATTCTTCTAGCTCTGTGTAAGACTCATTAAAAGAACACCCCCAAGATTTACTAAAAAGAAAATAGGTTCATATAAAATGCTGGATCTTTCCCAGTGTTTCTTATTATTCAGGCCATGCCTCTTTAAGCCATTAGATATATGTTGAATTTTCAAGTTGGCAGAACTCCTATACAGAACCCTCATATCATAACAGAACAGCTTCTTTCACACAGTCTGCTGGGGGCTGAAAAAAGGAGTCGTGTTTGTGACAAGATGGCAATGATAAGGCAGATATGCCTTTGTACACAGTAGTAAGATTTTATTACACACAAAGCAGGGATTCAACACAGCAGTGAATAAGGAGAGAGGCTGCCAGTACTCTTCTTGGTACTGTTTTAATCCTCCACATGGCCTTTTTATATATTCTCTTCTGATGCTCCACATAATCTCACTTATTCCTGCAAGACCTGTCAAAATTTTCCAAAAAAGAAATACCTTTTCTAAAAGCTTAGACAGAGCTATTTAAAATGAGAATTAATACAAATTAAAATGAATGAACTTGATTAGAAGTATCTTTTATATGTAATATCTCTTAAATATCTTGTTTTCAAATTAAAATATCCAACATAACAAACCAGCAACAAAAGCCTCCTCTCTTACTAAAGATTTTTTTTTACTACTTTTGTAATAATTCTTTCCCTCTTTTTAATAGTCTTGAGCTATCTCATCACAGCTTTAATTAGGATAACCTTTCATCTGTTTATGTTTTACAGTGACATTTGAGGGTTGGCCTTCAGTGAGGGCTTTGGGTGATGTGTACACTGAGGCTTCAGAAACTTCTTCTGGACAAGCTGCCAGCAAAAATTACCCTTCTAAATGTCAATAAGCTAGACATCAATTGTCAGCTTGCATCATTTCTAAAAGCCTGCTCTCTCTGCAGATGCCATCAAAAGTGGAATGCACACTTTAAAAAGTAGAACTTGATTTTGATCGTGTATTAAACATTTTAATCCCTTGGGACTTGGCTAAAGAGTGTTATACTTCAGAGAATTTAAGTTACTCTTGTACTGTTCCAAAAACAAAATAAAGATTTACAGATAAATTTTTAGAATATTGAGAAGAGGCTCTAAAAAATTTTTGTGTTTTTTTTTTTTTTTTAATATAAAGTTACATCAAAAAAGGATATGTACTGAGAGGAAATGGCAATTTAAAAAAAGTACCAGTACTAACATTGTTTTGTGTTATGGGAGCATAGATTGGAAAGTAATTGTGGCTGATGTTGAGTACATCTAGTGATGAGATCACATGTTACTCAGATCAAAAATACCAGTGTTGAAGAAAACACACAATTTATCTTTCACTATCATGTGGCCAGTTTTTTCCCATCTTGTATTGGTGAGTGAACTTTTGTATCAGAACAAGAAAATCACTGTTCATTACCAGCAAGGTCTTGACCAATAAGATAATTTTAATTCTCATGGTGTTACACAGTTCCTCTCTTTTGGCACATCCAAATTTTTCTGGATTGGTAGGAGATGTACATTCCTTTCAGTAGGTTCCACAGCTAAGGCAGCTTCTAATGTAATCCCTCTTCATTGCAGTGATAAAATTGAAGAAGAAATTACAAAGTATTTCCATTTATAAAAATATGAAAATGAATGCTGTACATGATACACATGTATATTAATGAAAAATACCTTAGAATGTGAAAAAATAGTCCACACAATGATTCTACCTTCCTTCCTATTTTCCTTGCTAAAGGACACATATTTTTCAGTTATTGACCATCCAAAACAATTTAAAACCTCCAACAGGGCCATAATCATGGAATCTCAGAATGGTTTGGGTTGGGAGGGACCATTAAAGCTTGTCTAGTCACAACCCTGCTGCTGTATGTAAGGACACTTTCCACTAGACCAGGCTGCACAAAGCCCCATCCAGCCTGACCTTGGACAACTTCCTGGGTTGGGACATTCACAATGGAGATACCAGACCCAGATCTCTGGATGCAGTCTCTAAAGTCTTAGTTAGCTGCCTAACCAGCTACAACACACATTTACAAACAGCTCCGTTTGCTTTTTGTGCTGCTATTCTTGCAGAAGCTCAATTGTCTGTGCTTAGAATTTGTGCTTGGCTTTGTCCTCTTAGAGTTTGATGGAGAAAGCGAAGCACGCTGTGATAATCCTGCCATTAGATCCCCCACCAACTCACACCTCTGTGATGAACCACTCCCTTGCCCACTCCCTCTTCATCTCCTCCATGTGCTTTAATCAATATTCAGTTCAGACCTAAGGAAATATTTGCCCCAGGTAAAGCATTTATAATTGTATTTCAAAAATCTATACTTGAATCTCTAAAAGTATGAAAGAAGTCCCTCATATATCACCTCTTGATCACAGCACTTTACTTTGACATGTGTCTGGCAGACAAATTGATCAACTCTTCTATTCCAAGAAAGCCTCTTACATCCCTTTTTAGGCTCTTCTCTTTAATTTGGCCTTAATCACAACTGTAGAGTTGCAGGGAAATACGTTATACTAGCTCTATCTGGTAATAAAATTAATGATGGGAGATGGAGAGATCCATTTAGTTTTGACTCCATTTGCAGAGTTTGGAAGTCGTTCAGTGGTTAATTAGAGATGTGCTATTGATGTAAAGTTACTAACCTGACTTATTACCAAGCTTCTCTTTGTCTTACAGAGTTTTACCAAGTGTAATGGATGTGAGATGCACTGATGTAACTCTCTACACTACATATCATCAGAAATATTGTTAAAATAATTGTTACCACTAGTAGCCAATCAATGGATGAGCTGAAGATCTTCATCTTAGTAAGCAAAAAAATACATAATAAAATACCTTTGTCTTACTGTTGGTTGCTATTCTAATACAGACTTTTTCTCTTTGCCCCATCAAATCATCTCTGTTAGTCTCTTTTAACCTGAGTAAGCCAAGGAGAACAGGAAAATTTTTTGTCTGCATCATCCACTATGTAGTGGTTTACCCTGCCTGGCAACTCAGCCCCATGCAGAAGCTCACTGACTCCCCACTGGTGGGTTGGGAGAGAGAACTGAAAGGGTAAAGGTGAGAAAACTCATGGGTTGAGATAAAGTTTAATAAGTAAAGAAAAAACTGTGCATGTAAGTAAAGCAAAACAAGGTGTGCATTCACTGCTTCCCATGGGCTACCCGGTGTTCCACCACTCCCAGAAAAGGAGGGTTCCATCAGATTTACTGTTGTTTTGGGAATAAAAACATTATTTTGAACATCTTCCCTTCCTTCTTCTTCCCCAGATTTGTATACTAAACATGATGCCATATGATCTGGAATCCCTTTGGTCAGCTGGGGTCAGCTGTCCCAGCTGTGCTCCCTTCCAAATTCTTGTCCACCACCAAACACCTTGCTGGTGGAGTAGGGTGAGAAGAAAAATCTTGACTTTGTGCAAGAAGTATTCAGCAATAACAAAAATACCCCTGAATTATCAACACTATTTCCTGCACAAATCCAAACTACAGACACATATCAGCTACTATGAAAAAAACTGACATTGTGCCAGCCAAAACCAGCACATGCTGTGTTAAGAAACTAATGTTACAATGACATGGCTGTGATGCTGTTGCAATTGGATTTGTATTCTACAGAAATCATTCATCTTTAGTAATCTAAAACTTAGGCAGCAAGTCAAGGCAGTGATCAGGGCTTCACTACAGTCAGGGGATGGAAGGTGGGTGATTTCTCCCACCTCTTTTAGACATAAGTTCAGAAGGAAATGAAGCACACTCTGGAGATGCACCCAGTCACTCATTGCATTGCAAACATATATGTGCAACTTAGATACGATGCTTAACTTTTAGATTTCTAAAGTTAGATAAATCCAATTCAAACAGCTTGCTTGTGGCTGTTTAACAACCTGAATTAGCCCATGTGAAAGTAAGTGAAATCTTACCATTGATGTCCATGGGAACAATCCCATATTCAAACAGCAATATATTTATAACACTGTGTTAATGTCTTGTGCTAACAGTAGTGCTAATGATAGTGCTGATATGTGATCACTGAAATTACTCCAGAGATGAAATTGGCGGACAGTTATTTCTGAAGATGGATCTCTTATTGACCCATAAATCTCTGTTTCTTTGCCCTTCTTTCATTATCAGACAGCTTACTGTTCAGAAAGGTCTTTTCCAGTTCAGATATGTATAGGCTGGATTAGATCACCTCCACTGACAAGCGTTATGAAACCAGCATAGTTACTTACTGAGTATTGAATGACAGTTTTACTTGTAACTGATTCATCTCTTCATGTGTTCCTAAGCATTTATTGAAAAAAAAAGTAGGCCTAAGGCAGATCAAATAGAATAGGATAGAAGGGATTCAGAGGGATCAAAGTGAGAAAAGGTTATTCCCAAAAGCCTTCTGAAATGGCAGATTCAAGTCTTCAGCACTGAACTGAAAGTACTCCACAGTTATTATCTATTTGCAAACAGAGCTTGGAGCATGGCAACAGGGAAATGGTGTCTCCTCAGCAGAGATCATTCTATATCCCAAACAAAACCTTTTTTCTTAGATTACACTTGTCTTATGAATTAGGAATTTTCAGCTCTCTTTCTACATTCCTTTTGCATTTGTATAACTTATCCCATGCGTTGCTATGGTGTGCAGTGGGCTGGCACAGCATTGACTGGAGTGATATTGCTCTAGCAGCAGAGCTTACTCAAAATGTTCTAACACTCAAGGTACTTCTGAGCATGCATAAAGCTCCATTTAGACTTGACATATTGTTTATGATATCCTCCTGGTAAGTTGTGCATTCACTGTCTATCATTATGAATTATAGGTTCAGAATGACAATCTTCTGAAATAGCTTGGTTCACAAACAGAGTTACTTTTTGTTGATCATCCCCTCCTAAAAATCCACTTTTTTTTTTAGTTTCTGGAGATATTCTAACTAATAAGTTTTATATTCATTAAGGATTTTTGCAAGTCAGTAAGCATCTCCTTACTTTATACATACCCTTAATGATATAATTTGTTCAGTAGTCTTAACATCTCTTCTTTTGGCTTGTTCTGAATCTTCTGCTGTTTTTACCCATTCCTAATGTAACTCAGATATCTTGCAAATACTACAGCATTTCCTTTAATTTTTTTCATTTGTATGTTAACTGACATTCAGGCTTTCAAAATGCTACTGCACTGCTACCTTACATCAACTTAGAGTCACGGCTTAAGTTGAAACTTGAGTTGAAACTTCCTCAAACTAGACATTCTCTCATTTAGCTATTTCAAATTGAATTAACGTTCAATCCCATGGAGTCTCCTAGTGACAAATTTAGCTACAATTATATCACTTCCAGAAAGAGCTCTTGAGCCTCTGTTCCCCATATCCCAAGACAACTGGCTGTGCTAAGGAGGACCATCTTCTCTTTTACCTATCTAACCTGCACTATTTTGTATAGAAAATCACTTATTGCACCACGGGCAGGACAGAAGATAGGGCTAAAGGAGAGAAAGTGAGAGGTTGTATCTTATTAGTTAAGACATAATTTGAGGGTACAAATATTGGGGGTGGGTTGCAATAAATAAACATAAGAGGAAAACCTATCTGAGACTGTTACCTAGTTTAGTGTCCTAAATATTTTGCTTACTGGACTTACCCAGGATGTGATTTCAGGCCCATGATCTGAATCATACAGATCTGAGCACCTTTGCCTAACCTTTGAAAACCTTTCCTTGTGTGGGCCACTTCACTAGATTAAGGCTCAGCAGACATTAGGATGTATATTCTGTGTTACTTTGATTTTATTACCACTGCAGTGATGACAAATATTTTCAGCTTTGGCCATAACCCTTAGGGAATTTTTAATATTAAAGACAGTCAGCAAACTATGAATCTGCACCCAATAGCTATGTCTGTTCTGAGTGTGTTTATTTTTCCCTTTCTTATTTTCATTGAACAAGGCATAGCACTTGAAAAGAGTACATTAGTTATGATATTTTAGGATCAAAGGCCCTACTCAGCCATCTCCAGTGAAACAAAATATTAGTTGAAGGAGCCCTCTAGCAAAACAATAGTAATATACCTTTCAAATCTGCAGAGGGGGTGGCTACCTTTGGTTTTCAAAGATTTCATAGGAATGTTGACTTTTCCCTCTCTTTTCACATTCATGATCAAAGAGTGTATAAAACTTCAGCTTTGATTAGCCTCTCTCTTTCTAGGCATTATCATATGCATTGGCAAACTGTGGCCTGGATTTGTAATATTTTTGAAGCTGAACAATTCACTGACTCATTAATGTTGGGGACTGCTCATAGCACACTAATAAAAGAAGATTCCCCAGTCAGAAACATCAAATTTTGACAAGATGCAAGGCAAATGTGAGATGTCTCCATATCTCCTACCCTGCAGATGGGCTTGAGTGCTCTCTCACCACTCCCAGTGGCAGCCTTTGGACATTTTGTCACTATTGCAGCATGGGTTGTGGTTTACAGCTACTGCTGAACACAGCTGGTGGGAGTCAGTCTGCAGCCACTTGAGATGCTGCAGGCTTTTCAAGGTATCTACATGAGGCTGGCAGGAATTACACTGGAGCTGGTACAGCAGACCACTGCCCTTCAGAAGACATAAAAGGCAGACAGGAATGATACCTGTGGCATCTCAAAAGGCAGTACACACTTTTTCCTGGACAACTGATTCATACCCAGTAAGTCAAGGCAGGAATACTGCAGGAATTCACAAAGCTTCAAAGTGCACTGACTCACTTCATTTCAGTCCTGTTTTAAGGATATGTTCTGATTTAATAGCCTCACTTCAATGTGTTTTAAATGATGTATGAAGTGATAAATCCAAATCACTAGAGGCGCGGATATTTTTTCTTTCATTATGCTGTTCTATGCAGTTAGTTTCCCTGCTTGTTGCAACCAACTACCAAGCCCCCTCCCTCTCCCCATAATTTCCAAAAGAAATATTTTAAAGTATTCATGAGATATTTATCTTTAGTATTCATCTTTGCATCTTGACTACCTTGATCTGGAAATCCTCTATTTCATGTAGCTAGAATAAAGTGTATAAGCATATTTGCCTACACAACTTCCCTTATTACAGATTTTAGTTTAAGATACAATTAAGTGCAACTTAACATGTAAAGAGATAGGAGTAGAAATACTCACAGTTCTGAAATTAAAGTATTTGAAGATTTTTTTTTCCATTTTTTTTAGTTCATGTAAACAGTATAAAATGTTAACACCAGCAATTAGTTGGGCAACAACCCTAGACATGCTATAAGTGGAGTACAAAGATGGATTGAATAACTTTCCACAGCTTCTCCCAGCACTATTTTCTTCAGTTCAAATAAATGGCATAAACCAATGTGGAAAGCTTCACATTAGTCAAATAGTATCCTTGCTTTACAATAATTGCCAGTATTTGCAATCTTTAGAGGAAAGAATAAATGCACTGTTAATAGCTATTGACCATAATTTAGGATCTGGAAACACATTTGGATTGAAACCCTGACTTAAAAGAGATCAAGATATCACCTCCAGTGCTTTCATGTTCACTTACCATGCACTTGGACCTCCAGAGGAGTCAACTAATGCTTCAAAGTTACTTTAAAAATTCAGACTTATAGTATTTGAGTATATCTGGCCTGCTTTACATCCAAATTTAATTTTGCTCTTCTGTCTTTAGACAGCTATTGTCATCTTTCTTGGCCTGTTTTGGTTTGAAATATGCATTAGTCATTTGTACCTCTAACAAAAACAGGTCATCTGGCTTGATGATTAATGTCTCTCATCTTCAATAACAGCACTAAGAATACTAAAATCCTCATCAGACTAATTAGAAGAATGCCCTTGAGCCAGTCACAAGTCTTAGTGAGGATCTGTCATGAATTCACTGAACTGCTATGTCTGATCTTTTTAGTTACTTCTTTTAAGTAATATCTGGACATTCAATGGAGATCACAAACACAGAAATCACTGGCTTGGGAGTACCAGTATTTTTTCCAAGATAGTTAATTTCAGTGCACTGAGTTCATCACAGTTTTCATTAATGAAGATTGCTCATGTGCAGCTGAATATGTCAATATAACAAAGAGTGGCCAAGGAAGAAAAATAGCCAAACATAAAATAATTCAGTTAAAAAATTGAACAGGAAAGCAATGAAGAGAAGATCATAATCTCCTTCCAAAGATCTGTATTTTGCATATAGGGAAAAATAAATAAAGTCACAGTGATCAATTTATTTCTGGTTTTGATTTCAGAAGGACTATGTTGTGCTTTAATAACTTTTATGAAGTTTGAGGCAATCCTATCTTTTATTTACTTTAGCTTTTCTATCATTATCACTGAAGTACTATTACTCCAATTTCAAATTCACATAATTTACCAATGAGTCAGAGTCATAGTTCCATATAGCCTTTCATTGTTAACATACAATAAGAAAATTGTAAGATTTTCTTGAAGACAGAGCAACCAATCCATTTTTATCATTGTCAGCTTACTTCCCCAGGTCACTTCAAGGCTTGATTCACCACTATTTAAGTCATTATAAACATTTTGGAAAGTGGTAATCAGCACAAGTCTGCACTAAGCAGTTCTGGATTTTGTTGTCGTTAGCTGTCTGTTTAAATTTTAATTTTTTTTCCCCAATTAAAAAATTTTGCTCGGAACTGAGATACTGACATTTCTGAGAAGTAGAACAGGATTCATTCTTGAAAACTGCAATCTTGTGCTGCTGTTGATTACCAACATTCCACAAAACAAAATCTGGTAAGATTTGTATTACTCTTCAATATTTAATGGTGTTATTAAGCTTGAAGATCAGCACTAAGGCATGTCTTCTATCCTGAAACCTACACCCTTCAAATCCTAAAATCCATATTTTCACACATCATCTTATTTGTAGCTGTGGAAATTACTCTGTGTGCCCAAAATCCTGTTTGATTTCCCAGCTGCACACTGTGGGGTGGAATCATAGAATAGTTTGGGTTGGAAGGGACTTTAGAGATCATCTAGTTCCAAACACCCTGCCATGGGCAGGGACAGCTGCTGCTAGACCAGGTTACTCAGAGCCCCATCCAACCTGGTCTTGAACACTTCCAGGGGTGAGGCACCCCCAGCTTCTCTGGGCAACCTGTTCCAGTGCCTCACCACCCTCACAGCAAAGAGTTTCTTCTTAATATCCATTTTGATCTACCCTCATTCATTTTAAAGCAATTACCTCTCGTCCTGTCACTACAGACCCTTGGAAAAGGTCCCCCTTCAGCTCTCTTGAGGCCCCCTATAGGTACTGGAAGGTGCTCTAGGGTCTCCACAGTCTTTTCTCCAGGGTGAACAGTAGGACCATTGTTTTCACTGCAAATGAACCATTTAACTATTTTTGCCTAACTGTACTCAGAAGGCTGAAACCTTCTTGCTTTCTCTCTGTTAAGGCCCAGTCCAGTCCTGGAATCTCAGGATTCAAAATTTCAATTCCTGAAATCTAGATAGATAGGTAGAATTTTATTAGAAGCTTTGTCTGTGAAACAAACCTCATGCATTCTCCTATATGAGGTGCATCTTTTCCACTTGTTGCTTGTTACTTGCCTATTTCCAGGATCAGCAGAAATACTGACACTGACACAAGAGCTCCAAGACATGTAAAACTCCAAGAAAAGGATTTCCCTGTCCTTCTTTCTGTCTTTCCCCTCACAACTAGACAACTGAATAGCACATGCAGATTGTGCCAGGCATTCCTGACACTCTCACAGAAATATCTTTTCTGGTTTTGCATTCAGTAGGCTTCCTACAAAAAACTATGAAAAATTATTTTTGCAGTGTCAGTGGGGTGACTTCACAGTAAAATAATTTCATCAATAGTTTACAATTCCAAACAGAGATAAATTTGTATGGGAAAGCAAGAATGACAGCTCCATCCTTTCACTTGCTGGGAAGCAGATCCTTTAAGATGCTGCTTTACTCTCAAAAGCAATGCTGCAAATAACAGCATTGTGGCTTCTATTCTCTTTCAGGGATTTCCATAACAAACAGAGGGGACTTGTAAGTGACAAGATGTTTCAGCTAATACCTCCTTTCAGAAGGGAAAGTCAAAATTGTGCAGTGACTTACATCCTACATTTAAAAGCATTAATAAAAACCCCTGTGTTTGCAATATATAAAAAAATTATTTGATGATTCACAAAAAAAAATTCCAGTTCATTTCCTTAAGAAGGTGTCAGTTCTGAAGCATTTAGACCAGGCAGATTGCAATGTGGCCATTACCACAACCCAAAAAAGTATAGAATACATTAAAAAATTACAGTTTAATATGTTGTATTTTCAAATAAAATTAACTATTCAAAGCAAATAGAATTGAACATATAACTTTTTAGAAATGTGGTTTTAAAAGATGAAAGTAAGAGGCAATAGTTTCAGCACAGCTGTACTGAATTTTTTTTTGTTCTTTAAGAATCTACAGCTCTCTGAGCAGCTCCCTATGGAGGTAAGTTTTGTGGTTGATTATCTTTGATTATGCACCTGTAATTATATTTTGAGTCCACTGGAGAAGGGATTACAATTTTTCTACCTGATCAACTGGCTCACAGCTAAGATATGAACATTGTATTTTTTCAGGACCTAAATTTTACTGTTCCTTTTCAAAACTGTTTACTGGTATTTCCAGCATGTTACTCTGACAGTAATGTTCCAGTAATAGAAATAGGTTTGTATGTGTCCAGATAAGTTTATGGGGTGATTTTTCTCCTTCCAGAATTGTTACTTTGTTGTTTTTTTCCAATTTTTATCCTCAGTCACTAGTACACGATCCTTTGTAGAGGATGAACGTCACAAATTGTAGCAGTTTTGTCTCAATGCTTTTGTTTTATTATTTGTCATGCCAGAAGTCCTGACCTATCAGACGAATTATGCAAACAGTCCTTTCTAATTAGTCATTTAATCCCAAACAAGACCTCCAATTTTACATCAGAATTAAAAATTAGTGTTATATATTTTCCAATTTGTCTTTTCTTAATTAATGTTAGTTTTGTAATCACAAATATTTCCAGCATATTCAGCAATCTCTTAAGAAGAGTATTTGTTATATTTCCACTATGTAGTGTAAATAAAATGTCATTTAGGGCAAAAAAAATCTACAATCACCAAATAATCTGACAAATTTGTAATCCATTCCTTGCACAGAAGGAACCCAGTGCTTAGGCTAAATTAAGGGGTTTGCTGACAACATTCAGGAAGTGTGCACAGGAGGGTACAAACCCAGCTCTCCAGTCCACAGCCTAAGAGATCTCTAATACCAAATGAATACTTTAATACTTAGGTGACTGTATAAACTGAGCAAACAATATACATCACCCATCTTCCTCATTTTCTGGAGAAGATACTGGCAATCTCATTCTAATGCCAGTCACAGCTTCATTCTCTCCAAATATATAATTTGTATCTTCTGCATTTGAATTCTGAAGGTGTTTTGCTTGAGTCAACATTTTAATACACTATTTTATTGCTTCAAGAGAAATCAGAAATGAGGATTTTTCTTTGGATTTTTGGACAAGGCCTTTTTATTTATATTGTTTGGTTTTAGAGATCACAATTGCAAAAATCAATGTCCATTTTATTGATAAGCAGTTGAAAGAAGACAAATAGGAACACTAAGGTTAAAAATCAGCATGGCTCCCACCTAATTTGAGCTGTGTTGATTTTCTAAGGAACTTATGTGTTAATTGCTACTTTTCCTACCTCACAGATGTTATCCTAGTCAACTAGAATCCAGCCAAAAATACCCAGATTCATTAGACTTACTGAGTTTCCCAAACAGAGCAGACCTGGGTCCTACAAGGCTTCCTGTTTTCTGACACCCTTCTGAGAACTGCAGTCAATCAGTACCACATGAGCTAAGCAGGACCTGAGAACAACCAGTGTTTGGTCTGATAATTCAGCTGTTCAACCTCCTCTTGTCTCCAACATCATTTTTTTGGAAGGGTGAAAAGATGAAGGCAAAGAATAAAAAATTACTCTAATAAGTGCTGAGGTGCATTTTCACAAATACTCCACTCTTCCAGAACAGAAACTACATGGGAAGAAAACTTAATCGTCTTGCTTCATGTTAGGAAAGAGGAAACTTATGAGAGGATAAGAATCACTGTTCCTTTCCACTAAGCAAAGAGGCACAGTTTGCATTTGCTCTTTCTCTGCTATGGAACGGTTCTGCACTCCTTTGGATGAAAGATCAGGCTTTTTTTGCTTACAGTTTCTCTAATAGTTTGATGAAAAAATGAAGAAATTTTGTCTTGTTTCCTCCAGACTAGTGGAGAGAAATGAATGGTCAAGAAATTAATAACTAGGTTTTAATTCGAACTTTTATAAAAAATTAAATAATCTGGCCTTGGGTTCTGTACATTTGTCTATTAAAATAGCTAAACAGGTAATCATTAAATGCTTTCTGCATAAAACAATTGTACTTACAAAACTCTGTGTGACAATGAACTTTGTCCTTTTGCCCATCTTGAACTTTGTTTTTGTTGCTTCATTGGGGTATTATTCCTTGTGACTAGCAGAATTTTCCAATTACTTATGATATTGTCTTCCTCTAGCAGCTATTTGAACACTCAATCACATTACTTTCAGTGGGAGCTATGCAAATCCTGATGCTTCTTTAGGGTTTGGAACCATTATAGTCAAATCTTGATGAACATTTTCTGTCAATCAAAATCCAATTTAAAAAAAGAAAACTATGTATTAATTGTCTACATAAATATGAACAGTAAGCTATGCCTAAAATGGAAATTTATGATATTATCTGATATTGCAAAATCCACCTGAATTTCCATTTCGTTGTTTTCAAATATATCAGGACTAATTCTACTCTTGTCACCAGCTGATGCCATGGACCTGTACACAGAAAAAAAAGAGAAACTGGAATGGGCTGGGAATTTCATAATTCTCTGAAAGCTAACTGTCCTGACTTTTGCATCTGGTAGAATAATGGACATTTCTGAGTAGATGGATTTACACTCTTGTCTGGTAATGCCATTCTTAGATTATTTTTGTCTAGTCTTTGCCAAGATATTTACATTTGGCAGAGTGTAATTGAACACTTATACACATGGAAAATTAGCTACAACCATTACTTGCCCTTTTAACATTTTTAGTACATTATGGCACAGTATCTGCTGTGCTCACCAAATACGTAAGCAATCTGTCTGTGACAGAGCACTGCAGATGAGATTGCTAAGGGTTAGGGAAGGAAGTTGCCATTTTTGTCTTTTCCTGACTTTGTGTGCCCATCCTAAGTGTAGAATATATTGATAGAAAGATTCTGACATTTCACTTTCTATTATAGTAGTTGTCACCTGCTTCCTAAATGACGCCAATAAACATGACCAGCGCTCTCCAGATATTTACAAGCTTCAATTTTTCTAACAGCTCATTATACTTTCCCACATATTTTGTTTGCTATGGGATGTCTAAAAAGTAAGACATGACATTACATCAGCCGCCTAGAAAATCCTGTTTTGACTCCACAGCAGTAAGAATATTACTAAATCCCCAGTAAGAATATCACTATTTGTTCCCTGAGTTTCAGCACTTACTTCTCCAGGTACTGTGTGCCTTTATCCTGCTTGAATAGGAAATATGTAGCCCACTAGGTAAAGATTGGCTACATCATTGGACTGATGGGAAGCCTTGTAAAGTTAGGTCTGCACATTGAATTGACATTGTTCAATGGAAAATGTCCTAAACCCTCAAATATTAATCCTTTTATTCCATCAATATCACAGTGGATCTCTTCAGCTGAAGTCTAAAACCCTTTTACCAAATAGATTTCTGTATCCTCCAATAAAAAATTCTATTTAAAAATCTAGGAAACATTCCTTGTTTACCTAATGCAGATCCTATTTCTAAATTTCTACTGGTCAATTCTCACTTCACAACGGTAGAATCCAGAAGTATCATAAGAAATGGAGCTACTGAATCATTCTGGATATCCAAAATTTAATTTACATGCTTTCTCCCACTGATTAAAAGAATATTTTCTGAAGAAATACTAGGGGTACATATCCCTGGCATCACAAAGCAACAAGTAAAGGGTGCTCATGAAGGCCCAGCTGATGCGATGCATAGCCCAGTGGCCACTGCACGTGGAGCTGACCATGCAATACATTTGTCTCTGGTCTTTAAACCATTTAGCACTTGCTTCCCTGGAGTGATTACTACAGAAATGAAGATGATTCAGTGTTCCTTTTGATAAATGGTTCTTGAAAGCCCAAGACATGCTCTGTCTGGAAGAATTCACGGCCATCTGCTGGGAAGCTAATGTATTCATCTCGCACATACAAATGGCTGTGAGGATGATGTTTCACTGCTTTGCACTAATATGACTTTATTGGCATTGAAATCAACATGCACCATCGCAAAAATGGAGTTATAATCTGACCCATGGATTCCATTTAATGACACAAACCCCTCAATTATGGCAGCAGAAAAATGCAGGAAGAAGGGATTCCTGTAATCTGTTCATTTCCTTTTAATTTCTCCTTTACTAAAATTTGCATTTGTCTCACATTGAAGAAGAAACTTATAAGACTATGTTTCTCTCTTTTTTTGGCTTCTCCTCCCCCACCCCCCATTTTAATCCAAATCCTGTCATTATTCCTAATTTCATACATTATTTTTTAACTGAATATGTGTAGTTTTTAAATGGGTTAGGAAATACCTCATATATTTTTATCACTGGCATCGGTACAAATGTTTCTGAGGGATATGTATTATTTTTGATAACATGTTGGTGACAAATAGTTTTCTTCAAGCTACAGAGATTTTACTATTTCACCAGTGTCATCTGTCTCTGAGACTTGCCTTCTATGCTCAAGGAAATGCATGGAAAAAGCTGAGGCTCGCACCTATGAAGTGTCCCTGCAAGACATACTGCTGGGTATCTTTCACCCCCAAGAGAAATCTCCTGTGATGCATTTCTTCCCTGACATTAACCATCTTGAAGTCACACGAAAGAGCCTATTGATCTCAAGGGTGCACCTTTGGATTTGAAACTGATGTGGAATCCAAATCTGTTGTTTCCAGCCTTCACTTAGTAGTAGTCACATGAATTATAGAGTCAACATTTTCAAAGCCAGTGGTACAGAGCTCATGCACTCCTTTTCTGATGCCTCATCATATCAGATCCTTGGTTTGCAGTCACAGGAATTCTACTGAAGTCAGGGACCCCACCTTGGCTGTGGGGTGATGCAGGTGTAATTGGAAATAACTCTGCTAAGTGAGACAATGCATTTAACAATTGTAAAGCAATTAACTTATAGCACAACATAGGGGCATATTTTTGGGATCATGAGTGCATAAACATCAATGGGCATAACATTTTTTGCTTCAGTGGAATTAATTTAGACTCAGAGTCAATGGGGCATTTGGCTCCTCTGGAAATCCAATAGCTATTCCATAATCTCTTCGCAGTTTAGGTAAATACAGCTTAATATCTAATTGGTGTTGTTTACACATCTTCTTGTGGTTCTCATATACCATAGTACCATTTTAATCATCAATATTTCTGGATAATTTTCCAATTAACTCCCAGTAAGCAGGACTGAAGAATCCATGAAATAGCCTCTAGCCACTCCCTAAATCCTCATTGTATTCAGGTGTTCACTAAAGAGCTAGGTCCTGTTTTCCATAAATGTCCTTCTAACAGCTTTACTCATATATCAATATAATGTGTTTCCAAGCATAATATTCTCTTGGCATAATCATCTGTTCATTCAGAATTACCATCTGTGCCTTGCTGGAGACTTCATTCTTTTATGAAACTGGCAGTGATGACAAAGTTCGTTTGAATTCCCAGGACATGAAACCATCAAACAGCTTGAAATTCTCTTTCCCAAGCCAGTTTTCCACACTGATAGAACTCTTAAGAACAGGCAATTCATGATTTTTGTTGTTACTGTTGTTTTTCCATGTTTCATGGAACACTGTCCATCATCCTTCCCCTCCTCCCGCCATCATTTTCTCTACCAACTTCTTAGCTAAGGCTTGATGGATGAGACTCCCTGTGAAGGCCATCAGCACTTGTTTTTTAATCAGCAGTACAGATTGCTGTTAACTTAAATGAAGCATATTTCCCACCCAGGGACTGAGCACATTACCTTCAAGCAGACCATATTTAAAAATAATCTTACAAAGAGATCCTATATCATATAAGAGAAAAAAACCCAAACCACAAGCAAATATCTTTTGAATGCAAAAGTAAATATCTTTTCCTTATCATATTTATGAGCAGGAAAGGTTCCTTTTTACTTCCTTCTCATATTTCACAAGCACTGAATTCACTGCTACGGCCCTGTAGCTTTTGAACCTAGCAGCTAGAAGATAAAAAAGGTTCAGCTTTTCTTGCTGTTGATCCTTCCCACTAGATATTTACAAAATTTCTAAGTCTCAGTCACAGAATTCTGTAGCAGGTGACACAGTAATTTACTTTTCTGCTTATTTTAAAGGTATTTTTACAAGAAAGATAAATGTACGGCCTTGGTTCTTGGTACTGTGCAGGACTTTCAATCACAAATGGAAGAATTAAAATCCCTGGTTCCTTGCCAAGAAATATAATGGATTGAAGACACCTAGTTCCTTGAGTTATGTCTGAATCACATCCCCATTTTTTTAGAGCTTTCAGTAGCTAATTTGTACAAGGTTATCATATGCTATTCCCTGCATATTCTGTTGGAAACCTAGAAACCTTACTTGAAATGTGGGTGTTGAGGTTTTGAAGTGCCCAAATGGTCCTTTTAATGTGGAGCTCTTTAGGGCAGCAGAAGTAGTTATACAGGAGCCTAGAATCTGGAACAGGCCTCAGTCTCCCTCTAACAGGGTCCATCTCTCTACAGTGCTTACAATTCCTGATGTTTTGCTCAGAAGGACCTGAATTCAGGTCATCACAATGGTGCACTGTGACACAGGTAACACAACTTGTGGAGGTTTCTCTGGCCTGAAGAAATAGGCAAACAGGTGGGACAGGTTCATACTGTGAAGCTGAACTAGAAGTTCAGTTTCATTGTCTGTACTGGGCACATGCCAGGGTGTTTCACTGTTGTCATTCACTACAAATGTCTTTCCATCCTGCTTCCCTTTGGTTGTGTGAGACATCCCTAGAAAGCTGTATTTCTTGGTGATGTCGTTCAAATTCCAGAAAACAACTGCATGAGCAGAGACATGTTCCGGACATTTCAATTTTCCTCATACATAAAATAGTTTTCTAGAAATACCTGCCAGCTGAATCACAAGCTGGTGTGCAGTGTGCAGTGGGTAATGTCAGGGAGAGACAAGACACTGACTGCTTCCCTGGTGCCACAAAGCAAAGTCCTGTGCAGTGGACTTGTGTGTGCTGAAGGGATTATTCACTACTATCTAGAGGAAGAGTCTTTTCATCCCCTGAAGACAGACATTTTTTCCAGAAAAATTAAGATGTTTCAAACTGCTAATAAGTAAAGTGTTAAAAATAATGTAAGTATAAATTAAACTTTAGGCTATTCAGAATTCCTTCCAGAAAGACAATGAAGCTCCTGCCTTCCGTTAGCTTAAATGGAGGCTTTCTATAGCACTGTCACCTTCTTCAGGCCCAAGGAGGCAGCCAGGGCCACCAGGGTGCTGTGAGCTCTGGCTGCTGCTCCAGGTGAGCCAGGAGGGAGTGCAGAGAGGCAGCAGGGCTGGCAGGGGCCCAGAGCTCAGCCAAAAGGGGCCGGGGTGCTGAGCAGCAGGCCAGGGTTGGACCGGGCCTGAGGGCAGCGAGCCATTGCCCAGCCAGCCATTGCCCAGCCAGCCTGCAGGGCTCAGGGGGCACCAGGGCCGAGCCAGGAAGCCCCAGCAGTGGGACAGGATCAGAACAGGAACAAGAAGCTGCTCTAAGCCCCTGCAGCCTGTGAGGGAGCTGGCCTTGGGCTCAGGACCCCCAGCTTCGCCCTGGTAGGGGAATGCACTCGCAAGGAATGGGGTAAATAGAAGCTGCAGGTTTTAAGTAAAAACTTTCACAATAACCAGCCAAAATAGGTTGAGTGTATTTAGATAGAAATTTGTTAAGGTAGGCAGTACTACAAGTTTTTTATTGATTCTCTCTCAGTCTAAATGCCAGTGATTAATTTACACCCTGAAGCGTGACTTTTTCCCAGAGCCATTAATGGGAGCATAGAAGATGCTGAACTCTCAGCAAAGCCAGTGATATAACCTGTGCTACTTGGCATTACTATGAGGGAAAAAGGTATGAATACTTGTAAAATGCCTAGTTTAAGGACTTCTGCGATATCAGTAAAGGGTTTCAATGTTTTTCTAACTTTAACAGGAGGCTTTTATTTTTTATTCCTAAAACCTCATGCCCCTGCTATGCTGTACAGATCAGTTTAGTCATATCCTATTAGTTCTCTTCCAGTTATGGATTTAGGGGAATAATATATATACATGTCCAAGATGTACCAAGGCAAAGAGGGGGTTATTTTTCTGTATGCTAGGTTTCTTGAATCAACAAAAACTGACACAAAAGCTTCCAGGCTTGATTAGGCCACTGGTTTATTCAATGCAGTATCTTGTTCACAACTCACAGAACCCAAATAACAGCACGTATCTGAATTTTAAATCTATGTATTATAGTGTTCTGCAAATTCACTTTATAGCCCAAAGTTATCTCAATGGCTTGGAAAATTTGGCTCATATTACGGTCTTGCATAGCTTTGACTGTTTACTGGGGCACTTGCTAGTTGACATCATAAGAGGATGAAAAACAGAATTCTACTGCATTTTTCACCTGTAGCTTTGTGCTAAAACCAGTGAAGTTAGGAACATTTCTTGATCCATGCCCACAGCTCACAATGGCTAGTCAAAGATTTTGTAAGGCCTTCTGACTTGACTTTACAAACTGCATTCCAAAAGCAGATCAATATTTCTCAGTAATATAGACAGAACTGTGTTTTCATCTAAAGAAAGTAGCTAGAGTCAAACACAGTAGGAGGAGAGAAAGGGGAGCAGGTATAACTAATGTTCTGCTGTGCTGAAAGGAATGCATGACTTGAATGCCCAAGGATGGTATTTCAGGTTAAGAAACTTTTCCCAGTAGATACACTAACTTTGGAAGTTAATACTTCCCCATCTACCCTGAACTGAGGAAAATTAGGCTCAAAGCTCCAAAACTAGCAGAGGATTTTCAAAAATTGTTTGAAAATGATCAAAAGTGGTTCTGGCTGAAAGGCTCCATGAGAAGCATTGCCTAAAAACACTGAGCTGGCGGTGCAAAGACAACTTCCCAAAAACATCTAAGGAAACAACCAGGTTGATAACTTTTCTTACAGCTTTCTTACAGATAAAATGAGGCTTTGAAGATTTAGTGTATCCAGTGTAATAGAATCTTTCTTAACTCCTTAACTTTTGTTGGGTTTTTTTTGTTTTGTTTTGTTTTGTTTTGTTTTGTTTTGTTTTGTTTTTGTAGTAATGAAGTTTTGCAGGTACTGAGCCCACGGTGCCTTACTAATATAATTTGTCTCTTTAGGTTTGTACCTCATGCTGCTGTTAAGCTTGTCTCCAGATCTGTGGCATTATGGAGACTGAGATGATTTAGGTCTTTCATCATAGCCTGCTCCCCTTCAAAGTTGCATCAGACTCTGCAAAAGCCAGAATTACTTGTTTTGCCCAGGAAAATTTGTACAAACATTTGTCAATTAAATAGACCTTACCACAAGAAATTCACAGTATATGGAACTGGTAGTATATATATCCCTTCTTTTAGTATAGGAATTATCTCAAACAAGATTGTCCACAGAAGATACTCTTTTGATACATAACCTTTGATGATGTTCTTAAAAAAATGAAAAAGAGAAAGTAACAATAACATCTTTCTGTCATATTCCTTGTGGTATAGAAGAACACACAGAGGTTACAAAATCTGCAGTCACACAGTGACTGTTACCTTTCTTATTACTGACAGCAGGCTTGAATTCTGGGTTTATAGTTGGTGATGACAGATCCAACATATTAGCAAATTGATGTGCATTTTATACCACATAGTTATAGTGAGGGAAAAACCCACAATGTCACCCTGACATGTCACATGCAACGTTTCATGAAAGCTGAAAAAAGGCAGAAACTTGCTTCTGATGTAGTGACCTAGTAACTTTAGATACATTTTTGCAGAAATGTAGTGCAAACCAGTATGTTAAATACAAGATTAACTTAACATAAAATTAAAACTTTTTCTTCTGCTTACAGAGGACACATAGTCCTGACAGTCAATGCTGTGATCTGAGCACTACACAGCCAAATGCACACAGGCAGACAAAGTAGTCACGTTAGAGAAAGAATGTCAGCACAACCAACTGCTTGTTAGTTTCTGCTTGCACCCATCTGCCAGCAATGCTGGATCCAATGCATTGTACCAGATTCTTCACACTTACTACAATTCCTTTATTCCAAATGACCTTTGTTTTGTAAAATGTTCTTTTAATTTGGAGGCAGAGGGAATGCCTTACACTTCCTCACCCATGCAACAAGTTATATATATTTATATACATACTGCACACACATATATAGATACATATAAACACAGGAACAAATTAAGAGATTTGTTCTGTTTTTTTTTTTTTTTTCTTTCTTCATTACTTTTAGCATCAGGAAGGGTGACATTGCCTATATAACTTTTATTCACAGCAAGTGATACCACAGTTATCAGTTACTGGGTTGATTGTGCATTCTGACACCTGTTTATTCTTATGCATATTATTTTTGACAGATTGAAAGTAAAATTATATTTGAAATTTGCAAGGAAAATTTGATTCAGACAAAATCAGTGGCAAAGGGAAAATGTACTTGAAGAAGTGTGGATTTACTTCTTTGTTGTAGAAATGGCTGTTTTCCTTTTCTGAATAAAAGTATTTTATGACAATCATTCCAAATGGAAAATACATCTAGTCTGACTTTAAAGTTTCTTATCCCAAATGCTAAAATGCTATTAATAATTTTGGTTGGGAAAATCGCTGTGAGCACACAGACAAAGGCTGTGGCTTTACTTTTCATGTTGCCAGTGGTGTCATATCAAAGATGTGGTAACTGGGTAAACTAATGCTGAGGTTTGCATAAAAAGTATTTCTTGTGAGACATTTGCCATCCATTCTAGCATTGTCAGTCATCTTTAGCAGGAATTAATGAATTCTGAGTTTTAAAGCCAAAACCTAATGATAGCAGAGAAATTCTCCTTACAAATTAGCAAGAGTAAACTTTGAGTGTATATTGGGTACATCATGTCTGATAATAGCTCATTGCCCTACATGAGGAGAGGATAAGAAGTCTCAGTATATTGTTATACCTGAAGCATGAAATTGCTTATTTTTCAGACCAAAATTATAAACTTCCAAAACAAATAAAAGGAAATTTTTCCTGGAAGATTAATTGTTATGACTGAAAGTCTGTACCTGCAAACTAACTGACACCCTACACTCAAAAAATCAAGCAAATGTTTATTTTTCTCTTTCTAACCTGATGAACATGGTATAGTTTCAGCAAGATCTTCTTAAATTAATGAAGTCTAGTGGAGACATCTGACTGGGAAGCATTCCATGTGCATGTTAATTAATATGCTGTTGTGTGTTTTCTGCATGTGTATATGCATTGCAAATCTGATTCCACATGCTCAGAGCCATATGTTACAGCATTTCACAAAATAATATCATATTTTACATTGTGATTTTACAGGCTTGCTTATTATTCAGCCATCCTTAAGATTATACCTACTCCAAATTATTTAACTGCAAGCACAAGCTAGCTGGAGGATTCCTTTACCAGGCTGCTGATCATCACCTTGTTCTGCCATTGCTTCTCATCCAGCCACATCTATAATTGGTATAATTTCTCTGTCCTTAGCTAACTGGATCTTTAAATCTCAAAGCAATTCTTTCACTGTGAGGATAGATACACTAATTTTTAAGAGGGTGAAAAATCATTTTTTTATATATGCAAGGAATAACCCACACACACATTTTATTTTGATCTCTGCTTATCTCCCCAGCTGCCTGGGGAAAGCAGGACAAGACATTTGGTACAGGTGAATGACAGAGCTCAGGGGGGTCAGGGGCACAGGTGTGCTTCCTCTTTCCCTGCAGAGCTCCTCATTCCTCTCTCCACATGAGTTTCTGAGCCACATCTCAAAGACACAGAGTGCCCATTGACTGCATGGAAATCAATACCAGACAAGATGGCACTTGATTAGTTTCTAAATTAGGATGAATTAGGGCTTTCTGTCTGTTTTGAAGGGACAGTCCCAGCTGCTAAGGCATGGCTTGTGGTGAGCCTTGCTGGAGACCCTCAAGCTTCCATGGATCAAATTTTAAGTTTTCCCACTCCACCCTCGTAACTCATTCACAGAAGATGAGAGAATAAATAGTACATTAGTAACTGATAACTAAGATTGGGGAGCATTCATTGGATCAGCTAGTTACAGGTAGATTAAAAGAAATTACACCTAAATTTCTTGCAGGTGAGAATTTCTGCCTCTGACCCCAAGCATGAGCTCAAGCTCACCCAGGAAGGGTGTTTGACTTTGAATCATTTATAGGGTTTTAAGGCAGAGGGACACTCCCTTCCATGGCTGTAAGTGTGCTTGTCTAGGAAATTAACTCATGACTGGGTCTGTGGAAACCTAGCTTTTGTTTAATAAACATTTAGGGCACTTCACATATGGCACTTATGCCAGAAGTAATTAACATTAACTGGACAGTGTATATTTGTTGTATTTCTTCATGTATTAATGCTAATGTTCTCAGAGAGGATACACATACTAACACTGCAATATTTAAAAAGTGTAAACTTTTTTTTTACTCTCCTCTACAGCTAAATTTTATTCTTATCAATATAGCGTACAACATCTTTTGGATGACACAGCATCTTTCTGAAGCTGCAGTTTAGAAAAAATCCTGTTTGAAATTTTGCTGGCATATGAAAACCCAGCATCTATGGAGATATTGGAGGCATTTCAAGTGACTGATACACAGTAACTGCGGCAGATTTGCACTGATCTGAGCAAATAAACATTAAGTACAAGTCAGGGAAAGGACACATCAGCTTCCTTAACAAACTACACCAGAAAAAAGAAAGAAATCACAGGGAGCAGCTTCTAGGAGTTAAGACTTTCATGTATATTATCTGCTAAATCATAAAACCAGGAGGACTTTTTAGAATGGATTTTCCAAAAGGTCAATATTTTTGCATTCAATTTAAATTGACACAAAATTTCTTTATGAGTCTTATAGTGTATTAGGGAAGTGCACTCTGATTTCTAGTACTCTGCATCATATTGGCAGTGTGAGAAATCGATCTTGTCACAGATCAAGATTATGAAGCTTTCTCCAAATTCAGAGCTGCATTCCAGGTGCTTGCCAGGTCAGTATAGGTAGTTGTAAAGGAGCTGCAGTATACAATCAAACATTCTCATGTGACTGCTAGAGGCAGTTCCCTGAATCTGCAGATGTGCATCACGAATGAACACATTGTAAGAACTCTGTCTGAGATTGTGCAGGTTTGCCATGACAATTCAAAATTTGCCTTTATGGCTGTGCAAGCCTAATTATTTCTTTCTTGTTATAAGAGGCAGGATCTGACCCTATAACAGCCCGTAAAGCTGCTGTGAGAACAAATGGGGAGAAAAAGTCAGTCAGGTGGGCAGTTCAGGCTACCACTGCATTCTTTGCTGTGTACATACAGTGCAATACACTCTGGTATATGGTATCAGCTAAAGTTGCACCACGTCTCTGGAGTGTAACTTTTCAGGGTATGTAGTATCAGGTTCTTATTCACTGTACTGGGTTTGTGTGGCAACGTTTTGGTCACTGGGGATTACAGGGGTGGCTTCTGAGAGAAGCTGCTAGAAGCTTCCCCCATGTCCAACAGATCCAATGTCAGCCAGCTCCAAGAGAGATGTGCCACTGGCCAAGCCTAAGTCCATCATCAGTGGTGGTGGTGTCTCTGGAGTAATCTTCTTTAAAAGGTGAAAAAACCCACCTGTGCAAGCAGCTGCAACCAGAGAGGACTGAGACTGTGTGAGAGAAACAGTTCTGCAGACACCAAGGTCTGTGCAGAAGTAGGGGCCCAAGCAGAGATTTCCTGTACCCTGTGGTGAAGGCAGTGATGAGGCAGGCTGGTCCCTGGCAGCCCATGGAGGTCCATGGTGGAGCAGATGGATGCCCAAAAGAGGTTGTCATCCCATCAGAAGCTCAAGCTGCAGCAGGCTTCTGGTAAGATCTGTGGACTCTTAAAAATAAGAGGAGCTCCATACTGGAGCAGGTTTGCTGGCAGGACTTGTGATCCTGTGAGGGACCCATGCTGCAGCAGTGTGTTCCTGAAGAACTGCACCCCGTGGAAGGGACCCACGCTGGAGCAGCAGCAGAACTGAAACCTGTAGGAAGGACTCCTGCTGCAGAAGTTTATGGAGGACTGTCTCCCATTACAGGGACCCCATGCTGGAGCAGTGTGAAGAATCCTCCTCATGGAGGGAATGGAGAGGCAGAAATAACACCTGCTGAATTGACTGTAGCCCCCATTTGCCATCCTCCTGCACCACTGAAGAGGAGAAGGTAGAGAAAATCAGGAGTAAGGTTAGGCCCAGGAAGAAGTCAGGGAGGTAGGTAAGATGTTTTTAAGATTATCGGGTTTTCTTCATTATCCTGTTCTACTTTTTGTTCCTCAAGTCAAGTCCATTTTGCTTATGATGGTAACTGCTGAATGAACTCTCTCTGTCCTTGTCTCAACCTATAAGCCTTTTTTTATCTTTGTCTTCTGTCAAGCTGAGTGATAAGGTTTTGAGGAGTGATTGGCTTTGGTGGGCATCTAGCTTCCCATCAGGGTCAATCCATCACATGCAACAAATTCTACTAAGGTAACTGCAGTGATAGAAATATTGATTATACAGCAGCTGGTTTTACCCATTTTGTATTTGAATTTATGTAAATAGTATCCTCTTCACAGTTGTGCAAATACTTATACGCTTAGCAGTGCAAAAACCCTTAAAAACTTTTCAAGATGAGTCTGTCTTTAAAACTGGATTTGAAATGATGAAATACACAAGTCTGTGAGTCATCATTGCAATCCACCATTAGTGTCACCTCCACAGCTAGACCAATACCTTTAGAAAGCTGCTTATTTTCAAGGACTTACATAAGTGAAATGACCAGGGGTTTACAGCATGCGTCATCTTTCTTGGAAGAATTTTTCTATGTTCTAACACTGTAAACTTTTGATCTCTCTTCTGTCTATTTTTTTTTTTTCTGGCTATGCAGTGCATTACACATGTTTTTTGATATGTCTTTTAGATTTCTAATATCTTAATTTATCATCATGTCCATTTGATTTGGTTCTCTACTTAATTTACTCTCCTTCCTACAGCTGGTGGGAACTGAGTTTCGTTTTGCTTTTGACAGGCCACCTCTTCAGTGACAGAGTATCAGTGCCGGAGAAATTGTTAGATTTGGGGTTTTTAATTTGTGCTATAGAGACTGATGTGCAGAAAAACTGTGAGTGCACTCTAAGTAGATCCAACTTCCATTTTGCTTCTACCTTAAAAGGTATCAACTTTGTTAATGTGTAAAAGTTCAGCATCAATTTTGCAAGACTACATTTTCATTGCTTGCATTCTATTTTCTTTAATATGTCTTGCTCCCCAGGCTGTATTTGATGCCACAGATCCTGGGTTCTCTCATTTATCTGATCTTTTAACTTGCTCAGGACCTTAATTTGACAGGCTCATTAAAAATGAGCAGTCCTTTACTCCATTATTACTCACTCACACTGAATTCCATTGGCAACTTATAGGTCATCTTTAGTGCAAAGATAGCAAAAAGTTGTTTTCACACATCTGCAGAAAAGTAATAGTTTCTACTGGTTGTTATTAAACTATGTATTTCAGGTTACCTATTTGCCTATACACTTTAGTCATTGAAATGTATCCATGCACTGTACCCATTGAATAGCTTTCCACTCTGGAGTCCACTGACTTTCAAAACAATCACTAGTATCATTTTCCCTGAGACAGGTTTTTTACAAGGTAGTGATATCTCTTTTCTTTTCAAAAATTTATTTTTTCTCTCTTTTTGTTTGATTTTTCCTCATACTCATTTGCTTCCTGATTTTACCCTTCTTTTAATTTAATTTATTCATTACTGTATCCAGCTAGTTGTGCAAGTTAACCTGAGAGAGTGAAACCATGATGTATCTCACAGAATATTAAAAAATGGAGGTTCCAAATTTAGGAATTTATGATAAATTAAGAAAAAACTTCAGTGATTCAGGCATTCTAAAATGTCAGTAGTCCCTTGAAGATGATTATTCCTCTGTACTTACTATAAAACTCCTGAAATAGGCACTTCAGTTATTGAGGTTGTAGGTGGAGTGAATTGAAATGCTATTTCAAGCTTTTATGCATCAGATGAATGACTGTTGCTGAAGTTATGTCAATGATAATCATATTTCTAACTTGGGTTTTCTTGACTTTAACTTCCAGCAGCTGCATCTTGTTGCTCCTTTGGTAAAATGGGATGGGATTGTTAAGCAAATTATCCAGTCTCCAAATAAACTCTCTTTTATTTTCCTACTGTTCTTCCTGCGGTGCAGACAGTTGAACAGAAGCAGCCTTCCAACAGAGCCATGTGCTGCAGGAATGCACATAGGTATCTCAGCTGTTCCATCTTCATGTGGTCTCTCAGGGGGCATAGATCCTTCTGAGCTCCTAAATTATTTTCTTTTTCTCTCAAACACTGCATCTTCTCATGCAAGATTATGCCCAGTTCTTGCTCGTGAATGCTTTATTTGTGCTTGGCTGTTCTCACCTGTGTGCTGTTGGCATGGGTACCCCTGGGCAGTGGGGCCATAGAGCTCTCCAGAGCTCTCCCTCCTCTGTAGAATTCTCTCAAATTATGACCCTTTAACATTTCTGTTCTGTTATATTTTAAGAAAACACAATATTTGAATCCCAAACTATACCTTAATTCTGTTTGGGCAAATTATTTCTACAGAAGTGAGCCCAAAGAAATAAACCCTCAATGGCAGTCACTGCCACACCTTCAGCAATCCATTCTCCAGAAATTCTGAGTTTAGTAGCAATGGAAGAACTAATACAAAGAACTATGTACATTATGTGAGACAAACATTCTGTTATTATATTAATCTGAATTTCAGAATCCCTTCCTATGCTCAATATTTTATTCCAGGGCAGACTAAAGCACATGCATTTCTGATTTCAGTATTGCTCTATATCCCTGTTCACAGAACCAGAAAATCTGTCTAATGTTTAAGTAATTTTTTTCTTTATAAATTATGTTGATCCAAATGTTACTTTCTAGCTACAGGGCTCTGATGCAGCTGGTGCTGTCTCACTTACACCAGTAAGTCTTTTTCCTGGACATTTCTGCCATCTGAAAACCATATGTATTTTGTAAAGAATGTATTTATATCCTTTAAGTGATTCATTGAACCAGCATAATTTTGTTTCCTGTTTTTCTGCTACATTCAAATTAACTTTTTCTGCAGTGCAGTAACCCATTGTTTATAGATAGAATCAATACATCTAATGGAGATATTGTAGCGGTTTCACATTCACCTGCTCGCCTGCTCACACCAGGAGAGAGTGCAGTGTAGTGGTTTCATGAGAATAAGGATTAAGAGATATGCAAAACAGGCCTAAACTTCAAAGATAAAAATAGTTTATTAACAAAAAAACAACAAAATCAAAATCAACCCCCAGGTGGTTTCTTCTTCCTCCCCAGCCCCCCACCCAAGATGGTTCCTTTCTCCCACCTCATTTATCTTCCTTTACCACCATCTTTCTCATCAACAACACAGAGAAACAAACTTAGAAAATCTTTGGTCAATTTACCACTCTTGAAATAGGCTTTCATCAGTTCAATTGGAAGAAGAGTCTCTCTTGTTTTACTATGGAGATTTTTTTCCCACAAGAAGCACAAGTCTCTTGTGGAGTTCATATCACCGTGAACTCCCGCCCAGAAAGGATATTAGTTCACATGTGACACAAGTCTTCCCTTGGTTACAGCTTT
>VZTR01008357.1:220854-271296 GCA_013400775.1 Chaetops frenatus | reverse complement strand
GGGGAGGGCCGGGAGCCCCCTCCTGGAGTTCCATTCTCCTCTCCCTCAGGCAGGGAGGGGGAGCAAAAGCAACCTCAGAGCAGCAGCGGCACTGCCAGAGGCAGGGAGTGGGGGGAGAAAACCGGCAGGGTCCCGGCCGCAGCCCCGGCACGGCCCCCAGGCCCTGGGGCCCGGAGCGGCCGGCCGAGCCACGCTGTGTTACCTTCCCCACGGACGGAAGTCGAAGAAGCTTCTGAACTTCCCGCTCCTAAAAATGTAAGCTTCGCAAAGACGCCCCTAATGTTCAAGTGGCTACATGAAGTGCCCATCTTAAAATTAGCCAATCCGTGGGCTCCTCACCTCTGCTGGAAACCGTGCCCCGGCGGAAGTAGAAAAACAAAGAACCCCCCCAGGAAGGAGAAAAAAAACTGTTGTCTTTTAAACCACAACAGATATAAGCTCTGTACTGTATGTAAACTTCCTGCCTACTTTGTTCACTTTTACAGGAGATTAGAATTGAAGACACTTGCTTCTAACAGGCTAACAGTTTTCATGGGATTCATACGACATTTTCATTTCTGCAGGTGGACATCGATCATATTATAGTTTACTGCAATGGGTAGATTTTTAGTTTTCTCTAGAAGTGAAGCATGATAGATATAAAAAAGTATCCACCCAGTAACCTCCAAAAATCTTATCTCTATAACAGAGTACATAGGCAAATATGTAGTTTTTGTGTTAATAACTTTCAGCAGTGTAAGTTTCCTGAAGCTGTTATCTCACATCAGCACTAGAACAAACCTGGGTACTGACCAAGGCCTGGCTGCTCCCTTTTGCAGCTGACAACCCAGGGTTCAGCTGTCCAGGAGCAAGACCCACTTTGGTGAAACTCAGTTTGGTGAATTTAAATTGGTGTTTCAGAAGAGGAAAATATTCCCAAGCTGAAAGTGAATTCATAGGCTAAAGACATGTGACAGGAAGAAATAAGAAGGCACAAGTGCTTACTGGGCTAGTATTAGTAAGCCAGAAGCTCAGGAAAAAGCAGAGTGAAAGGAAGGTATAAAATCATGAGGGAGGGAAAAAAGGCAGAGTGGGAGGGTTAGCTCAGGTTTTCAAGACAAGCAGTTTCCAATGAGTGAAGGAAGCCAACACTTCCCTGCTGACCTCTCCACCATCAGTCACCAACAACCATTGCCTTTGCTGGGGTCTTCAAGAAATTGATGCTTAACCTTATATCATTTTAGTCTTGCCTTTCTACTGTGTAAATAAATGCTATATACTCATAAATAGTTCACAAACTTGCTTTCAGAAGGTCTACATGTAGTAGAAGACACCCAAACCAAATTTTTTCATTTATTATGCCTGTTTTAAAGTAAGGAAACAACATATGTCCTAGCCCTGTCTCTGTTGTGCTGCACAGAGACATATATAGACACTGGTCTCTACAGATAATTTCTCATTAGTAATTCAGCAATATAAATTTTTTTAGACTGGTAGAAATAAGATGAAGTGATGAAAAGCAGTGATCCAGATGTTATTTTGATGCATATATTCCAACAAATTAATTTCCTACCTGTTTTCTCTATGGCCCTTGAGTGGGTTTCAATAATGCCAGGCTCTAGGAAAATTAAAAAAAAAAAAAAAAGTTCGTGTTAGAGAGGAAAGAATTCTTTGAACGTAGCCTTCCCATAGTGGGATAATTTGTTAGCTTTATTGATAAATTCCAAAGGATTGTTATTGTCATCTCTACTGCTAAAAAAAGTAGAATTTGCGTCTGTGTATCTTCATATGTGTGTGTGCACACAGAAATGTTAAATAGAGCTGTGCTAGAAATCCTCACACTGTTTCAGCCATTTGTCACCCACAGAACATATTCCTCTGCACACTGAAACATCTTACGATTTCCAGTGGGAAAAGGGAGCCTTTCAAATGAACACTAACAGCCAAATGCTGGGATTATCTCGTGTCTTCTTTTTGTAATTGTAATGTAATTGACATCCTACATTATATTTCCATTTCAAAGAAACAAGGAGCCCTATTCAGCAGCTGTGCAATCCCTCTCCAATTACCACTCCCATTTAGTCTACACAGATACTCCTGGTGGCCCAGGTTTTAGATTTCACTTCTGTGTTAGAATAAAGCAGATTCATTTTAAAGATCAGTAATTATGCACGTGAAAGACATTTTTATAGGCAGGAAAAAATTTCACTTTCATTCCTGAAATTATGATAGCCAGTGTAGTGCAAACTGTCCTATCAACAAAAGAATCTATTGATAGAGCTACGGTCATGATTAGTTTTGGCTTAGCTCTAAGCCACTGCTTATAGCAGTTTAATGCGTGCTGTGTCACTTACAGTTTTCTTAATGTAGTTGTGGTCAACATCTATGAAAATTCAGTACCATTACTTTTTTTATCAAAAGGAGTAGGCCAAACTCTTGTATCTACTTCTTCAGATAATAAGCAGCTTTCCCTTTGGAAATTGACAAATTATTTGTTTCCTATTCAGGCAGTTTTCCTCCTAAAACCATGTGTCCTGAAGGAATACAAATCATAGGAATAGGAAGTCAAGTTCTTGAGTGAATTAGAATTGTGGAAATTTTAGTTATGTATTAGAATACAATCTGAAGAGGGTTATTTTCGTTTATTTGGAGCACAAATAATAGTCTTGATGACTTTGAGAACTTGACAGAAATTATGACTCCTGCAGGCTGCAAAAGACTGCAAAGACCCCCACACAGCCCATGCAACCCAGCTCTCAAGCACATAAATTTTGCATTAATACTAGGACTGAGCCTGTGTGGTCTAAACTCACAAAAATACAAAATACAGAATTATTGAGAGACAAAATTTAGACTAAGAGGATATGATATACTTAATAAAAGCCATTACAGGTCTGACTTTTCTGAAGTAATCCAAAATATTTACTACTACCTCAGAGCTAAGACACAAAGGGAAAAAAATCCCTTCTTTACAATTGTGAATGAAGAACAAAAAGGTGGCCTTCTTATTTTTTCATTCAAGTAGTGTAGAAATGTTCTAATAAAATGCTCGTTCTGTGTATTCTTCATGTTAATCTCTTCCAGTAGTTTTCTAGGCAGTTTCCTATGTAATATAAAAGAGAAATTATTTATTATCTTTTACAGGATAGGTTTTATATTTATTTATTGGTGCAATGAGATTTGTTTTGTCTCCTTCATTTGTGAAGACACTTAAATAGAAAGGCCCTGTTTTAATTTGTCCTGCAGTTCTAACAGAAAACCCTCTCTGGAAACTGCTAGGTAATCTAATGCAGTCTCAAAATCTGGCATAAATGAAGGGGAGAATGTGTGGATCAGAAGGAAAAAACAAATGCTGCTTGAAATGAGATATCTCAGTAACAGAGAGATAAGGGTTTAGATTTTCTTCAAAATATTAGTATTTCATTTGGCATATGACATTTAAGGAGTATAGGGATTTCTCAGAGAAATATCATGTCTGGGTATCAGCATCTATACTGCTTTCAGATTTACTTTGCTTGGACAGCAAAAAAGTGTCTTTCCAGGTATTTTGAAGATATTTTGAGCCTCAAGTCTTATTTTTGAAGCTCTGTACAAGTAGTCTGTAATTTAGACCTACTTCTATCCTGTTTGCTAGCTGCACACTCAACATGATTGCCTCACAGAAGGATTGCAGATTCCAGTTCTTAAGTTAGCTGTCACATGTAGTGCACTGTGGAGCTCATGAAATGAGCTTTACGAGTGTGGAAACTCACTTTAGGTTCTTATTTGTGTCTTAAGCCCACCAATAAAATAATGTATTTGGCTATTCACCAGACCTCTTCCTTTATAGGTCCAGGATTTTAGGGTTATGAAATCATCCATTTATGTATTTTACTTCCAAGTGAAGAAATTCAATTAGTACAAATTCTGATGAATGAATTTGATATCTTTCCATATATCAGTCCTCTATACAAGCTTTAAGTATTTGTTGGTATGAAGCTGGTTTAACCCCGGCTGTTTATTAAGCCCCACACATTTACTTGCCCAATTTCTCTGATGGAAAATCAGAGCAAAAGTGAGAAAACTCATGGGCTGAGATAAGGACAATTTAAAAGGTAGAACAGTGGAATTCATTCACCATGCCTCATGGGCAGGCAGGTGCTCAGCCATGCTCAGGTAACGGTGCCTTGGGAAAACAAATGGCACCAGTGGGAGCATCCCTCTGGCATTCCTCCTCCTTCCCAGCTTTATGTGCTGAGCACGACACCGTGGTGTGGGATATCCCTGTGCTCAGTTGAGGGCAGGTGTCCCAAATGTGTCCCCTCTCAGCCTCCTTGCTGGTGGGGAGGGGTGAGAAGCAGGAAAGGCCCAGCAGTAGTGAAAACATCCCTGAATTATCAACACTGTTTCCAACACAAATTCAGAACATAACCCCATACCAGCTACTATGAAGAAAAGGAACTCTGCCCCGGACAAAACCAGCAAATGCAGTTTCACTACTTTTTTCTCTAATTGTAGCTTAAATAATTGAAATTACGTAAACACTTCCTGTAAAATTTACTGGATACATGATGGGAAAATACTCATAAAACAACTAGAGCTTGGTTTGCATAAAGTATTAAAAATCTCTGCCCAGGCTGTTTTATCTGTATTCTTTGGGTATGTTTCAGGACAGATCTACGTGCCAGAGAAACAGTGATGAAAAGACTCATCAAATACAGTCATGCTAAGAAAAACTTAAAAACACTTACTTAATCCTGTGACCTTGACCTTAATCAATGACTTTAATCAATGACCTTGAATTTGTTAATACTGGACTAGATGTAATTGCTTCTGGAGCGTCACAGTACTATTTCCTTCCTTGTACTGGAAAATTGTGTTCCTAGATGAGTCAACTATGGGTTTGAAGTTCTGCTGCAGAGTTAACTCACATTATGCTAAATTTGGTTAACATAAATAGTCCCAAATACGTCCCTTAAAAAAAAAAAAAAAAGGAAAGAAAGAGATTGAAAGAAAAAAAGAGAAATGCATGTAAGCTACCCATTTATACTGCTGTATTGAACATAGTCCTTGGATTTGTAAGCAGGAAACAAATTTATAACACTTTTTTGCTTGCTTAGTCTCTGAATTCAGTTTGTGTCACAGAGAAGGACAAGGTGATCACTGAGATAATGTCATTCACAGTCAGAAAAGGCCAACTCTTTCTTACTGGGATGAAATCTTCCCTCTAGAAAACAAGGGTGACCAGCTAATCCACACACCTTGTTGAAAAGATTCTAGGAAGGTTTGAATCAGCATCTCAGTTTCTCAATCTCCAAGGTCACAAACCCAAACTTTCTGAATTATGTAGTGGTTCCTCATGTTCATGTTGTCATTACCTCTGGATAACCTGTGTTCAGAGATCAGATCAAAACAAAGTAATATTCGTTTTTCAAATTTTGACAGCTGTAACAACACACTAATTTGACAAGAGCAAGAAAATATTGGTAGGTAAAGGGAATAAAAATATTCACCCTTTGGTTAAAATTGCTTTGTCATAGTGAATGGCATGCTTTGCCTTGTGTAATATCATAGAAATATTGATCAGTGAGTAATCTTTTAAATTCTTTAGTGTGGTGAAGTGTTTCCATTAATTTCTATTAAAAATATGTATATATCGTGCAAGCTTCTTTTTTTTGTCTTCTATGTAATTGGTTCTTTTCAGTATTTATGCTGACTGGTAAAAATAAGCTCTACATACTATGGTTTTCATGCAGAGAAGTACAATTTAAGAATCAAGGAATAATGTTTTCTTCTATATCATTCTTGGACCTGTTAATAGATTTTTCTCTTTTAGCATCATGTTTGTTTAGCTTGAAATATCTGATAAATTATATTTAAAAAATTTATTTTGATCTCGTTCAACTCTAAATTATTTTAGAGATTAATTTAATGAACATAATCTTTGCCTATGCAATATATTTATCTTTTTTATAATAATTTTTGCATCCTCTGCCTGAAAAAGATCTGCAATGATGTGATCTTTTTACTCCAATTACATCTAAAGCTGGGTACCATCAGGGACATCTTAGGCTTTTTGGAAAATACCGTACAGGATCAAAAGCATTAAAACTAAAATGTATCGAATTAGAATATGATCCATCTAAAATAATGAGTGGTAGTTGTTCAGAGAATGGAGCCAATTTGCTTCTCTTAAAGTAAAATTACTGTCACCATGTGGTTTTCTGACTGAATCATTGAACTTTTTTTGTCACACATACTTTGGCTGATATAATAATATTCCATTCTCAAAACATTCTACATTGGTAAGCTTCCCATTGTTTCACATAGTGGTATTTCTAAGATGAGCAAACTGCTCACTGAGAAAAGATGCCTTTCCTTTTATCAGACCATTAGGAATAAAATCTTGATCACCCGGATCCTAATTGTTGCTGTCTCAAAGAGTTTATGTACCATTGCAACTAAAGAAATTGTATTGCATAGTTAAAATAATTAGAACAAGGACTTTTATTAAGAAATCTTAGAGGTGGATTGAACAATCTAAAAAAAAAAAAAAAAGTATGATATTAAAAACTAGAAAAATTCCTCTTTCTTCGCTGTTTTTTAATCCATCTAAATTGCCAGCTGTTTGGGTTGATGAAAGAAACTCTGATATCCAGTCAGAATGAATGAGAGGGTGAGAATTTGGCTTATAATACAATTTGCTTTGTCTCAGATGGTCAGACATGGAAGCAAAATTCTGATTTCACAGTAGGTCACTGGAAAATGCTGACATTCCCAGGAGTCATTGCAGGGGTGGATGACAAACCTTTGAAATAGGAAAGGAGGCACAACCCAAACTTTCTAAGAGTTGTTCTGGTTCCATTGGGGAGCTCTGCCATCTTGTGTTCAATCAGAAGGACGGGAAGTGTAGGGCTTTGTGAGTTATTACCTTTTCTAAAATAAGTGCAGGCATAAACTCATTGGCCTGTGACTGTGGTGTAGGGGTAAACTCTTGGACTGGTTTTTCTTTATGAGCATGAGTGGCACATTTAATGTCACACATGAGTTTCTGCTGGTTTGTCAAACTCCAGATTGCCTAACCTGGACAAGATTAATGCCTTTGTGATAGGTAGCATGGCTAGCCACCCAAACTTGTCTTCAGATTTACAGGATTATGGCACCACTTAGAGAGTTCACTTCTGTAGATTCCCTCTGACAAGTGTACTGGTTTGAAGGACAGGTGTCTGCTAAGGAAGGCAGGGGACCTCCCTTGCAATGGAAAAAATGTAAACCCTTTCCCTCCAAATTATCATAATTCTGAAATTAAGGGGCTCACAGGCAAAGATATGGGAAATGGAATAACAGTTCTTTACTAGTATTTATAATAAAGCAAACAAACAACAGCTACTATGGCACTAACAACAAACAGAAGCAGGAACCCAGTNGGGGCAGCGGCAGCCCAGCCTCCAGCAGAGCAGGGAGAGGCAAACTCAGGGATCCCGGGCACCCACACAGATGGTGACAGGTCCTGGTTCCGGACAGAGACTCCTTCCACAGCAGAAGAAACAGCTCTCCCCCCGAGGTCCAGCAGCAGCTCCCAAAACGTTTTCCCTGGCAGCCCAGAGTGAGACTGCCAGTCCCCTCCTCCAGCCAAGCCTTTTGCCCGCCCCAAACTCCAAGGTACCCCCACCCTTCTGAGAGAAAAAGACTCTCCCAGCTTCACAATACCTGCTCCCTTCAGCTCAATCACTTCTTTTGTTCTTCTTAAGTAGCCAGCCATTATGGTCCCTTAGCAACTAATGGGCAAAAAATTCCAAAGGTGAAGAGAAACAAAAGGGAGGAACACCCAAACCCCAACACAAGTCAGGAGAAAAAGTGCTTCTTTACTTTCTGAAATGTTAGTAATAAATTGAATCAGATTATCAATTGTTTGTGCTAAAAAAAAAATTGAATCATGTCAGTCATTAATGGATTAGCTGAAAATTCTAAGTGAAAATGAAAATGAAGGTACAGACAGCTATTGTGAGTGACTTCCTCTTCAACCTGCAGAATGAAAGATTTAAAGTCCTGCTTCTGAAGAGTCCCTCAGAAGTCCTTCTAGAGAGGGAAATTATGCCAAAGAGTAGGATGTTGTGCAGCAAAAAACAAGGGACAATATTAACTTGTTAGAGATCAAAGGCTGAAGGGTTGCAACTATGGTCTTGCAGATTGGCGTGTTGGTGGTTCTAGTTCAATGCTGATCAACAAATAAAACAATTTTGTGACTCATTTTATTTTCAGAAGCACATGGGTAGCAATGAGCACCTCTGTTTTCTAGACTCAAGACAGACTATATAACAAAACTAAGCTAGAGAGTTAATTTTTTAAGGATAAGCACATGTTTCTGTTGAACTATGTTGAATGGAAACCTGAAACTCAGTCTGTTATTTAGGTTTTACATTTATTAGATAAACAAAAACTATGCTGGTTTTTCTGCTGATGTAAACTAAAACAAAAATACCACAGGAAAATAATGATGAATGGAAAAAAAATTAGATGCATAAAATTTTAACTGTAGAGGAATTTAACTTTGGCAATAAATGAAGGTGAAACTTCTTGCTGCTTGAACATCTGTCTATGTCTCCCATGGCTAAGTGGAATAACAGCCTTTTGCAGCTTTTTTCCAAACTGATACATTAATTGATACAACCTGGCCTTTAAGTGTCAAGGAAGTGCATAGTAATTCTTTATGGGCTCATTTTGAAGCCTGAATTGAAGAAGTGTTATTCATCACTTTAACAAGCAAGAGATGGTTAATGTGATATTTGTAATACCACTCTCTTCAGCATTTTTGGCTGTAAAACTAGAGTGCTTTAACCTCTCTAACCCTGTGAACCATTTTGGCTTAAAGTGTAGATTAGGTTTTAGTCTCCAGTGTTTTCTGCCCTGTTTATCTTCTCACACTGCTGCTTCCTAGAATGTCTGCATTGCAGGTATTAGAGTGCACATTTATAGTTAAGTTTTCCTGGATATAGTGGTTCTGTATCACCTCTGTCACTGTTCTCTTTGAGAGGATAAGTCTGGATTCACTGGGAGTCACTGGAGCTTTGCAGTCCTTTTCTGATAAATGGCATTCTACTTTATGCTTTCAAGAGGTTACATAATTTTGACATCAATCAATATGTTTTCAGTGTTTAAGTCTTATCTAACCTGCTACACAAAATTCTCATCTTCCAGATCCAGCAGACTGTCATCATGAAACTGAACTTTCCTTTCCTTTGAAAATATTTCATATCTGGATTATTATCCTACCTGAACTAAATGATTCACCTTATTTCTGAAATCCGCTTGTGTTTCCATGCCAGGAATCAAGATTTAGTAATAATTTCAGATTAAAGGAAACTAGTAATTAGTTCCTAGCACTCATACCCATTGTACAGCTATTGGCAAGCTAATATTTTGTAGAAGTGAACAACAGAATAAAATAGACAAAATGGTGTTATCTGCATAATGACTGGAAGAGTTTAAGGTATCATTTGCATATCACTGAAAAACTGAAAAATAAAGGATGGTCCAATATTGAGCCACTGAAACTGGAAAAATATTATTAGATTATGAATCTGACACTAGAACATTATATCAGAACACAAAGTACTCTCCTGCTTTCTTTACAGTGTCTGAAGAGGGCAACAATATTTGCTGATATTCAAGCAGGTGTGAGAGCAAATGTTCTGCTTTAGAGAAGCAAAGGGATGGTATACGTTATGCATTGCAATAAATGTGCAGGGATATATACTGACATATGATCTTTTGAAAATTTAGTTACTGTTTTCAAAAAGCATGGAGGTGAGCTTCTGAAAATATGGATCACATAATGAGAGTCTTCTGCTCCTTGAATCTGGGTGTAATCCAAAATCAATAAAAGTCACTGATCTCCGTAATCTCCAAGTCAAAAATGTTCACATTTAATTTCTATCTGGGTTGACATTATTCGAAATACATGACCATATGTACTTGTTAGAAAAGCAGAAATAAAGGCAGAAAAAGGATCAATACACTGGTCCATTGGGAAGGTTATTAGAGGGATGTGCTTTCCAGAGAAGCGGCCAAGAACAATTTTGCTCTTTTGCTGGAAATAAGCTTTCTTGGTTTTACAGCATAGGTTCAGAAAGACCACTGTGTTCCATGAAAACACATAGGACAATAAACCTATTATTATGAGAAACAGGTTCTACTCCTGTCCTTGTGATGGTTCTATTCTATTTCATTCATCATATACAGCTCTCATGCAAAGCCAATGACAAGCAGTCGCTTGTTTTTCTTGACTAATGCTAAATCCATAACAATGCACAGGAGAAATTACTGGGTACATTTTAATGACATCACAAACTGAGCTGACCTAGTGCCACAAACATACAGTACCCTGCTCTAAGAAACAGTTCAGAGCATTTTCCAGCCACAGACACCAAAGGTTGGAAAAGAGGCCTTCATCCGGACATTGTGCACTGATTATTAAAAAAATTTGCTCATTATCAGAGCAAAAGGAATGATTTCTACAGAGAGTATATCAAAAAAAGGAGCTGGAATGATAAAATTTCTCAGGTATTTTTAAGGTTTTAGATTTTCTGTTTTATGGTACTAGGAAGTAGAGGCTTGGCTAAAATTTTATATTTGCATTAATGCCATCACAACATGTAACTCATTATCCTTTAAGGAAAATCTCTGTGCTGCTCTCAGTAAATTTCCTTCAGCTTAACAACATTAATTGTGAGGCTAGTCTTGTTGCTCCCTCTTGAAAGGGATTACATGCAGTGATAGGACTGCAGCTCTAGTAACATGGTTCTTAAAATACTTAATTGGTAGTTATATGTTGGATTGTGGTGGGTCACCATGGCTTCTGGAAGTGTTACCTGTGTGACTTAAAGGAAGGATAAAACAAGTAACTTTGATGTATAAAAAGTAGAATTCTCATCCCAGGAGAAAAGTTTCTTGGTGGCTAGCATGTGAGAATCCATGTTTTGCAAATAATGTGTTTTGAAAATGTTGTTTTTCAAAAATGAAATTAAACATTTGTACATGAGGAAAACAAATTCTTGGCATTAGTCATCCATTACTAACTGTTTTAAAATCATAATTTTTCAAATTTACTTATCATTTGTTTTGATGCATAGTCTCCTTTAAGGTGTTAAAATTTATACTCTTTGCCTGAAATTCCTTTTCCATAACCATGTCAACATTCTACTCATATCACACAAGTACCTATTTAGTTGACTTGCAAAATTGCCTACAGTGCTCAGTAACTTTTCTGTTATAGATAAATCCTCTTCACTTTAGAGCAAGGCAAAGCACTTTCCAGCAATTCTATTTTGAACATGGGCAAGAATATGAGCTTCCTGCCTCCAAGATCAAAAGATTCTCAGGCCCTGGAAATATTTATAACTACAAGGACCTCTGTTGGTAGAAACAGAGGAGACCTCTCTGCAAAGTAAGGAGTCATTGTCCAAGAAACACCATATTCTAATATCTGAACTGAATCTACTAAAGAAGAATTTGAAACAGTCTCTCATATCACAGCTGAAAGGGGTGAATTAATGGGAAACAAATGGAAAGGTAACTTGATTTACACCTTTCTTCTGCTTCTATTTAAACTTCCAAATGTAGATTATTTGAGTTTTTTCATGAGGAAAAGAAAGGTTCTCCTAAGCTGAAAAAACTTTTGTCTACAAAGCAAAGATGCAAACATTTCTTTCTAATAAGTTTTTGAACTTGTTCATCAAGTAAAAAGCTCCAGACTAAGTACATACCTCACCAAAGATACATTTCAGTTTTAAATTATTATATTTTTGGCTATTTCCCAGGGAAGTAACCAAATTTACCTAATTTTCTAATATAAATGTATTTTGGAGACTTTTTATCTTATTGTTTGCTAATGTGACAACAAATTATATAAAATACACAAATTACTTCAGTGTACTGTAGACTGAAATATATGAGAAGCCATTCTATGGAGGCTAAACTTAATCAGAAGTGTGTTACCCATCTACTCCTGCATCTATTACTCTAAGTGTTTCTAGAGCAGGGAGTGTGATTTCTCATAGACATTGCAGATTGCTGTTTAATTATTCATCCTGGAATTTAATTTCAAAGCTTGTAATCATTTAACTGTTTAAGATGGAATTTGTCACTGAAACAAGCCAAGAGGAATTAGACCATTTTTCAACACTGACTCAATTCAGTTGCAGCATGCTTAATAACTGGTTCATTCCATGCAAAATCTGTGCAGGTCCCTGGAACAAGCCACCTATGGTATTGATTATTTTGGTTCACACAGAGTAGGTGAATTTCCCAATTTATGAATGGAAATGTTTATTTCTTGAGGTGCACCATCCCTATTTTTCCTATTTTATTATTTATATACCAGGGTGTCTCCTGTTAGTGAGGATAGATCTTCTCTGCCACTCTTTCCAGCCTACCAGGGTAGCTTTGCAATACCCTTGGTCAGTGTGGTCTTGCTAATGCAAACCAAAAGTATTGTGATTTGAAACATAGGTTTCACAATAAATGAAGTAAACCTTTGTTTTGTTTTCGTTAATGCTCCCAGATACACTTCAAAAATCAATACTTAGTACATTGCTGAAAGTTCTCTCAGTATGGTCAGAGTTTCTTTCTCCAGCATAGTCAGGGAAGTAGGAGCTAAAGCAGTATGAGCTGTCCCTGCACTTAAAATAAGCCAGTACCTGGTGTCAGCATAAACTAGTAGCAAATAGCTGTTCTTTAAAGCATCTGTCTTGTCTCCTAAGATGGCTTACTGTAGGCTGGAGCTCTTTTTACAGAGATTTGCTAGGAAGCACGAGAGGTCATGATGGGACAGATATTGTGATGCCACTACAAAAATGCATCCAAACTTTGCCCCCAACAAGACTTGCCTTGGCAGATGGATTCTCTATCCTGCATCTGAAGCTGACTGCAGCAAGGGAAGGCTGATATCACTGTACCTGGTCTGGCATTGCCATCACTGTTGCTGTTGACTGAGTTGGTGCAGTGCATCCCACAGCAAGGGAGCGAGAGCCCAAAGCAGGCATTGCTTTCTTCATGGTGTGCAGAGCATCAGTCCTTCAGAAGGCACTGACCCACTGGCAAATACCCCAAAATGGGGCTTTCCACACCTGCCCAGCCTGTGAGCAACCAAGAAAGCTGAACTGCCTTGGACCCCTGTCATGGCACTGAGCACCCTCAGGTGTCCTACCCTCTCTGCAGCTCCCTGGTGAGTGCTTGTAAGGCAGCCATCCCCCCACACGTCTGTCATGTCCACATGGCTGCACAGTCCTGCAAATCCCTCAGAGCTTTGGCACTAGAGGTTCTTGCACAGGGTTGTGAGACGCAAAATCTGAAAAGCAGGGAGCTCCCCAAAAGACAAGAGTCAAATATATGAATTGTGTATTCTTCCCCTGGCTTTGCTTCAGTGCCTCTCTGTGAGCCTTTCTTAGGCATATACCTGTAAGAATGCAATGAATAGCCATCAGTTGATCACAGACCATTTCTCAGAGCATCTCAGAATTTCCCAGGATGCTGGAGAAGCACACCATTGCTGCAGCCTCTGTATGCACCAAAATTAAGACAATTTCACAAATTAAAGGTAACCCAAAGTTATCCAAAACTTTGTTCAAAGTTATCAGAAAATATCACTCTAGAAAGTGAGAAATACACCACAAATTCCAAAGCATCTCATTAAAGAAATATGTGTGGAGTTCTCCTCCAAAATTAAAATACCAGGAAGTTTATATATGCCTTGACTTTTGAATAATCACATTTCTCTTAAGTCTAGGCTGATCCTAAATGAGGAAATTAATTAAAAGTTAACATTTAGATCTTACTTCTTCCTTTGTATAATTCCTATCAGACATGAATTTCCTGCCAATTAGAAGTTATAATTCAATTAAAATTTGATACAGAAGCAAGTCTTGTTGGGCCTGCTTAGTCTCGAGAAGAGAGGACTGAGAGGAGATATCATTAATGCACATAAATAGCCCAAAGGTGGGTGCCAAGAGGATGGTGTCAGACTTTTTTCTTGGTGCCCAGTGACAGGACACAGAGCAATGGCTGTAAACTAAAACACAAGAAGTTTCACCTCTACATGAAGAAGAAATTTACACTGAGGGTGGCAGAGCACTCTCTCTCTGAAGACATTCCAAATGCACCTGGCTATGGTCCTGTCACCTGCTCTAGGTGACCCACCTTGGCAGGGGGGTTGGACTGGATTACCGATTGATCCCTTCCAATCCTGATTATTCTATGATTCTGTGCTATATTACAATGTCTTTTCTGAACTCGTTTTTAATAAGTGAAAACATTTAATTATGAGATAAAGAGGCCCTTACCTTCCAGGGTTATTTTCTCTTGTGGCTAATTTCTTCATCTTCCTTTCCTAAATAAAAGTTGCAATAAGATATCTTTAATTAAATACTTGAAGGACATCCTCCAGATCTCTAAACCAGAGCGTTAAATGTAATCCTTAATGCAGAGATTATGAAAAAATTATTGAACCCTTCAATTTTTTTTTAACATAACTGGAAGGTCAGAGCTTGAATTAGGTATATACAACTGTGCAGTATTTCCTACACTGACTGTGGAAAGTAAAACAAAATGAGAAAACATAAAATATGAAATCTTTTTGAGGCAAATTTCTATGCATCTGTTTTGTGAAAGAAAGGATGGATCTTTCCATTTAGATAGAGAACATATTTGTTGAAGTAATGATATCTTGTAACATAAATACTGTTTTCAGTTTTAGGATAAATAAACAGAAATAACTATTTTCACAGTATATGCTGAAGCTAAATTTTACATAAACACTAAGTCATTTTGCTTTGACACAAATCTTTAAGAAAAGAATAAAATGCACCTTAAACTACTTGCCATTTTTGTTCATCTTATTTTAGTGGTTGATATTTGTTGTTTTATTTCAAACTTTCCTTAGCAAGCCATTAGGGCTTAACAGAAAACTCAGCAGGAATAAACAAGAAGAAAGATAAAAACAACAACTCATCCAATTGATTTGTTAACACCATTCTCTATCTCCTCTTGCTATTCTTACGCAAAAGGTCATGAATATTCTGTATTTCCAGTGTTGATGTAAAGATCACTGAGTCATAGATCAATTAGACCAAATGGATTCCTGTTGGGAGAAACCAGTGTATCCCAATTTAGAAGCTTATTTAAGAGAATTTGAGATAACAACTTGTCATCTTTTACTTTAAAATACAACAGTTAGTAGAGAAAGCAAAACAAATTAAAGATATGCTGCAAAATTCTGACTGGTTCAGGAGATTGTTCAATTACATTTATGTAATTACTTCCTTCTGGATGCACACACACATTTCCTACAGAATGGTTCTATTTGATTTGGTCCCAATTTATATCACATTGGTTAATCAATTATTTTAAGACTTATTTCATGCTAGAAACAGGTGGAGTGTCCTTGCTGGAGGCAGAAATCCTTGCTCTGTTTTGGAAACCGTTTGCTTTTATATTTTTGCAGTGTCTATAATAGCTGAAAGAATATCACATATAGTTTAGTTACTAAAATAACATGAAAATCAGAAGTTTCTGCACTGTTATGGAAACAGTCTGTTTTTATGTTTTTGGTGGTTACTAGAACCATAGAATCACACAATCATAGCATGTCTTTGGTTGGAAGGGACGCTAAAGGCCATCTAGTTCCAACCCCCTTGCCATGGGCAGAGATGCTACCCACTAGACCAGGTTGCTTAGAGCTCCATCCATCCTTGCCTTGGACACTTTCAGGGATAGGGTATACACAACTTCTCTGTTCTAACAGCATGTGCCACTTCCTCACCACCCTCACAACAAAAAAAATTTCTTCCCAATATCTCATCTAAACCTACTCTCTTCAGTTTGAAGACATTCCCACTTGCCCTGTCACTATGGGCCCTTGTAAAAAGTCTCTCTCTGTCTTCCTTGTAAGTTCCCCTCAGACACTGGAAGGCCTGAATTAGGCCACCCCAAAGCCTTCTTTTACAGGCTGTAAAATTCCAATTCTCTCACCCTTCCTCATAGGAGAAATGTTTAATCCCTCTAATCAACTTGGTGTCCCTCCTCTGGACTCAACTCCTACAGGCCAATGTCCTTCCTGTTCTGGGGACCCCAGACGTGGACAAAGCACTGCAGGTGGGGTCTCCAGGTGGGAGAATGGAGTAGAGGAGCAGAATCTCTTCCCTTGGCCTGTTGCCAAAATTTCTTCTGGTGCAGCCCAGGACATGTTTGGCTTTCTGGGTTGCAAGTTCACATTGTTGGGCCATGTCCAACCAGCACCCCCAGGGCCTTCTCAGCAGGGCTGCTCTCAATCTGTTCATCTCCCACTCTGGATTGACACCAGGGTTTGCCCCAACCCTGGTGCAGCTCCAGCACTTATTACTAAACCTCATGAGATTCCCATGGGCCACTTCTCAATCTTCTCCAGGTCTTTCTGGATGGAATCTATCCTTCAGGTGTGTCACCTACAGGTGTGTCAGCTTGTTGTCTTCTGCAAATTTGCTGAAGGTACACTTGATCCTTTTTTCTGTGTTCTTAATACAGATATTAAATAGCACTGGACCTAGTACTGACTCCTCAACAACACCAGTTGTCACTGATATCCATTGGCACTCAAAGCTGTTGACCACTCTGGATGTGACTGTCCAACAAATTCCTTATCCATCTAGCAGCACACCCATCAAATCCCTCTTTCTCCTATTTAACGAGCAGGATGCTGGGGGGGATTATGACAAAGGCTTTACAGAAGTACAGATAAATAACATCAGTAGCCCTTCTCTTGTCCACTGATGCAGTCACTCCGTCATAGAAGGCCACTGCGTTGGTCAGGCAAGGCTTGCCCTCGGTGAAGCTCTGCTGGCTGTCTCAAATCACCTCCCTGCTCTCTGTGTGCCTTAGCAGAGCTGCTAGAAGGATCTTTTCCATGATCTTCCCAGGCACAGAGGTGAGGCTCACAGACTAGTAGTTCCCAAAATCCTCCTTTTTAAGATGGGTTCAGTGTTTCCCTTTTTCCAGTCACCTGGGATAATTGGTGATTAAGATTTTGCTGTTTTCACCTAAACAATGGAAGTTAGAAACAGTTCCCCAGGACTGAACACCATACTAGGAACATGAAATTGAATGAATACATTGTCATATCAGCTTTTAAACAGCTCTGGTTTGCCTTGAATTGGTTTCTCAGGATGTTATACACAGAATTAAAATTTGCCACTAAATTTTGTGTTAATTCACCCACTTTGTAGTTGTTTGGACAGAAAGGAACTAGTACGGAAGAAAGTAAAATAAAGTGTAAACCCCCCACATTTACTTAATCCTAAAAACAATGTTAATCAAACAGTTCTATTTATCTTTTATAGACACAAAGGAGTATACAAAGGCAACATATTTGAGTGTATGTAAATAGTGCATGTATCAACATATACAATTAGTCTGTGAAATTCACTGCCACAGAGCCAAGGGAAAAGGCTTTAGTTAAAATTTTTAAAGGAATAAATCAATATCCTAACTTAATAATTATAAGGCATCAGTTCTCAGCTACATTCAGTATCACAGTGACTGTAAGATTATGTCCACTCCCCAAACTCACCTACACAGAGAATATCCTTAAATCCATGAAAAAATTATTTTTCTAGTACAAAGAAGATATTTGTCCATGCACACATCCTTCTAGAGATTCATCTCTGAAATAGCTGACAATGACTACTGTCAAATTAAATAAATTTTTATATCACTTGATATAGAAAATTCTTCAATGGCAAAGTCATTATCTGTCAGAATAGTTATACTTCTTCATTTGTTCTTTCATATTACACATAATGAGAGTAAACTACAGAGATAAATATAAACTTTTTAATGATGCAGCCTAGCATACAAGCCATATAGATGGCAGTACACTCAGCCATCTAAGCAGATGCTGTCTATTCAGTCCTTTGAACACAGGCACACAGTGGAACTTGAATTCCTGCTTGGTTAATGTTGTACTGCTGGGTACAAATCTGTTCTTAGGCTCAAGAGCCTGGAGAAGCAGGAGCCGCCTTTGTGCCCAGCCTGAGCTTAGCCTCAGATGCCCTTTATGCTGTGTGATAATATAATGCAAGTAACTTCAGGGAAACAAGTAAGCCAGGAGCTTCTGCTCACAAAACTTATTCACTTGTTCAGGAAAGAGTGGCTTCTGCTACAGAAATGTAGCAAAGGAAATGTATGGGGTATGCACAGACCACACTGATCAATGAACAAACATTGGGACCACCCACGAAGAATACACAGAAATAAACAGAACCAGTACAGCCTGGAACTGCTTTTAATAAAATATTCATGACCCTAAATGCCAGTAGTAAAGAAATTCTGGAAAAACTATATAGAAGGAATGGTCACAAGAGAGTAAAATAATAAAATAAATATTTAACTTTCAATTTATGTTTGTTGCCTTTTTTCCCCAATTCTATTTCAGAATATTTTCATGGTGTATGTTGTGTTTTCACTACCTAGAATCCTAGAATGTTTTGGAAGGAACATTTAAAGTCATTTAATCCAACCCCCCTGCAATGAGCAGGGACGTCTTCAACTAAATTCAGTTGTTCAGAGACCCAACTCACCTGACCTGGAATATACTCATATTCCACCACATCTCTGGGCAACCTGTGCCAGTGCTTTACCAGCTTCACTGTAAAAATCCCTCCACACTTCTTCTTTACAACTAATCTAAATCAACCCTTCATCAATTTAAACCATTATGCCTCGTCCTGTCACAGCAGGTCCTGCTAAAAAGCCTGTCTCCGTCTTCCCAATAAGAACTGAAAGGCTATAATAAGATTCCTCCAGACCCTTCCCTTGTCCAAGATGAACAACTCCAATTCTCTCAGCCTTTCCTCACAGGAGAGGTGTTCCAGCCCTCTGATAATCTTCATGGCTCTCCTTAGGACCCATTGGAACAGGTCTCTCCTGTGCTGGGGCTCCCAGACCTGGTTGCAGCCCTCTGAGTGGGCTCTCAGCAGAGCAGAAAAGAGGGGCAGAATCCCCTCCCTGGCCCTGCTGCCCACGGGGCTCTGGATGCAACCCAGGTTACAACTGGCTTTCTGGGCTGCAAGTTCACACTGCTGGGTCATGTCCAACCTCTGACCCACCAGCACCCCCAAATCCTGCCCAGCAGAGCTGCTCTCAGTCTGTTCATCCATCAGTCTGTAACAATACCAGAGGGTGCCCCAACCCAGGTGCAGCACTCTGCCCTTGGCTTCGTTGGACCTGAGGAGGTTACCATGGGCCCAGTTCCTAAGCTTGCCCAAGTCCTGGTGGATGGCATCCCAACCATCAGGCAGACTCCTGTGCCAGTATCAGTTGACACATCAACTTATGGTATCCAGTGGATTGCCATCTTTCACTACCTTTGAAGGACATGCCCAGAAGGTTAACATACAGTAAAACATCCTGTATCAAACTCCAATTCCAGCTCTTACTAGACATGAGTAATGTATTACACACATTAACCAGGTTTTGTTGGCAGAAGAAATTCTAAGAAAGGAGAATTGAAGATTAAAAAGAATAAGAAATAATTCGGGGCTTTCTTCTTTTTTTTAGTTATACTTCTCTTTGAGTTAAGGCTCTTCTAAACTGTCAAGTACTACAAGACTTCAGGCTTTAATTCTCTACTATGTCCTGAGGTATTTCTGCCCACACAGCTACAGCTGCTGAATTGAAGATGGCTGCACCTCTCATCATGTAAGTGCAATGCTTAGTCTGCTGAAAAATTCAACCCACTTGATAGTTTGGTTGAATCTTCATATCTGAAGTGTTGAATCTTTATGATTCAGTTTTCATTTTGTAAAGACTAATCTTCTAAATTCTCTTGTGAAAAGCTGAATATTTCAGGTTGTATTTCAGGAAACTGAGCCAACATTTCCTTCCTGTGCTTGGAAGAAAAGAAAGTTAAATTGCATACGTGGTGGGTTTTTTGGGTTTTTTTGGTGGGTTTTTTTTGGGGGGGGGTGGTGGTTGGTTGGTTGGTTGGGGGTTTTATTGTTTGGTTTTTGGATTTGTTTTGTTTTGTTTTGTTTTTCTTTTTCCCATGTATGGTTTACAGTATGACCTACAAAACATAGCTTGCTATTGGAAAGGATGGCAAGGACATAGATTTTTCAAGAACATTTGTAGCACAGTCTATGTTAAACTTTCTGCTTCCCATTTGCTTTCATGTTTATAATCGAAATTGAAATGTTTTCATTGCTTCCAGTAGTTTAGTCTTTAATATAATTAGATGTAGTCATTAAGCTGTTTGATATTATATAATGCAGCAATTTTTCTTTAAGCAATATCTTTATGCAGGCAAAAAAAATACCGATTTAATCCAAACAAGCAGAATTCCCATAAGACAATCCAAGTTATACTCAAATTAGAGACATGCTAGAGGCAAATTGATACTGTCCTTCATTAAAGTCTTTTTTGTGGTTTTGGATGCTTGGCAAAGCATTAGTTGTAATGTAAAGTACATATCCTGAGGTGTTAGATACATATGTCTAGATTGTCTCCACATGAATTAGAGTCCACATAGTTGAAAAAAAATTCTTCTGATACATGTTTTCCTACCCAGTAGTGTGAAGATTTCTATTTGCTTTTTTGGACAGCATGGTTATGATGGCAGTATGAAGAAATAATAGCACAAAAAGAGTTCCATAGGAATATTACAATAAGGACTAATGTTACTGAACACTAAACACATAGAACAGTGCATTTATTAGTTGCTCCCACAATATAGCTGAATTAACTTCCGCATTTTTTATTTAAAGAAATTGTTCAAGTGGTGTAAGAGCCAATATCTGGATGAAACAATTCTGGCTTTCAATTCTGGTTTTAATGTTTGCTTCCCTTCAGATATTCTCTGTAGAAATATCTAAAGAAGAAAATGGGAAGGCCTCTCTGACGTCAGTTTACTGCTCCTCCATGATGGGATATCTACATCTCCCTTAAAGTTCTTTTGCTGCTTGTGTCACTTTCACATCTGCCTTTAGTCTTTTTGTGCAGTGGTTTTATTCTTGTTCTGCTATAGGCCAACTGCAGCCAGAGGTTTTACTGATCAGGGGTTTCCATTGCTTGGAGATCATTGCTGCTGCTCGGGTTCTGACTGCTGGGATTAATGCTCTCTTTCAGATGTTTGTTGGAAGGTGGATTTCATAGGCTCTGACAGAGCTGTTAGCACCATCCATCTCAGCTGATTTGTGTCTAATTGCATGAGTGGTTTTATGGTTTGTTAGATTGCTTTGTACCAAGATTTTTAGTTTCAAGGCAGCAATATTTACATACAGGGTTTATAAGACATAGCTACTAAGTCTCCAAGCGCAAGGTTGGTCATTGCCCATTTGCAAATACCAAAACAGCTCATCTTTAAAACTTAGTGATTTGGGGCTTGTGAAGGCTGAGTGCTTGACAGGTGTTTCAGCTATTCTTCCCTCAGCAAGACAGCAAGAGTAAAAATTTTAATTTCACTGCTCTTTCAGTAGCTCTCAAAATTGGGAGAAATTATTACTTTGACCCCAGCTGCACTCACTCCTCTGCTTTTCTGGAGTTCTGCTCTTCCTGAAAGGTGAACTGCAAAAGAAAGACCATGAAAATTACTTAAGAAAATGAAGTTTCTACAATGAATTTATGTCTGTTCTTTTGAGAGAGTGTCCATTCTCCAGTTGCTGAAGTAATGTAATATAGAAACAGAGTGTGTGTGCTAGTTAATTTCCCTGCAATTCCAAAGTAAGGAAGTATTCAGGTCAGTGTAACAGCAGTGAGAATTCACACTTTTCCTGCCATCAGAGGGAAATGTCATAACATAGTGACACATCATCATGGTAGGAAGTCTTGTGCATATACTCCTACCTCAGGGGTTTTTATTTGCTACCACTTCCAAGAGTTTCAATATAATCCATAGGAAGCCTTGTACATGCTAAGTTTGTAAGGAAATGTAGCTGCTTATACCTAGAGTTCTACAAGATATGGAAGAGGACTGGCATGATTCTTTTTCCACAATATAAAAGTCATGATCCATGAAAGTCATAAAAATGCCTGTGGGTTTGCTTATGAAATATAGAAGAAGATAAATTTAATTATTAAAATCAAAACCTTCCTTCACTTTAAAATATTTCTTACTTTCTTCATAACCAGTCATTCTTTTGAGAGAAAACAATTTCTGAAAGCAGTTATTTCTGCTAGTAGCTTTAGTTAGTTTCTTACTAGTATTTTTAGTTGGGTTTTTATTTTAAATCCCAGGTTCATGCTGAGGAAAACTTTTGCTACTTACATTGTGAATGCTGTAAAAGCAGAGTACCTGTTATAGAGTTTTCACCTTTCCTTTGAAGTTTTATTTTTGTATCAATATTGATTTTTTTTATATTTCTTTCAGTCCAGTATTCTGCAGCTAGTATAAATTATTCCATAACCCTTAAATACATTATCTATGCTTTGAACCAAAGTTAATGTTTTCTCTTACTTTTTTTTTAATCTTGTGCAAAAAGTTCTAAAGTAACTTTAATGATTCTATTTGGTAGTTCCCCTCTGAACTTCTACTTCATACAGTTTAGCTAATTAGGGAATTAGGCATAGTGAGAAAGCTCAAATTAAGGAAATAAATGTGATCCTTAAGAAGAACATCTTTTTGAGGCAGAAAAAGAGACAGAAACTTCTTTTCTGTTACCTGAAGATCCACTTGTACAGTCCTGCTGTTTTATTCATTCCTCCTCAGGGTGCAACTTTGGCCTTGAACCCCTGAGAAAGGAACCTGTTTTAAGCACATCCGTGCTGCACCTCTGAGTGTAGCTTGTGGTTCCTTTAGTGTCGTTGTAGAACAAATTTGTGCACCAAAGGAACCCTTGAAGTACAGCAAGTAACTAATACAGACCTGTAGTAGTAACCTGTGACCCACAGCAGCCACGACCTGGTTAAATCGGAAGGGAAAGGTTCCTTTGAATAGTTATACACCTTTTTGTCTGCTTTTCTTCTTGCAAACACACCCTTGACCCACATACAGCAAATTTATCCCTCTAATTTCATAGCTTGCATTTGTCTGTGGCAGTTCTGATTTATCAGTTCACCCAATAGGAGTTTGTGTTTCATACCAAGAGGTTTCGGTGTTGAAATTTATATATAAATTGCTTAGAATATTATTATTCAGCATACAAGATGATGTTAGAATTAAGAACTTTGCAATTTACCAAGGGCAGGAACCATAGATTTAATGTCAATCTGCATTTACTATTTCACTTATGTCTTCCCATTATTTCAGTTCTACCGATTTAATAATGCATACTTTTAGGAAGGGAAAATGTCATTGACTTAAAGGACCTTTGACTCATTCCCTATGTGAGAAATATTTTGAAAATGTGCTATTATCTCAGCTGAGATGTGTTACATTCCACAAGCTAATGTGGTATCCATCCACAGCAGAGTGTATGGCTTCAGTCAGACCATGTTTCTTGGAAAGTTCTTGTTCCTTAAAACTGCATGTAAGACTTTCTCTGCACTAAGGTCAAACCATTTGCTTTCTAATATTTCACCATCCCTAAAACAATTTTCAGACAATAACAGTTTGCTTTGATTGTCCTTGTGGAATCATTTCTGAACTGTAAACCTTACCACTGTTCTCTGATTTCTATTCCCATCTTGGTTCAGAAATACTTCTTGCAACAATGACTTTTCAGGGACTCAGTTCAGACAAAATCTGACAGTTCAGACACTGCAAAAGGAACAAAGTAGCTAATCCAAGTACCAAAAAACACAGCGAAAATTGAAAACTAACCTGAGTAAAATTTTTACAGGTTTTACTGTGGTGGTACCCAAAGCAGTATAGGCAATGCTTGCCCTATATCCTCTCATTGCAGCCTAAATTCTGGGTCAGTCCATGAGACTTGGCAAATGGAAGAAGCTCCTGCCAAGGAAGACCTATATGAAGACCTCAGAGAAAGGGCCAGGGTGTTGCAGGAAATAATAATGTGTATAAGGGTAATGTCTAAAAGATTTAGATCCCAGGAAAGTACTATCAGTGCTAGCTGACAGATTCCTTTTCTGGGCAACTGAGATGACATAGTCCTGGATTCTAATACACAGTGTTAAAGATACTGCAAGGAAATTAAATTGAAATTGCTCCTAATTTCTGCTCATATTAACCTATTTTAGTTTATTTTAACATTCTATGTTTTCTCATTGCTATAGATACCTTTCATTTATGCATAGTGGGGGTGGGAGTGGGGGTAGTATTGTTTGAATATGTGTTGTGTGTTCTCTGGCCAGAGAAAGCAAGAGATGTGAGTATGCAAACACACATAGCATGTATTATCTCCACATCACCTACATTTCTCGGTGTTTCATTGAAGCTTAGAAATAAGATCCTCTGAAGCACTCTTGAAGCATATTAATTCCACTTAAAGGCTTTTACTGAAAGACAGAAATTACAAGCTAATGTCTGACTCAGTTGCCAAGCTTCTAGTTCCAGCAAGAGCATGAGAGTATTAATTTACTCTTGACAGTTTGTAAGTTCCTGGGGATATTTTTAATCTTGTACAAATATCCTGCAATAAAAAGTTCCTGCTAACTTTATTACCAAAGGACAAAGTAATTAATGAGAAGGTCAATGGGAAAGATCTGCAAATCTTTGATGTTAAAATATGTACCACCATTCCACTGGACTGTGTTTTCTGTAGTCTAATTATATAAATCTAATTGTAAAACTTTATTTCTAAAAATAATTGAACTTATTTTTCTAGAGTAGATGAACATCTTCAGAACACAGTTATTTAGGTAAAAGAGCAGTATAAGCTGTGTTTTTAATTTAAGGAACACAGTGTGAGGAATTGTGTATAAAGCAGTGCATATACTTTACCCTTGCCAAAAAAAAAAGAAGAAAAATTTTAACAAAAAAATAAGTTCTTTTGCTCTTCCAAGGCTTTCAGTCATCACCTCCAAAACTACTGCAATTCTCTGACAGAGACTAGGGATAGGAAGAGAACAAGTTGGGTTTTGTTTACCATTTCACTTTGGTTAGCTACAAACCTCATCACTGGCCTGGGCCCATGCCTCAAGACTTTCTTTCAGTGATTTAAGGCATCCAGTGGAGCCCACATTTTTAATGTGAGTGAAAAGGAAAGTGGAAAGACAGGGGTTTGTCCAAGCCCAAGCAGTGCATCTACAGCAGCAGCTGGAAGTAGAGCTCAAAAAACTACAGTGGATCAAAGTGCACTGTCCTATAAAGATGAAAAAAAAGAAAAATCAAAAAAACCAACCAACCAAAGCTGCTTTATGATTGAACAAGGATTATTGTACATATTAGCTCATTAGTTCAAACTAATATTGCTAGACTTCCAGACACCATGCCATGAAGGAAAATAACAAATACCTCAGGTAAGTTTCTTGGTTAGCTGCCTCTTGAAAAATAGTTCTTTCTTCTGGGAAAAAAAAAAGAAAAAAAAACCCAACAAAATAAAAAAGATAACTTGTTAATAGTATTGGATGTGATCTATAGGAGATTAAGGTATTTTCATATACATGTGGCTGCTCAAATTGCATCTGCTCTGCCATTGACACTTGAGCATCAATCCTGAATTATGTTATACCTAAAGCTTGTGAACCTCTGTATCTTTTTTTGAGTTAACCATGAGATAGATTTTTCCAATATCTTATGAATATAATTCTTGTTAAAATTAGGATATGGTATTCATCTGTAACTAGTATCCCACGGAACAGTTGAAAACAAGACATAAGGATAAAAAATATGGTCATGCAGGGAAGTAGGGACATGCTCATGTTCCTGAAAGATAAGAGAATTCCTAAAGCAATTGTTGGTTTTGTGTGAGAAAGGAAAACAAAAATAAACTTGATAACTCCCAGAAATATAAAATAAAAAAGTAAATTCTATTTTTTGGATTAAAAAATTTAACAAAAATGAAAACAAACAAAAAAATACAGCAGATAAAATTGAGACTGGGGAAAGCAGCCTGACTGCTGTGCATTCATGAGAAGTATCAAATATGGAGTATCTTTTATTAACAGTGTGTTGTCTTAGTTTGGGTCTTGAGTTTGCAGAACTTCATGCCACGAAATAAAAGACTTTCCTCTACTGAACAAGGCAGCCATTCTTTATTGATCTTTTTGAAACACAGAATACTTAATGACACAAGGAAGTAAGGCAAATCTAATGTTTTCAATAGATAAGTACGAGTAGCACAGGTTAGCAGTCATTGAGATCAAGTCCCCTGCTATTTCAAGCAGCTGTCTCATAGATAACTTCCCATAAATTTAACTAGATCAAATTTAAAATGGGTGACATTGGTAACTCTCAATTTCAATGAGAATCTTGCTCAAGAGTGTAAGTTGTTAATGAACCTCCCTTAAGTTTTCAGCCTAAATTAATTTATTCATTGTATGCCAAGATTGTGTCTTAGTTAAGATAGCCTAGGAGACTTGAACTCGCTAAACTAATCAATATTCTCTAGCACACTCCCCTTGTCCCACCCTATGTTTCATTTGTTCTATTTGCTTTGCTCTTTCTTTAAAAACTCTATATAACATTGCATGGCTTTGGTCTGTGGTTAGAAGAGGATGTTTTTATTACTTTCTAGAGAATCAGGTTTTACTGACTAGTTTAATTTTAAAGACACAGTTAAGTTTGTTAAAGCATAGTTTTTCCATCAAGGTAAAAAACAACTGATTAGTTTTGCATTAGTTTCAGTAGCATTATTTGCTGCAGCATTGGCAAAGTACTGAAACAAATAATATGGGTGAACAGACTCTTAATTAACATGTGATTGTTATTGCCTTGCCAATAGTTAAGGCAGCCACAAGCAATCTTAACTCGTTTTCCATGTGATCACACAGATTTGGTTTGTATAGGCTCAGGCAACAAAATCAGCACAAGATGACTAAAAACACACACAGATTTGAAAAATCTATTTGCAAAGGAATATATTGAGAAGAAAGACCAGTATTTTCGATCACTTCAGTGAAAGGATAAACTGGACATCATATGTCCTCAGTAAGCCTTCAAAAGCTGTGCTTCCTGTCAACATAAAGTAACAATAAATTAAACATTTACTATCTTTGCCACCAGATCATTGAAATATGTGAAGAGAATACTGCTACTCTTTTGTTTCAGAGCAAAAATACATATTTGATGTTTAATGCAGGTCTACTCTCAACTGGGAAATGTCTGTTCATTGAGTACAGAGAACAATTTTTTTGCCAGCAGGCTTTTTAAATCTATGGTTTTGCTATCTGTCTATGGCTGTTTTATATTAAAGCAATGGGTCTAAATATTTAATGGGGACAGCTGGGCATAACTGAACCAAGGCAAACCCAAATACCATTGGCCAAGTATTCCATAATCTTTAAGTTAGGATTCATGACAATTAATTTTAGCTATCAAAAAATTGAATGGTTAATTGATAAAGCTAATCAACAGAGAGAATCAAATCCAAGGACATTTATTTTCATTTTAAAATAGGTGGAATTAGTAACTGGCTCATCACAGAATTTCTGTAGGATGACTCACCTTTTATTGTGGAGGGATCCTGAATACCCATCTTGGACTGGAAGCTTAACTGTTAAATTGCTAAAGTCAGCTGCCTGAGAACAACAATTTAGCCTTTAATAACACTTTTTACATTAAAATATCTGACCACTGAATTAAGAATTAATGACCACTGAATTAATTAAAGCTTTTATGTGCTGTAACCAAAATGACCAGTTGTTCAATTTCTTTATTAACAACATATCTGCTGTTATTGAAAATGGTGAAAGATAAAATCTTACCACAGTGAGAGTCAGGTCAATGAAACCTTGAAACACTCATGGTCAGAGATGTATAAAACTTACATACATGATCATCTCTGCTGGAAATAGTAAGAAAAGAAAGGGGTAAATCAAGTATTCATTATCAAGTATTCATATTTCCATCCTTGCAGTATCTATGTGCAGCATAGATACGTGGCACCCAACACATTGTGTTATGCAACAGAACTAAACTAGGAACAAGGTTCCTGTTGAGTTCTTTTTTTTTTTTTTTTTCTGTGAAAGGATACTTCAAATACTATGCTGCTTTGAAGCAGTTGGTTACTCAAGTCACGACTCAGTGGTGCCTGAGCATCTGCAAGAAGTCACATAGATCTATAGTGGCTGACTCATTTCCAGTTTTGTACAGAGATATGTGCGTCACATCTTTGATTAATGGCACTGGTGGTGGGAAAGATAGCATCTGGGAGAAACTGAGGAGGTCACTGCAGTCATACTCATTTGTCAGGCAGAGTCTGGTGATGAACAAAATTGTTATAATTGCTTTCAAATTTCACGACTTGAAATATCATTCTTGCGAAGAAAATTGTACAGAGTTCTCAAATGCAAAGGGAATAATATGAGATTTCAGTCTAAATTAAAGATTTTTCAGTATTTGATAGAACTGATACTTTCCCAGTCCTGCAGAAGTGTCAAGCACAAGGTTTCTTAACAGATGAATGTGATGTCAAAGATCAGTTCAGCAAGTGAGCTTCTTTCTGCCCAAAGTAAAATCCTTGCAGATGTTCTTATACAAGCAGCAAGATTGTGTTTAACAAAAAAGACACTCTATTTCATTTTCCATTTTGGAAAAAATAAAGTTGCTTTTCCAGTATTTCTCTCAGCTCAACTAATTTTCCACAATCTATCACCACCAGGGTTTTCCTTCTGGATGTTTGTACAATACTGAATACCAGTTTGGTATCTTCTATCAGCAGCTGTTATCTAGAAGATACAAAAAAGCTTCTCAATCTTCCCCCTACTCTGGAGTGAGAGGGATGAGCAGAGACATCTTGTCAGCAGGACCACAGGCCGATTTTCAGGCATTACAGAAGTGAGTCCATGGCCAAATGCCAGAAGATTCCTGCTGTTTGAAATATGACAGAGCCTGTTTCAGCAATACTCCTGAGTCTGCCAATGGCAGGTGCAAAATCAGTGACAGATGGAAGGCATTAAATGGCCTCCTCTGTCTTTTCTTTAATAAAGTTTGGGGATTTACACACTGAACCACATTACTTAGATTTTTTTTTTCCCTAATTCTGTTATTTAAAAATATATCCAATTATTTCATGGCAGGATATATTTCTCAAAACAAACATTAAAGCAGAAATTAAGGCTAGAAAATTATGTTAGTCTCTTTTGTTCAAAAGTATAGGCATGGAAATGAAATAAAAACATGTCAGAACATCTTATAGACTTTGCTGGCATCTACTAAGTTTAGAACAAGATTGTGTACAGCTAGCGTTTAATGCCTGAACTCTCTTGGAATTGCACAAATTTTAATAGCAAATTATTTTTTTAATTTTATGTGATTTGATCCTACAATTTGAAATGTTAGACGGGCAAATAGAGAAATACCCCCAAAAAAGTTGGTGGCAGTAAACACAGAGAAATTAATCTCTGTAAAAGTTTTTATATTCAGCATCGGTCACACAATTTGAGAGCAATCACAGCACAAAAATAGGAAATCACATTACTTGCATAATTTGCTCTGGGGATGTATTTTAAACAACACTTTAATACCGAATAGACCACATAATCTGTGCTGGCTCATTGACTTTAAAGTTAGTGTTGCTTCTCATGTGCAATGGAGCAGGAAATCAGACAGTAAACACTGCAAGAATTATCAACAATCTTAGGCAGTAACTAATGTTAACTGAATAAATAAGGGATTTGTGAATATAATTTGTACTCAGAGAAAATGAGGGGAGCAGCCTGAAGGAATGGAAAATATGGTACATGCTGGATTTGCTGGAATAAACAGTCTTGTTCATTTGCAAATGAAGAATGAATGAAAGCAATTTTTTCAAGAAATATCATCACAAATGTGTGAACCCAAAATTCTGGTAATTTTCAAGAAGCTTTCAGATTGACATGTACAAACACACATATATATACACGGGCACTCAGACCTTAAAAAAATTACATGCTTTTGCTTCCAGTCTTGATCTAAGGATAATTCTTCAGCAATTTTGTCTATCACCTCTTAGTGCTAGTGCTTTTTCTCTCCTCCTATGCTTTAGCAAGAGTGCATGAGGGGAATGCCAAGAATAACAACTGAATGCTATTGCAGGTATTTTATTTTAATGACTTTCAGAACACTAATGTATATTCATGCAAATAATTAATGGAAAAAGTTTGCAATAGAAAGAAATTTCTCCCCTGCTACTTCCTCATTTTGTCAGTGCAGAGCCAAAGCCTATTTTAAGTGCAGTCTGTTTCCTTACATTTTTAGAATATATTCAGTACTTAGGATGAAGCCATCTCATCTACATTTATAAGAAGGAAATTTTCATTGTTTTAGTATCCTTAATGAATTTATAATAAAAGATGCATCCTATTGAACATGCCAACATACAATTAGCTTGATATAATCTACATTAGTTTGTAGAGTAAAAACTCAGAAAAACTGCAGACTTTTTGAAAAAGAAAACCAATATCAAATCGGTTCTTTGAAGGTATGTGATTAAACGATTCTCTATATTCTTTCCTTCCCCAAGATGAAGATACTGTTCTCACAGATTACATAACTTGAAAAATCACATTCTTGAGTCACCAATGCTGAAATGTAATATAATAATGAGGTCCCTAATGCACTTACATTTTATGAAGCCCAGACCTGGTCAGGGAGCTCATATATCAAAAAGGAAAGGTCAGCGATATTCTCTTTTTTCAAGAAAGTTAAGTAGTCACTAAATTGCCTTAGAATTGGAAGAATACTATTTATTCAGCATAATCCTGCTGTAATCTATAGGCATTTAAAAAAAATTTTTGCTTCCAATGGAGAAGCCACTTTTGGGCATTGTGTACTGGACGGTGAAGTGAGCAGTGCAGATACACTCAGAGCAGACTGTCTGCTGTCCTGGCTGCAGTCTGGGCTGGCCCTGCTGCCTGGCAGAGGCTGCCCAGCCCGCAGAGCTGGCTGTGCTGCTTCTGCAGGGTCTGCTTCCTACACCCAGGGCTTGGCATCTGAGGCACTGCCTCCTCTAGAGGTGCTGCCCACACACCAGTTTTTAGTGTTAGCAGCACCTCACAGCAGCAGGCCAGGTGTGATTACTGCAGACTGGGCGAGGCAGGCTGCTTCCCAACCTTTATCTCTTCTCCAGCTCCTACCTGCACCACATGCAAGGTGGTTGTGTGGTTACATGAGATACAAATACATGTGGGGAAAGTCTCTAACGAGTAGAATGTATATCCTAAGTACATCTTAGACTATTTAGACTCATTATATGTCCAGATGTATGGCCACACATGCCATGACTCTGCATGATAACCAATCAGCCTTCTAAGGTAAATCACTCTGAAGTTACATATCAGATTTTGTCTTGTCAGAACAAACTTGGTTCATTTATTATCAGTGTCCTTCATAATTTTTTCTCATTTGTCTTTCTCTGTCTGTGGCTCTCCCCACCATATTTCTAAACAATGTGCAAAGAAGGATGAGGTACTAATAGATCATCAGCTCTATTACCATTGTTCTCTTTAACAGGGGTCTTTAATATAGCTCTTTTTTATGAATAGTGATTTTCAAGATTAGAAGGTAAATACACATTCTCAAGATTTGAGAGAAACAATGAGTCTTAAAAATGATTTTTTAATCATTTAAAGATTTAAGACCATGCAATGAGTTTACAGGTTTTATATTTTCTTAAGGAAATAAGTTGCTACAAACAGAAGAAATACTAAAACTGTGCTGTATGGAAGATGACAGATGGGCAGCTTTGCTATTAAATATTGAATGCATCAAAAGATTAGTGAGATGCACAAGACGACCACCTTAATAGGCAAATAATGACATTTTATGAGAAAGCATAAAATTTTCAAGTGTGTTTGAACTAATAAATAGCAGTCCTAAAATCTGGAACAAAGACCAGTCTGGAAGGAAGGCATTAAGAGAGAAACAGGATTTTTCTGTGACTATGACTGACTTAAACAGTTAAATAACACCTAAACAGTTAATAAACAGTTTAATATCACCTAAAATAACAAACCTGAATCTAAAGGAGCTACATCTCTTGTCAAGGATGGAACAGAAGCATGGTTAAAGCCCAAATTCCTATGTACCTCCTGGAAAACTTGGTGTTTTTTTTCCTGGTATTAGAAGAAGACTACTACTTCTGCTAATGTATGATATCTGTGCCTATAGTTTTCTAGGTTTTTCCCTTAAAATTAATAGGCTTTCAAATATGGTAGACTCACTGACAAAAATCTGATTTCTTAATGCAAAAAGGAAGACCCAAAGCCCTCAAAAGTGTTTCAAATTTACTAGTGTATTGTGAAAAAGAAAAAGCTGGTTTTTATTTTCTAATTCAGGCTTAAGGAAGACTTGAATTATTATTCTCAGTGGGAGTAAATTCTAACTGGGAGCTGCAAGCTGGCCAAAGACTTTCAGAAGAGTGACTCTTTACCAGTCTTTGTTAAATGTCAGATTTTTCCTATGTTTGAAACACAGGTTTTTATTTATTGTGGATATCAAAGGTGATGTTGTTCAATAAAAATTACAGCTTGTGAGAATAAAATAAAAAAGAATGGCTGTTTCTGGTGCTGGTTGGAGATATAAAGCTGTAGGAGAGGATCACTGACTCCTGTAAGGAAGATTGTTCCCCAAGTAGAATGGTTGTGAAAGATGGCAAAGGAAGCAAGAAAAAAAGTGACTTCAAATATCAGATAAAAATGACACTTCTTTCAATAGATAGCTCTGTCTGAGTGGTGTTGAAGCCCAGACCACTAACTAGTCCACTGACTGAAATCAACTCGCTAACTCAAATTAGTCGGTTGAGGTGATTCACTCAAGCTGAGACACTATTCCTGAGTTTCCTTCTGGAAGGTAAAGATAAGCAGGTGTAATATTAAAAACTATATCAGTTCAATGCTTCTTACAATGATTAAGCCTTTATTAGAGAAGTTAGAAAGCAAACTGTATTGCTGAAACAAGAGGTTGGCACCATTTGCCCTTATTTGAAAATTTCAAACAGTCAGTCTTCTATAAGGATAAAACTACAAGATTTTGAGATAAACTCAGAATGAAGTTGCCAGAAGTAGAACACCTGTGATTATGTTGACATCAATATATGAGAGTTTCATGTGTAAGTCTTCAGTGAAAGGACTGACTTGATACTGAATCTCCAGTGTCTGCAATTAAGCATAGCTATAATCTGAGAATTATTATAAGCACTCAACCTGTAAACGGTTTCTGTAAAAGCTTCCCAAGAGGATTGTCAAACTTGGGGTGGTGTTCATTTCTGATGAGAAACAGCATAAAATTACCTAAAACGTAGTCCTTAACAATTTTCAGAGGTTTAAAAAGAAGACTAATATAAATAAAACTAAATGAAAATACAATGAGTAACAGAAGGAAAGAGACAGGTTTTATCTTTCTCATCCAAAACAAAGCCCAGTATTCTCAACATTTCATTAAGTAGAGTGCACTCTACTGAGAGTAGAATGGAAGGATGAAGAAAAATAAGACTAAACAAAAAGCCATCAAAATCTTCAACATTATGTCCATGAACGCTATAGAATTTTAAAGTTGAGCTTGCTAAAAAGAGGAGGAATTTAAAGAAGGCTGCTAAGGTAGAAAAAAATAAGCAAAGATAAAATAGTAGTAAAATCTAAGTAACTGAATTGTATGGGAATGGGTAGTTAGAGGTAGCTGCATCCAGTATTCCTGATCCAGGTCTCTCCAAGAGATGGCACTCCAAGCTCTTGTCCTGTTCGCCCCCTAAGCCAGCTTGAAGTTCACTAGAAATTCACAAAAATAGTCCCAGAACAAACACTCACATACAGGGGATATTTAGAAATAGCATTTAATAAGATCACAGGATTGACCACAACCATCATGCACAGGACTCTGTGAGACAAGTGTGCTGTGCAGCAGGTGACGTAACATGCCCCTTGTACACCCCACTTCCATTTTGCTTTTCCTGGTCCTCCCTAGTCCATCTTCATCCCTTTTTATCCCTGCCATTGAGCCATCCCTTAAAGATCCCATAATAAGTTTTGTACCATCTCCAAATTGTCTTTCTTCCAACAAAATATTGTAATTCAATGGATCCCATAGTGAATCTTACATTTTTGCACAGAAGTCCCTCTTAGTCTCTGCATAGCATTCTGGGTAGATAGTTTCTTTCTCTGACCTGGTTTTACATTTGAAACAAGGGACCATGGCCTGAGCCTTCTCTTTTGATGATGATTTGATCTGCTACCTGATCAGTTTACTTGAGTTTCTTGGCCTGTCACTGTTCCTCTGGTCATCAGCAATCCCCATGGATGATTTAATATGATAACCTAATACAAAGGACTGGAAAAATATCCCCAAGGACACAAGTCTACTCTTCTTCTATCACTAGCACCATCCTCAGATAATTTTCTCCACAAACTCTTTAAGCTCTACCTTAAAAGTAAGGCTTTTTCAGTTATTGCAGTGGTTGATAAGTTATTTCAAGCCTCTAATGCTTTGAATTTAGAAATTTTCTTCTGATTTCCTTCTTAGCCCTAAAAACCGTATTTGTTTTACTGCCAGCTTTGTCTATTACGTTAAGTTGTTCTCTTTCCCTGTCTGGACTTTCCTTATAGAAGCAGTGATGATATCTCATTACAACCTTCTATTTACCAACCTAAATATTCCAATTTCGATTAGTCTTTCCTCATATGAAACACTTCCCATTCTCCTGATCAGATTTTAGGGGTTTACATTTAAACAAAAGGAATAGAAATTGCAATGATTTCTGTAAACACACAATTAGTCCAAAAGACCCTAATGACAGAGTCTCCAGTCTATGAAATAATAGCATAAAACCTCTTCAGCATTTTGATTGCATAAGATATATTGGTTTATGATGTAGCTATTTCATAGTGCTATAAATGATCATGTTTTTGTGATGTAATTTAGCTTGACAACTTTAATGAAAAGGGAATGATGGGTTCATAGCACTCCTTGTTAAGAAGTTTTCATATAATTAACACAGAAATTAATAAATTTTGAGCATTACATTACAGATCAGTTGCATCTTAATACAGTGATATAATTAATAGCAATGAAAATAACTTTGTCAGACACTTTCTCACTGATTAGCTAAATCAACATGGTGTTGGACCCTGACTCATATGGGATCTTCACAAATAAGTCTTGACCAGTAAGAATATCTACTACATTTTGGTTGCTATCTTAACATTAGTTTGAAAAATTACAGTTAAAGGTAAAACTTTACTGAAAATCTGAAATAAAGAAAACATTAATTCGTCTAGAAACTGTAAGAAACCATCCAGTTGACAGAATCAGATGCAAGAATAATCTTTCTATATGAGGTACCAGTCAAAAGCCCAGGCAGTTTGGCATGGACATCAGGCAAAGCTGGTTTGACACCTTACTGCTACCAAGCTGTTGTATGTCTGCATGTGACACCAGGTCTCAAAGAACACAGTCAGCTTTCATCCAGCTGTGTGAGAGACCATCAGCTGCCATCAGCCCTGCTGTGAGGGGGTTCATGCTAGAAGACTACATGGCAACAAAGGCTGAGGTGTGAGCAGTGCCTGTCTCCTCTTAGATGTCACAGGGTATGACACCTTCTCATTCAAGAGCACGCATTCTGGAATGGTGTGAACACAAAGACAACCTGTCAAATACTGACACATTGGCCCTCTTGTGCTTCAGATCCCTGTAGGTGGGGGTATCGAAGGGTAGTCCCTTCAGTTTCTGTTTGAACTATTACATCAAATAAAAAGAAATGGTTACAGTTCTGGTGCAACTTGCTGGCTGGCCAAAGTGAAACCTACAGGAGGAGACAGTGTGCACAGAAACGGAGTTTATCCTTACAGTAGGCAAAGCTTCAGAGCATCACATTTCTACAGGCCTCCAGGGAGATGTCTGCTTTGGGCACAAGAGCATAAATGGCAGATGCGACCCATGATTAGGGCTGGCCCAAATTAATCCTCCAGTAGATTTTTTTCCACATGGCCAGTGGAGCAGAGATTTGTAAAGGCAGTTTTAGTATGGTATCTGGACCAATGTCAGCAATATGGCAGTCCAATGAATGAAAAAGTTACAAATGAGTTTTGTGTCTGACTGTTGCTGTTTAACCCCAGTTGTCAACTCAACCGCACAGAGCCGTTTGCTCACTCTTCTCTAGTGGGATGGAGAAGAGATTTGGAAGAGTAATAGTGAGAAAACTCATGGGTTGAGACAAAGGCAATTTAATAGGCAAAGCAAAAGCCACACAGGTAAGCAAAACAAAGTAAGAAATTCACCCACCACTCCTCAGGGACAGGCAGGTTCAAACATCCCCAGGAAAGGACTCTATCATATATAATGGTGACATGGGAAGATAAACACCATCACCCTGAATGCCTCCCCTTCCTGCTTTGGCCAGCTTTATCGGCTGAGCATGATGATATATGGTATGGGATATCCCTTGGATCAGTTGTTACCAGCTGTACTGGCCATGTCCCCTCCCAGATTCTTGTGCATCCCAGCCTCCTCACAGGTGGGATGAGGTGAGAAGCAGAAAAGCCTTGACTCTGTTTTAATGCTGCTCAGCAATAACAAAAATATCCCTCTATTATCAAAACTATTTTCAAGACAAATCCAAAACAACTCCACCAGCTACTATGAAGAACCTTAACTCTATGCCAGGCAAAACAATATCATCAATGATCAACCTTTCATAAATGCTGCTGGAGTCGAAAGTCACCACTGATGAGCACGTGATGTGCAGCACAAGGGGAGTCAGGAGGCACAGAGACCCAGAACCAGTGTGACTGTGGTATCAGAAACAGGACACCCCTGTAGCAGCAGTATTGAGCTTGCAAAGCTGGCCTGGTACCTAACAGATGAGCTGTGCTATTTTCTCATTGGCAGGGGCTTGCTGTAAACATCAACATACTACTTAGCTGAGGAGACAAAAAGGCAGGACAAAATCCCTGCTTGTGTGACTTAAATGAGCACAAGGCAGCTTTAGCTACTCTCAGGTTCTCCAGTACAGTTTTTAGAATGTTCTCATGCACTGTGTAGACATTGCAGGAAAAGCCTCTGCCCTGTGTGTCTGCCCTGCTGCTGCTGTATGTACACTGTCTGCTGAAATGGATTTTACAGTCTGTTGTGTGAAGTGCTGCATCCTGATCATCTGATACTGCTGGAAGCCTTCCAAGTTGATTTCCTAATCCCTCTCATACATCGGTGTTACATCAGTTTTATCACTGGCAGACTTTATTCCTGCACAAAGCCAGGACTCCCATATACAAATAGGATAGAGAGAAAGTACTGGGAAGAATTAGAATGCCCTTTTTTTCTGTCAATGCACTTAAGTATCTACTCCAGATTCAAGTACAAAAATTAATCCCCAGTCTATAGATTTTCCTCATTCCTACCTTCTTCAAGGCATTCATATCAGAGAAAAGATAAAAGAAATGTTTAAGCAAATATGAAATTATATAGATTTCATGGGCTCCATGTCTTCTTCACAGCTGGGAAACATGTCTGTAGACTTTCAAATTTATTTAAAATGTACTAATTACTAAGTAGCCTTTTTGGATGCAAATAGTAAAATATTTTAAATCTATGCAAGCATATTTACATGTAAAATAGGTGGCACACTTGCAAAAGACCTTTCCAAAGATCAATTAACACTTTTCAGGACCTGCAAGCTGACTTTAGAAGGTAACTGATCTTCAAATCTGGTTTTATTCTGACTTTCAAACAATTCATTACACGGAAAGGCTCATTTTATCAGTAATTCAAATATGCATGACTCCCACTTTCCCTCAGGCAATGGGATTTGTTAGTTATAAATAACCTCTCTTGGTGGGAATAATTTCTCAACTACTGTTGTGTGAATGCAATTCTGATTAGAGAGATGGTAAAAAAGGTAAAATTCTGTACAGGTGGGAAGGTAAAAGACCACAAGGGACAACATTCAACATAGACTGAATAGCTGAATAATGAACAGGAAATTCTAACTAGTCTAAGCAAAAATGAGGAGTGGGAAAAAAAGGCTGAATCATCAGACACTTAGAGCAAAGTTTGAATAAAGCTTCTGGGACTGGGATAGTAGTCCAGATTTTGTTTTCCTGGATTGTTAAATATATGTTCAGATTTTGTAATATTTTATTCTCTGTATCTCTGGCATCTAGTAGATGACCAGTTTGTCTTGATTTTTAGCATTTACCCATTTGCTCATTTATCGTGGACAAACCCCAGTGGATTACATAAATGTTCCCCCCAATGTTCTTTACCCTATAAAATCTGTTATAATCTAGTCACAATAGCTATCAGTTTTGCATGTCAGTGAGATCTGTTTCAGCACAGCTGACCTTTGTTGCAGTATACAGTTTGCCTTGGTACCAGGCTAAGCTGTCTGTCTAACATCTCTACCAGTGGAATACAATCTAAGTCACTGTTCCAGGTATGGCTCAGGCTATAACCCCAACCAATCAAAAAGCAAGGAGGAAACTTCAAATTCCCCCTATAAAAGTGAGCTCCCAGACCCAATAAAGCCAGTTACTGCTCTCTGCTGCTGTTCACTACCACAAGACTTGTGTTGTCTTTTGTCTCCTCCCGGGCCCTACACCCACACACCTTTACTGTGGATCAAGGGTAACTCTGCAGATAACTTTGTTGAAAGAGTTGTTCTATTGAGATGGTCTGTGCTGCCTACACAGAGAAGTTGAAAACGCTGCAGAGAGTGTCTTCCATTAGGTATTTTTGCATTTTCCTAGGTAGTTGTAAGTCCAAAACAAAATGGATTCTGAAGACTCTCTTAATATTGTTGCAATTGTCTAGCTTCCATTTCGCTCAAACACAATAAAACCTAAATTCAATTGAGATAGACAAGATTTTTAAGTAATCTTGTTCATGGATTTTACCCTTTAGTTTTAAAAGGCTCTTTTCCCAAATGATATTTTTGGTAATTTATTTGTGCTTTTATTGAATGTTGTTAAATAATTCAGAGAGCATCCTAGCTATAAAACTTTATGATTTATTTTCAGCAATCTATCAGATATTAACTGGTCTATCAGACACTAACTGTTGTCACCTCTTAATAACACAGAAAGCAGTAGATCCTAGTTTGATGAAACAACAACCCATGCCTTGAATCCAAACAGGACAAAAATAAATTCCAAGTAGCATCCTTTCAGTTGTACTGAGACCTCTTACTTTTTCTGAAGAATAGCTTTGATTTATTTGCACTGGGGAGCCTGGACAAAGCTCAGTCTGGCAGAGAGAAATACCAAGACTTTTACAGACCCATAACTCTTGTTCTGTACACTCTTAAAGGGAGACCTGTCAACTGAGCTTTTAAGACAGCCATCTTAACTCCTGAGTGCTGCCTGAATTCCTGCCTAGGCTTTGGTGAGGTTGTAACACAGAAGTTCTCAATGTTTGCTGTGGTCTTTTCTCTATTGTAATTTCTATGACTTTTTAAGTTGTCATGAGCAAATCTGAGCATAGTGTTAGTCTGGTAGAGCTCCTTGTGTTCAACCTCCTGTGGGTAATGCTTGTGCAAAAAGCAAGGACCAAGATAAGAAATGCTGCTATTTTCTGCTGTGTAAATAGCAGAAAGGAATGAAGAACTACAAAAGACAGTGAATTTTAAACCGAATCATAAGGGAAAAGCAGCTCTGCACATCATACACAGAGTCACAGTTAATGTACAAGCACATAAAGTCCATTCAGGTCAGTGGATTTACAGAAATTTCCCTAACTGCAAAATTTTGAGTCAGTTTATCTCTAGGTCATCAGAAACCTTATGCTCAAGGTTGAGAAAATGCCTTCAGAAGAATTAATCTTTATATCAGTGCCTGCTTGGATCCTCTAAGGAGCGTATAGTGGAGTAATGAAATAATATGCCTTAAACTATCCATGCTTTTCATGGAGAATATTGTTTCCATTTAAGTGGGCACAGACATAAAAAGGAAAAATAATCATATGAGACTGAGGGGAAAATTATTATTGACAGACAACAGATACAACAATTCAAGTCAAGCAAGACCCATTGCTTGCATATGCAAGACCTGCATATTGAGCATGGGGCACTTCCCATGGCATAGTCACAATGGTGATGAAGACCAGGCTTCCTCATCTTTATCACCTATTAAATTGAGTGGCAATAGTGCACCATCTTTCTCAGGACCTCCTGAAAAAGTCAGAACAAATGCTGTGCAGTCATCCTTGTGGTGACATTGTAAATACATCCACCACTGCTGTGCTTGAGGCAAACATTCTGTGAGACAAAACACATACAACTGACAGATGAGGTCATTTCTTTCCTTTTGGATAGCAAGCTGCCTAAAATTGAAAAGGTCTTTCAAACAATATGCATTGAAGAATGAGAAACGTGTCTTAGCCATCTTTCCAGATCTGTGATTCAAAGAGACCTGCCAAGAAAACAAACACAGATAATTCTGACAGCCACGAGTCAGGAATGATTAATGAAAACCAGCATAATTTTGGCCACAGATATTAGGAGACAAGTGAAGGAGAATGTAAGGAAAGAGCTAGTATTTTAAGATTTGAATCAAGAATTGATGCTCTCCAGCAAAGTTATCATAATCACAATGATTATTATTATTATTATTAGCTTGTAATTTGCCCAGGAATATGATGGTGTCCCAGAGAATCTGCACATATATTTATGTGTCTAAAAGAATGTCACTCAATCTCTTTGGACAGGGTGCTGACAGGGAAGTTAGGCCTGCTTCCTCTTCAACATGATGAACATATACATCAAAACACAAGGATATTTTATAGACAGTTATATATTGCTACAAATAGAGGCAAAAGAGGAGCTACACTGGAACTACACATTCTTCTTTCAGTCTCATCTACTTTTCATGGATTCCTTCTAAGAATCTTAAGTGCAAGTGGATTGTCACAACAAAACCTTCACTACACTACAAATGAAGCCTGCTCCATGTGCTTGTGAAGTATACAGTGAGCCTTGTGCATGATTAGGTCTTTCTAAATCAGAAAATGAAATTTTAAGAAAAGCAATTATGAAATTAAGTTAAGAAGCATTATTATGGAAAATTTTCCCACTGTATGATAGCTCTGCTCAAGTACTGTGAAGCCAGTACTTATCTGTGTATATTTATAGATTACTAGAAGAGTAATATTTTAATGTCTCCAGATACTGCCAGAAGAAGACAAATGAGTTACTTAGAGGGTTAATATTCTTATAAAGGTTCTTCCTATCAGACTTTTTTTGATAAGTCTCTCCAACTTTCCATAGGATAAGTTTTTTGACCTCCTAAATACCTTCTCTGCCTTTGGTTGCTTTGAAAAGTAGGACAGACTAAAAAAGGTACTGTGAACTTGGGGAGAAGATTATTAAAGTTCAGACTGAATTGCACAGGATTTTTGTTTTTGAATTGCACTGAATTTTGTCTTACCAGAGATGTTGATTCTTTTCAGCTTAGAGAATGACCAATAATATCTAGTTGCACCTCAAATGTTACCACACTTGCACACTGGTAAATACTCAAGAACAAACAATACAGGACAAAGTTATGCATACTCCAATCATGAGTGCCATGCTGAAAGACACTTAAATATAAATTATTTGTATGTTAAATAATATTTTACATTTCTATACAAAAAGAATGGTAATGTATATCACTCATGCAATACTCACTCAGGCATACTGATCTCTCAGATTCTGTATATGGGCACACATGACATAATAGATGGAGATAAAATTTCTTCTGTATATAGAGTTAAAATGCTGAAAAGAAGGATTCTTCACCTGCCCTATATTAATAGTTGTCTCTAGAGCTCATTTATGTAGACAAGAGAAGGAATGAAGGTTATAAATGTTGTTTTATACATTTTTAAGGATACAGAGAATAAATTGACTTATAGTTTAGTGAGATTTTCCTCAGCTGTCACAATGAATATGAATGTCACTATCAAGTATACATAGACTTAAGTTTCTGAATGACAAAGCCAAGATAAGAGGCACCCAGAGATTGATGGGAGACTGAGAAGATTTGAAAATGTCTCTTTCTGGGAAAAGAACACAAAAACAAACCAATCATTTCATATTGAAAGCAGAGCTACATTCTCCTTGATGCAAGTACTGAAGAGAATTAAGCAGTACTCCCCCATGTCTGAGCTAGTTATAAATATTTACCATCTTATTATAAAGCATGTTGAATCATGATATCTAAGGGCTTTTGCTGCAAAGTTTTGGTTTTGGACATGTTTTTATGTTTTGGTTTCAGGTTTTTTGGTTCTTTTTTTTATAAATAGAAAGTATAAGTGAAGAAGTTATGCAGCTGCAAGAAAGCAAAGTACTGACAGTGCCAGGTGTGGGGGTGGGAGAGAATGAAAAATTCAAATATTAAAAAGAAGTATGCCAGGATAACTAGCTCTTATTTAACCTTGGCATTACTTTCTCTTTATATTTCCAAGTTACATAAGCTCTTTCAAACCAGACTCTGAAATGGAAGCAAACTAATTCTTGAAAGCTAGCAGCATCACTGCTACAGGACTGAACATAAAGACAACACTGCAATTATTTTATTGGTGCATTTCCATATGGAAGAGTCAGATATAAAAGATTGGCTCAGCTCTTGAAAGAAGGAACAGAATAATTTCAGGCAGCATTCACATGTACTTAGTTCTGTCTGTGATAAAAACATGAGTAATGACAATGGATTTCTTCCTCCAGGTTTATGTTATTTCTTCCATTAATTGCTCCCAGTATGTAACCTGCCTCTTCCATGGCAGAACTGTAGCCAGTTTCTGACCCACTTCTAGCTCCACATCCTTCCCTGCTGTGCTAAAAGCCAGCCATTTAGTTCCCATTCTGTATTTACTAACATTCTTTCTCTTCTTTAAATGTGGAGCCTCTCTCTCCCTCTTCCTTCTTCTCTTTCCCTCTCCCTCCCTCCCCCCTTCTAACCTCCTCCCATTCCAGTGCATCAAGATAATTTTGAATTCAGATCCCATCCCACATACCACCTGCCATCCGTCCTGCCTTGGAGCTGTCAGCAAATTTCATAAGCACACATTCCCTTCCATCATCCAGGTGGCTAATGGAAATATCAAATAGAACCAGCTCTGGACATATTCTCCTGGGAGTCCACTCGAGACACCTTTTTGACAGCAAACCTCTGAGAGCAGCTTTCCAGCAGACTGTGTGTCCCAGCTGGCTGTGCTTCTACCCAGACAACAGGTTCCTGGCTTGGGGAAGGGTTGTCAAGTGGGATGGTCCAGAATGTTTCAAGTTGAATTCTGCTCCCCCCTTGTCCCTCAGTGCAGTCCTTGGCACATGAAGAAATATCTCAGTTCAAACATTGCTTTTTATTGATCACTTTCAGGAGTTTTAAAATAGATTTTGTAATATTTTACTCTATAACTAAGAGGTAGTTCTGGTGTCTTGAAGATGACCGGTTTGTCTTGATTTTTAGCATTTACCCATTTGCTCATTTATCATGGACAAAACACAGTAGATTACATAAATGTCCCCCCCAGTGTTCTTTACCCTATAAAATCTGTTAAAATCTAGTCACAGTAGCTATCAGTACTGTATGTCAGTGAGATATGTTTCAGCACAGCTGACCTTTACTGTGAGTCAGTACTTTTCTTTTTTACATGTAAATCAATACATGCTGACATGGTTCACCAGCAAGATACAGAGAAAGCATATGATTAAAATCAAAATCAGGATCAAACATTGTCAATATTTTTAGAGCTTGAATATGACTCACCTCAAAAATTGGACTTTCTCTGGAATTCAGTCTTTTCAATTAAGCTTTTATCAGAAAAAAATCTCAGCTGCAGGATGAAATTTATACTCAGAACAAAAATGAGAATGAAGGAAAAGTCTGTTTCACCTCTGAGATTTAAAAAACAGTTTGATTTTTAGTAGAGAATATTGCTCTTATTTTTTTTTCCATACAGAAAAACAATTTATAACTTTTGTTCACTTAGTTGGAAATTTAGACTGCTGGGCCACAGATACAATACCATTCTGGTTCTAACAAAGTATAAAAGCTGTAATAAATTGGAAATAAGAAGAGATATGAGAAGTATGTTCCAAGTTATCTGCACTTTTTTGTTCAGCTCAAAATAAAATCATGCTAACTTAAAAAAACCCCTTAAAAATCTATCTGGAGCAGAACCAACCAGATCAGTAAAATCTGCTGCATTCCATATGCAGAAATTTAATAAATCTCTGTACTATCTGCTAGTTTTGCAGCTAAATTGAAAAATGTCCTAAACAGAGCACATAAGACAAACACTGTCAAAGCACATTTCTTTCTTGTGGAAAAAACCAGAAAGCTGCAACCACGTCTTCTCTGAACTTTGCATTTTTGTTAAGTTTGGGCTATAATTAGTACCAGGATGGGGCATTCAGTGCAGATCTGGCTGCAGGAGTTTGCTGACTTAATCCTTCTGTGTGTTGTCTTGCCCTTCTGCTGCTAAACATGAAACGTCTTCCACCTGCATGTCTGTGCCAAGTTAGGCAGCATCCCTTAAGTGACCCATAAATACACATCACAGGGGAATTCTGGGCTTGGAAACAGACTCCAAAAAAGCCAGTAAAATATTTTCTGTCTTTTAAAATATAGATGCTCATATGTCTACAATGGTGCTTGCTGGTGAGTTGGGAAGTGTCAAATCTGCTACATTTCACCTGTTGATGACCACATTTAAAGGCTTATAAACATTTCCAAATGTTACTTCCTCTTCCAAGTGCTGCATTAGCAGAATCATCTGCGGAACGGTAGACCCTCTTCAGAGGCTTCCTCTTGCTGATGACAGAGAAGGGATAAATCATGCCATTCCTCCCTTAGCTTTCTCTCTGCAAGGAAGAACATTCAGCAGGCACTATTGCTCATAAAGGGAGCAAAGCCTTCTGGACCCCTGAGCACTAAACATGAGCAAGAGCTCTTTTCATTTCCTGAGTCTTCCTGTCCCTTGGAGACACACTTGCTTAATCCAGAGGCGAGCTGCATGGAAAAAGAAAGAATCCAAAATTCTTACTAGGAATATTGCTTTGAAAAATTGGGAAAAATAGCATTCACAGTAGTAAGTCTCTTTTGTGATTTAGTGAGAAGGCCACAGGCTCTGTTTTAATCCATTTCCAATAGAGTAGAGTTTATATGACACTTCACTTTTTCATTCAAGCAATGCAACTTGCTGTCTGCTTACTGCTGAGCTCTTATGAGAGGATGCTGCTTACTGCAGACTGATAAATCTTTTAGCTTGGGGCATTAAAAAAGGAATAAAATTTTAGAACTACTTTAAAACTGCAGTAAAAATACTGGTTGCACCTACTTTTATCTGTCAGTCTCCTTGTAAAAGTTTTTTTAAGGATTTAGGATAGCTGAGAACCCTGTAATTGGAAAATGTTTTACAAAAAATCAGGTCCCAACATTACAGACTTTCAAAACAGATTTGTGGGCACCGTGCTTTTCTGGTCAGAGTCAGAAGCCAACACTGACTTTCTGGAAGGAACAAAGGGCTCAAAAATCAGATTATGCTACTCAACACATTTCTTCAATGTACACTGATGTGTAAATCCTGGTTGGAGGGTGAAACTTTAATTTGCCCGGAAGAAGCCAGTCCATAGTGCCTTACACCTGTTCTCCATCAAAGCACAGCTCCAACCAAAGGAGCATACAGCCCTCTGGGGTAAAAAAAGCATGTTACTGCAGCTGGTGGAACCTCCTCATCACAACCAGGCACTCACCTAAGATGGAAGATAGTGAGACAATAATATGACAATCAATGAGGAGAAACATCCAGCATTTGTTACAGCTCTTCAGACTACCAGCTGTGAAAAAAAAACCCCTTCAGTTCTTCTGTTGCTGACATAAGTAGGCTTGAGGCTATATAATTTAATCTCTTACAGAGGAATAGAGATACCAGATCAAACATATGTGATCCAATGTCCTTTCTCTGGCAATAAAGTGACATGGAATAAACTATACTAAGGCATGAGGGCTTCTTCTCGACCTCCATATTAAGGATGTCACCCTGATGAACAATGACCTGCTTTCTTTCATGTTTTATTAACCTTTCCTGCAGACAGTACAGTGTGATAAATCAGGTCATAATCCAGCCCTTTTTCAACTTTTATGATCATCAGTTCACTGCCTGTCCCTATGGTATACCTGGGAAGTGGTGGAAACATTTGGACCACATACATGCAAGAGAGCTGAGAAATCACGTTAGGTGAAGGGAGCCCTGTCCAACCCAGAAACAAGTGAGCATAAATTACACATCAGATATTCTCATCTCGGAACAAAGCATACAAATATGCAATGAGCATCTTTCAGTTCATCTCAGTTGTTGGACTGATCCAGAGCTTTCCCACATGCAAAACTTCTTCTCATATGCAATATACAGGTCCAGATTACAGCACAGAAAGAACTGACCATTTACATAGCAAAACTGAGTTTCATGGAACTGTCCTGCATGGTGAATTCCACCCCCTCCCCAGTGCATTGCTCTGGCTCCAGTGGCATTTGCATTTGGAAACATTGCTTTGCTTAGAAGATGACTAGAGGGAAACCTGGATCACACTGACACCCCCAAGCTTATTTTAACTACAATTTACTGGCAAATTATCTTATTCTGTAATGATATGGATCATAAAGCACACAACAAGGTTAACGTGGATGTTACTGGTTAAATCTAGAACAGTGGGTCAACAGAGAGAATATAAAATGTAGTATTACTCTCTATTAGAAAAATACTAATATTCAGGATGTAAGAGAAACCAAGAATAAGGTTCAGGAATAAGGACCACTGAACTGTGAAAAGGTATGCAACAGATTGTGAAGAAAGCTTGTGAGTAAAGCTAGCTGAAAGAGAATTATCAACACACAGAGGAACTAAGAGACTCGACATAAATTCAGTGTCTTCTCAGAGCAGTGCAGCTTTTCCTTTCTACTGAGTTCATCCTTTCCAGGCTACTTTTCTTCAGGTTGTATTAGTTTACATGCCCTCCTCCCAAGTAAGTTTTCACATTAAACATCAACTAGCATGAGCTTCAATCATGGTGTTCAGAACTGTTATGCCTGGAGGCCAGTTCTCTTACAACACTCTAACATGATTGTCTCTATCAGCCTGCCTCCAAGGTTCTGTCTTCAAAGACAACCAGGCCAAGGACTATGTGCAGAGGTAGACTTTCTTCTTCTTTTTGAATGTATGCCTTTTCAAAGCCACTTCAATATTATTTTTTTGTTTTGTTTTTTGCACCATATGATATTTACATTACTCAGTCCCGTCAGGAATAGTTTTGAGGAGCAGCTTTCCAGATTATTCTTTCACAGGAAAGCATGCATTTCTGCATGCTTATCTACTCTTAGCCAACTTCACTATTTCAGATTAATAAATTTTATTGTAATTTAGGATAAATCAGTCTAAGCTCCATATATTTCCATACATGCACTTGCTTTATGGCATTTCCCTGTCAGTTCATCTGAAAACTTGATAAATACATAGTCCTGCATTCCATGCATTCAGTTTTTTCACCTGTCAAGAAGAAAGTGAAAGATGGAACTTGCACTGGGAGTTATAGTCTCACTCTATGCACTACCCCTGCCTCGTAACTACAGTCCTTAATTTAGGACCAGTGTGCCAGGAAGAAAAAAACACCACCACCAAAAAACCTCAGCAACAAAACCTATCTAATGAGTATGTTGATAAACTTAACGTGAAACATAGAGATAAACAGAACAAGCTTTAATTAAGACAAACTACATTTCAATTGCAGTCAGAGGTATTTTAATATCTTATTTCAAAAATCATGGGAAATATTATCTAATCCAGTGAGATGGATTTTTCCTGTAACATCATGCAATAGAGAATTATCATTTTCTCTTTCAGTCTTTAACGCTATTAACGCCTCACCTACATATAATGATGAATTTTTCATTTCTCCTTTTTCATAATAATGAAAAATATATTGTGATTTTGTCAGTTGAATATTACAAAGTGCTATCCAGCTACAGAATTTTATTACAAGGTCCTTGCAGTGTTTTACTACTGAAGTATTAGATCTTTCCAGAAAATGAAGACCATCATCAATATCTCAGTTTTTGTGAAACCTGGCATTAGAAGTCAAAACCTTCATATTTATAGGACAGTAGTGATATTTCTCAAAGAAATTATCTGTTTTGCTACAGTTATCAGAATATATTCTTTAGCAGGAAGAGGTTTCTTGGGCAGGATCAACTGGATGAAAATTTGCTGGTCTCACTGTGATGATCCTTATTAATAAAATACTGTATTCTTTGTAGAAGTGGATGTAAATAAAAGACCATTTGGGGCTTGTTTCAATCTGTAACAACTGTGTCAAATTGGGAAATTCAAAGGAGTTCAAATACCTTGAGGATAATTTAAATGGACTTCAGGGGCCATCAGCTATACACTGGTGGAACTCCTCAAAGATTCCACTGTATACCTGCCCATTTGGAGTGACCTCTGGCCATTTCTCTGTGTACATTTCATCTTCTCTAGCACTGTTACAGCACCTGCATGAAGGCAGCTTTCAATTAATATAGATTTAACTTAGTTAACTTATTTTTAAAGTTTTTGTGCTTGAAATACATTGCTTATTTAAATTTTGTGCCATGATGAACATGGCACAAGATTTACTAATAATTAATCTCAGCTGCTCCAGAAATATGGCTCCTTAGCATGATTATAATCTTTACTGCATTTTACCTGCTTCTCAGATTTTCATCCGTTTTTCTAAAATATTGCTCATTTGACAGATCTGACTGCAAAGGGTCAAGAATTACATAGAAATGAAAGATGAAAACCAAGCTCTAAAATATTCTGGAGACATGATATCATTTGTCATTTGCATCTAAAATTTTATTCATTCTATTTAGGTCTATGGTACCTTAGCCACAAAATATGTCTTGGACTCAGGAACTTATCCAATTCCCTTGCCATCTTAAAGGATCACAGAATTTATAGTGGAAAAACCTATTGCATTATCAGGCTCTAGATGGCTGAAGTTACATTCTGACATTACAGAAAACATTAAATATAATACTAATACTTACTTGCATTTAGCCAAATAAATAAATTAAACTTATGAGTGAAAATAACACAAGATTGAAAAAAGTTTTAACTCTTATTCTTGATTGCCCGTGATTAATTATATATTTAAAAAGATGAATCACCAAATTCTGAACAATAATGAAATTATTCAACATTAAAATTCCATTAAATTGTGCTTTTTAGATACTTTAGTTTTATTTATCTTGTGTTTTGTTCTTTTTGTCTGTGTCTACACAATGTAGGAGATGGTTCAGAGAAGATAAAGGACAATGAAGGCTCCAAGTAAAAAGTGACCATCTGGGTTTATCTTGTCTCCCCTAAGAGGCAGTGACCCAGCTATAGCTATAATTGCTGTGCTGCCCAGCACTTCCTTTGCTTGTTGAATACAAGAGATTGTGTGCAGGTTCTGCAAAGGACAGCTAACCCACTCACTGTGCTTTGGGGTGGAGATTGTTCTGTTCCTGCAGTGAAGTTAACACTGATGGAAAGGAGTCAGCCCTGGAGGGCAGCACTCTTTGGCAACAGGGATGGTCTGGGGAGCTCCAGGGTGGGATTCTGTGCTCCAGACTTCGCTGTGGGTTGTGTGTGGTCTAGGATGAGTGCTCTCAACAGCCAGCTCAAAACAAAGTCTTTTGGTCCCAAAAATACAACTTATGAATTTGCAGCATAGGACAGAGCTGGTTTCATATGCTGAGATGCCATTTGCCCACGCATTTGGTTGGTAAATCTGTGATGTCCCAGAAGGAAGAAAGTCAGTGCAGCTGCTTTTGCAGCTCAAGTGTTAAAGGTAATTCTGTGCTGTGGAAACGTGCTTTCCCTCACTTTCCTCCCTGGCTTGCGTGGGGGCATCTGACTCCTTGTGGGTGGGAAGACAGAATTTACAATCCATCCTGCTGCTGACAGTGGCCCAGCATTGGACATCCAGCAGTTCAAGATGTGGAAGGGTGAGAGTGAGTCAAATGTAACTGTTGATCCCTAATTTTGCAGGCTCAAACTCCTGTGCACCTAAAAAGGGACTGAAATCACAAATTTGTTTCACATAGCCTGATGAACACAAATTAGGTGCTAAGAGGAGATTTCATTTGCTCCTGCACCTGCACTGCTGCCACCACCCAGCCCCTGACAGAGAGAGAGCCTGAGCCGTGACCGCCACCATGGCCGGAGTAAGCATCTTGGCAGCACAAGCCATTTGAACAAAATAGTTTTCCAGGTTTTGGGTTGTGCCTGTTTTCCATTGTTTCCAGGTCTGGGGGTGAGGAGACTGAGCTGTGGGAATGTTGGGGTTTGGGTGTTCCTCCCTTTTGTTTCTCTTCACCTCTGGAATTTTTTGCCCATTAGTTGCTAAGAGACCATAATGGCCGGGTACTTAAGGGGAACAAAAGAAGTGATTGAGCTGAGGGGAGCAGGTATTGTGAAGCGGGGAGAGTCTTTTT
>VZTR01008357.1:201406-212975 GCA_013400775.1 Chaetops frenatus | reverse complement strand
TCCATTTCCCATATCTTTGCCTGTGAGCCCCTTAATTTCAGAATTACGATAATTTGGAGGGAAAGGGTTTACATTTTTTCCATTGCAAGGGAGGTCCCCTGCCTTCCTTAGCAGACACTTGTCCTTCAAACCAGGGCAGGCTTCTACTGAAACTAATATCTGGTGGCTTGCAGGCTGATCTGGTTATCTTGGACACAACCCGCTGTCCACTGGAGAAAACTCTAACCTTGCCCCTTTCCTTAGGCTTTCAGCAAGTATTGGAAAGACTCCATCCTGTCCTTGATGCCAGTTAATGTTGTCTGAACAGAAATTGATCTGACAACAGGTTATAAATCAAACTTTGCAAAGGCAGTAAGAAACATGATCAGCAACATGCCCACCTGGCTCCTTATCCTATCACAGATAGTAAATAATGGGTCATACAGGAGGCCATGGCTCTCACAGACTGTTAGGGACAGCTGCCTGGGTGACCCAACAGCAACAGCACAAATGCCTTTTGAATGCAGCTAAGAGTCAAGCTACCTCTTGTCTCCACCCAGAATAGTGTGATCTGGGAGAACCACATTTTAAATGGCAGCAATGTACCATCTCTGGTGTTGTAGGCAGCATCCAGCCTATGTACCGATATTGGTCAAGGGGCACTACCACCTCATCTGAATTTTAATGAACAACCAGACAGTGTATTGCCCACAGACCACTGGTATATTTAATACTTCCTTTTACCTGCATGTGCTGAAAGAAAAAAACAGCTGTTTCAACTTAACATGTACATTGCACAAGAATTTGAGAGGCAGATATGAGAAGCAGGTGTTCATATCCTTTTTTTTTTATTACAGACTATCCTAATCTGCTTTTTTACACAGCAAATGATGTGGAATTTGAATGCACTTCATAGTGTGGTGACCCCAGCACAGCAGTCATGAATCCAGTCAGCTCACTGAACAGAGAAATGTGACCTGTTATTTGGATTTTTGGAGTTTATGTCACTGTTGGCTTTTGTTTCCCTCAAACACTTGAATAGCAAAGACAATCTCACCATAAAAATGAAAGAAGTATCCCCAATATGTTCCTTTCCTTTGTAGTTGAGGTTCTCACTCTTCTTTATATTGTAATCAAACACTCTGCCAGAACTCCTCTGCCATGATGAGTCTGGGAAGGGCAGGATGGCAGCTGTTCCTTGCTTAAGGCACAAGCTCATTTCTCCCTGTGCCATCACTGCCTGCCCTGCTCCCTAGGACAGAGGCATAACTTGCTGTCCTGTGCCACCTGCCAGAGTGAAGAGGCTCTGGGCAAGAGTCTGACACCAGACTGCAGGAGTTGGCCAGCTTCAGCACCTCCCTGGGTGTTAAAGCTCAGTCACAACATTTGCCAGATATTGTTTGCCTAGGTTAATCTCTTTCTTTTTAATACAAATGTTTTCTATCGGATTAAATTCATACTTGGGAATTTTTTTTTCTTTTGCTGCATTACAAGAATAGTACGGTGATCTCAAAACTGCACATGTGGAAGAAAAAAAAGCCTGGTTTTGGTTTTTTTATCTTTATGAAGACCAATTGGTCATTCTATAAAAATGGCAGGAGCAAGTGACTCCATTTTCCCTTCTGATCCTTAACAAAGAAGCAACTAAAAAAGCTATATCTTTTCCTCATAGCAGTAGTATTGCTTTATTGTGGGGTCCACAATGAAGAGCTTTAATCTAGATAAGATTTGGCTAGAAAGGAATCTTTTGTTATAAAATGAAAGGTTGAATTTTATGTTTAAAAATTGCTATTAGGCTCCCCCTTGTTGATGTGTTAGATACTGACAGTGGTCTATTGTACTCTACTGTCCTCCAGTAATATATTTTTATGAAGGTTTTGTTCACTGCTATTAAGATCCATCTATACTTGTCAAAAAAATATGTCAACTGTGCAATGTGATATATGCAACATCCCTGACATTCCGGAAGCCAGCTCTCTGTTACTTTTTCTTTGCCATCTTTCCAGCCTCACCACGAGGCTCAGCCGAAGGACAGCAGCACCATCTTGTGGGTATCTGAAAAAGTTACAGCCACAAAATTCTCAGTAAAACGTCCAGCAGGCAGGTTCCTCATTCTGAGCAGCGGCTGGCACTGCCTGCTCAGGGCAGAGATCCCATAGCAGAGCTCAGCAGGGTACAGCTTTGTGACATGGACCCCAAAAAGCATCCAAAGCTCAATTTAGCAACCAAAAAATCCAGAGATTAGACGTGGCTTAACATTGGCCATAAAAATGTTGTTCAGGGTTATGGATGAACATCTGGATGCCACAGTCAGGAATCAAAAAGATTCTGGGGGGGTTAAAAATACAAAAAAGTTAGTGACAATTTACTTCAAGGCACATGAACACACAAAACACCTTTTCCTGTGTTGTCGTTCATCAAATAATTTTTCTCTTTGCTATTGTCATCTGACTATGTTTACACTGTAAGTGTAGCAGTCAAGACAAGTGGCTTGATGTCAAGCCTGTATTCAGGAGTGAGCTTTGGGCACTTTTCCCAAAAACCTGGGAGACAAAAAAGCCTGAATTCTTGTAATGTTTTAGCACAGGTTTACTGCATGCAGTCAGCACCTTGCATGACACAGATACAGCCATGCCCAGAAGTATTTGGTCTGTAATTCATGATGACCATGATCCATGGAATTATAAATGGAAATATATATCTTGTGTGTGCCCTTTCCCAGACAGCCTGAGCTCATTTTGGCCAAGGCAATGGGAATATAGGGAGGGTTTCTGTGCTGAAGGAGCAATGAGAGCATGAGGGCAGCTTGTCTGATCTAGAGGTAGAGAGGCCAGGAAGTGCAGTATGCCCTTCAATCTGCTTCTGCCAGAGAGGCAAACACAGCCATTGTCTAATGGATGCTGAACGAGTTTGTGTCTTGGGCTTTGCAATAGAGCTGCATTTCCAACACTTGCTTCATGAAAGCTTGTTTCCCCTCCAATCTTCACTAAAAAGCTCCTTTTCACATGGTTGGGTTTTTTTACTTCTGTAAAATTAAGTTAATTTAATTACAATTAAGACTATAATGAAGTCATGTATCTCTTAAGGTTGCTGCTGAAGTCATTCTTTTAATCACTTTTTATTATATGTTCTAATAAATTGTTACTTATTTAAATAGTGTTAGTAATATAGTGTATAGTAAGAAAGTAAATATTTAAACATAGATATAAATTAAACCACGTGTCCTTCACCAAATAACACAGGAATAATTGCAATAAATTAATGGCAGTATTAAAAGTACCCTGACAAAGCACCTCCCCAGTATTGCATGTCTGCCTGCTACAAATTTTTACTGAGAAGGGGAAGAAACAGATTTTGTGAGGTTGCTATAAATCTATATATAACTTGAGAGAAATGTTAAAAACCCCCTTTCATCTGCAACTTGTCTAAAAATTATTTTATGTTACTCTTGGAGCACCTCATCACAGTAACTTACACTGCAGGAGAGGAAGGAATAACACCACTTGTTGTGGCTGGTGTTTGTTCAGTGGAACTCTTTTTTTTCCCCCTGTTCTTTTCATCACATTTTACAGCAGAGGCTGAGGTTTCAGCATGGTGTGTTGAATGCCTGCCCTCCTGTGGCTGCAGTTTCTCTTTGTCTGAAGCTGAGACTTGTCAGGAGCATGTGGCTTGTTACAGATCCAACAGGGAACTCACCCATGTACAGGTATTTTACAAACTTAAAAAGAATGCATTAATTAAGTACAAAGCAGCATCCACAGTCACTGTAGAGGACATGCAGAAGAGAAGGCTCCAGGGATACCTTACAGCAGCATTCCAGTGCCTAAAGGGGGCCTAGAAGAAAGCTGGAGAGAGACTGTTTACAAGGGCCTATAGTGGTAAGATGAGGGGTACAGAGTTTAAACTGAAAGAAGGTACGTTTAAATTAGATATTAGGAAGAAATTCTTTGCTGTGAGGATGCTGAGGCACCGGAACAGCTTGCCCAGAGAAGTTGTGGATGCCACATCCTTGGAGGTGTTTGAGGTCAGGTTGGATGGGCTCAGAGTAGCCTGGAGTAGTGGAAGGTGTCCTTGCCCACAGCATGGGGGTTGGAACAGGATGATCTTTAGTGTCCCTTTAGTTGTCACACCTTCCCACCCAAACCATTCTATGATTCCACGATTCTGTGATTCCATGCTAAGGTGTTTTCTTGATCAGATAATTTGACATACATCACCTGAGAGTAGAAGATAAATTGGAATTCCCTGTCATTAAAAACTGGAGCTGTGCTTCTAAACAATCATATGTCAGGCATAAAACAGATTGTCAGTCACATGACTCCAGGCCAGCTTGTGTCAGCTCGGAATCATTAGATCATTCATAATAGTATCACTTTGTTGTTTCCTTCATCAGGTGCTTTATCAGGTCTGCAACCTCTCCACCTCACCATAAAGATAAGTCTCACTGGTTTCAGCATTCTTCAACCCCAAAAGCAGCATGGCATCCCTCTGTCCATTCAGAACTGATAGATTTGCAAACAGGGTATGTTTGAGCTGTACCCTGATTCCAGGCAGAGCATCCTGCTACAGTGGTGTTCAGGAACTTCTAACAGCCAGCAATCAGGTTTGGGATCTTTAATAATAAATGACAATGATGAGGACCCTGTTGTATAAATCAATCACCCAAGGTGTGACAATATGGATCATTAACATTGCAGCACACACCAGAAATTCAAATACAAACAGCTCTACCATGGCTTCAAGCCCCTTTGAGCATATATTTATTTTGAAATTCTTTCTTGTTTGAGTTCTCCCAACTTCTAATAACTGGGGCATTTATTGTCTTTCCTCTATGAGCCAAATCTGAACTTAACTTGGCAGACTTTCGCCAGCAATGAATGTTGACTGGCAGGATTTTGAACCCCTAGCCTGGCTCCAAAAGCCATCCTTTTCCAGAGCCATCCATATTCAGTGGAAAACACTCAACAAGAGAGGTTGCTGAGTCCCTGCCCAGCCTAGCAAGTGCCCAGTGGGTGCCCTGCATTGGCAGTAACCTCACTGCTTTGTGTTTAATTTCTGCACAAGCACGGACCATAAGCAAGAAATTGCATTTTACTGAAATGTTGTTAATTTTTTTTTTTTAATTTGCAAGATGGAAAAATTAAAATAAAAAATTTAAATAGTCCACCCACATATGTTATATTCTGAACATAATTAAATTTATTATATTAAAATAAGTACAATGTTAGAGAGAGGGAGTACAATAAAGAAAATATCCTTAATTTTTTGACACATTTTTATATTGACATATGACATATATTTTCATTTTGACATATTTTTTCATATTTTCTTTGAATGTAATTAATTGTAATAAGTGTACCAGAATAATAAAAAAGATTTCTTTCAAAAAATTATTTTTAAATGCTCATGGACACACTTTAGCTTTAATTTTTGTTATTCAAAAAATCTGAAAAATCTTTGCAGAAATTTTATTTTGTTTTCATCAACCTTTCCATCTCATAGAAAAACATTATAATTGTTGAACTGGTTTTTTATTTTGTCTGGTCCTTTTAACAGTAATCTCATATTCAGGAAATAGGAACATGCATGAATATTTCTATTAGTGGCCTAATTTTCAAATGCAAATAAATGGAAAATTTTTACTATAATTTTTATCTGAAAAGTAGTCACCAACAGGTCTAGCAAGTTCTGAGCTGCAAACTTGGCTAAGAATACTGATTTGTGCACAGTGCAAGGCACAAATTTCCTTCCCAAACTGTATTCCCTACTCACTGTGTCTCTCCAGCTCTTGTGAGCATAATCCTGGAGAACCAGCCCTTAGGAGCTAACAAATGGTACCAGAGCTAGGCACCTACACAAACACAGGGTGGAAATCACTGGTTTAATGGTGGTTCATAAAAGGCTTGGGCTGTACCGTGCACCAAAGTGTAGCTCAGCAGAGTCTTGCTGCTATAGAAAAGGCAATCTGTAAGCCTTGCCTGTAGAAACAGGAGGATGGACTACAAGGTGCATAGGGTCAACATTTTAAATCCTCCCAACACTGATGCAACCTCAGATGCTTTACCCTGGATAGTTTAATGCAGGCCTTTAAAAAGGTTAGAAGAAATGGGGAGAATCCAAGTGGGAGGAAAAGGGACTATCAAAAATTTTAAAAAGTTTGTTTTGTCAGACATTGAATCACCAGGTTTACTTAGTCTTAAAAGAGAAGAACATTGGGAACAGGTTAACAAGTACACAGAGCTGGCTTTAGTATGGAAGGTAGGAAATTTGTCCTACATGCCCATGGCAAATAGAATGGCAAAAAAATGGCATTAATTGGCCCAAGAACTGATAAATATTAAGAAAACCTTTCTAATGTTGAAGACACTGGACTAGATTGGCAATAGATGTCACAGTGTTTTGAGCATTGATATCCTGAAAGATCTCTTAGATAAGCTTCTCTTAGGTATAGGATAGAATGTGGATCTATTCTGGGACAGCAAGGATGGATGAGACAAGCTCCAGTGAGGTCAACTATGCCCACAATTCTGCACTTGGATGGAAAACTTGCTGCTGGGGCAGGAGGCCTCTCCCATTCTGTCTGAGGCTGCACCTCCCACATACACCACGTGCATTTCTCCAGGTAACCTGCTGAAAACCTTTAACAGGCTGAATCCAGAGTTAAAAAAAAAAAAAAAAAAAAAAAAAAAAAAAAAAAAAAAAAAAAAAAAGGAACAGTTCTGTTTAAAATCAGTGCTTCAAAGAAAAAATAGCTCACAGGTATTCTCTGTCATCCTTCTCCTAGAATAACCAAAGCCAAATTTATGAAGTCAGGTTGGAAAGAAACATCAAAGGCCATTGGTAACTTTGACAATACCTGCCAAAGAACACACTTGTGCAATTTCCATACCAGGTCTATGCCTTTGAAACTTGGAGGAAGAGAATCAGGAAATCATTAAGTCCAAAGCAGAAATGACCCATATTGGCACAGCCTCTTCTACCACAAATATGAAGCTTGAAGCAGATAATTAAAATCAGGCAATAGGTTTTTTCTGTTCAGAAAACTACTTACAACATCTCACACAGAGGTTATCTGCAAAGCTCCAGTGAGATATACTAGTACCATGATATAGTGTTTGAATTTTGGCAGGATTTGTCAGACATTTAGTCAACCCACAAGTTCACACAGTGCTGGAAAGACAGCCTGTGTGGGGTTCATGGTAGCAGTCACACAGCTCTTCTGCCTGCACCTCCACCACATCCAGTTCCCAGCTCCAAAGGCATTTATAACATTTTCATAAGCAAAAAATATTTCTTCCTTGAAGAGTTAAAAAAAAAAAAAAGAAAAGAAAACCAAAAACAACCCCACATGAAATCACATAAAATCTTCTACCTAACACTTTTCCACTGATACTTCCAACTTTGCTATACATAACTGGAAAAAATCTAATTTTCATTTTTCTAAGGATATACAAATCCAGGCCTGAATTTGCTACTATCAAGATGAAAACAAGGAAAAAATAAATAAAAAGTGGAAAAAAAATGTGCTTCTCACACAGATCATTCTCCAATAGTCTTCCTTCAGGTAAACACGTTTTTCCTAGGGCCAAGTACTCTCATATTCTTTCATTTGCCAAGTCAGTTAGGCACACTAAATGATTACAAAACACACTTAACAAATAAGATAATACAAATACTAGCCCCATCTTTTCTGTTTTGTATTTTGCACTTAGTGCAGGCCTCCTCACTTTCCTGAAAAACATTCACAACTTTATTTCCTGGGTGTTCAACTGCTTTTCAACTGACACAAGTGCCACTGAAAAATGGGAAATAAATTCTCCAACCAATTTGCTGCCTTAGAAAGCCAATATTTATTAGTGGTGTTAGATGCATGGGGTTTTCTCCTCAAAAGATGCTTGAGCAGCAACCTAACAGGCCAGGTTATGTTCATGAAACTAATACATACCATCACATTTCTATTCATTACATGTCCTGAATATATGTATGTGAACTTATGGGGTAAGGGGTCTTTTAAGGGTCATGGGTGGTCATTTGGTGGTCAAAATTCTCTATTATGGCTGCAGATCTTCTGATTTATCTTCTTTTTTTTGAGAGTTCCTCAAATATGTGGTCAGGCTATGATGCCCTTCTCTTACCATTCTTTATCTTTGTAAATGGGCAACAAATGGATTTCTTGGCTAGAAATAGAAAGTTACTATGCTATGGACTTGGAGATCCTTCCCATTAGGTCTGATTATGCCTCATCCTATTTCCTAACTTAGGTCAAAATTATTTCTCAGTAAGAAAGCCCCACTGTGAAATACTCCTTTAGTTCCTCTCTCAGACCCTATATTTCCTTAAGCATACATTGTACACATGCAGGAAAAAAACCACAATCATTTTCTTGCTTTCTGGTTTTAAACAATTAATTGAATTTACATTCAAATAACTTCAAAGCTTCAAAAGTACATGCACAGAAGGCTGAACAAGCAGTTAAGATCCTGAAGGAAAGACTTACAAGAGCAGAAACCACAGATGTTTAGCTTGTTCCCTCAAGTATTTCAGTGTCTAAATGGGGAGAAATTCATTCTGCATTCAGTGTTTGACAAGAGGGGCAGTGAGAAATAAGAGGAAAAGTATGCCTGTGAATACCTTCAATAAAAGTTTTTTGGTATGGCCTGTTCAACACAATTGTTTCAAAATCCACATAGCACTACAAACATTTGTCAGACTCTCCTCTATCTGGGGTCTAATTTGTGATTCCAAATAAATTTTTTTTAACTTTCTAGCTTTGCTATTTGTACTGACTCCATAATTTTATTTCTGTGTTTATTAAAACAATGCAAGGAAGTGATTAATTTCAGGTTTATTAGGCATTTTTACTGTTGTTTCCCGGGGTATATTTCAACACTTGCAATACCTCATGTAGAAGCAAAGCAAGATGCCTAGATAGGTGGCTAAGGTGTTTTAAAAGGATGGCAACCAGAACGTGATTGAGAAGGATAACGTATTGTTTTATATGAGACAACAATCTCAATATGTGCCTTTTCTGGTTTTTATTCTAGTCACAGTGGGACATGTTCATAATCCTTTCCTCAAGTGTTTACAACTTGGATTGAAAACAGAATTTTTTTCCCCAAATGTTGGTAAAAAGTTTCCCAGCATCACAGCAAGTAAACTTAAAAGGGGCCTATTGATAATGTCCTTTCAACAGAAGCAGGCAGGTGAATATGGTGCACTGTAATCCAAACTGTTGTATTAACACAATTTTTCCAAGTCTTAGTCCTTTTGCTGAAGCCATATTACATAAAGCTCTGAGGCATGTGCTTAACTTAAGCACATGGCCAGTGATTATTTTCCTGGACTCACATAAGTACTGTCCAACCTATATTTTATTTCTGAGGGGTGGAAGACGCTTGAAATTTGTACTGATTAGACAGAGCCGTTGTGAAAATGTGCAGCTCCCACAGTGCTCATCCTGGCAGTCCAAGAGGACTGGGAGTTTTGTGCTGACCCTCAGTCTTTTCCACACAGGGGAAAACATTGCTTTTCCCTGGTTGCAGTGCTGAGGATTTCTCGACAAGAAGAGCCCTGCAGGCTATGTGTGTATTAGCAGACCTGAGATAGCTTCCCAATTCCCAAGACTGTTCTCACAGCCTGCATATATACTGCTGTATGTGTACAGACCCTCTGTATCTCCCAGGGGAGAGCTAAGGCTTATCCCAAGCAGAAATCAGTCTGGACTAGACAGGCTAGAAGACATGTGGGATCTGAAAAGGCAAATTTACGTGCAGCAGATTTCTTCTCCATTGGCATTTTACAGTTTTTTTCTCAAAAATTGATGCCTGTGTACACTTGTTCTGTAGAGCTCCTAAACCCACATGGGTCGCATCTAAAGGAAATCTCCAAACCTTAAAAACTACATATCTAGTTTCTGTAGTTCCCAATGGAAAAAGCTGTTCTTGAAGAAGGGTGGTGTTTCCCACCTTTACAGCTATTCCATGTAAAGGAATAATGTAGTCTTTAGTGGAAAAGAATGAGGGGGGAAAAAATTAGCAAAAATGGCAAGAGCAGCCTAGACGGGACTATCAGATTTTCACAAATGTACCTTTTATGTCCAACAAGATCCATATTTTGCCATCCTGTCACTGATCTCTGTGCCTCGCTGCACTTTCAGGCAGTGGGTCAGACCAGCACATCAGCCTACAGTGGGGTGAGAGCCCATCACCCTGGCACTCCCAGGGTGTCTGCAGCAGCCAGGCAGGACCCCTGAGCTCACTCCTGAGCCCTGGTCCCCCACAGAGGCACAGGGCTTGCTGCCAGCAGGCTGCAAGGCCAGCAACAGTCAGATTTTTCATTTAAATTTTGGCACCATCTGAAGTAATTTCTGTTACTTCCCAGGACTGTTGCCATTGTAATAAAAAAGAGTAAATTTGCTGCTGAGTTACTTACTGCCCAGAAAATCCAGCTGAAACCTGCTACTGCCAAATCTGAGGATTCGATATAGGGCCAGGGACTTTAAATAGCTTCTGCTACTGAGGATTTTCTGCTGTCTATGCTGTCTAAAAAAAAAAGTCCTTAAAAAAAAAGGATTGATAAAACCTCAGTTTGAGGGATTGGACATGGACTGTTAGAAACTGAAAATTGCCACTTCTGTTGTGGTTACTCCCTACCCAGGTTTTTTGACTTCATGAACCATCTGGGTTTTTTAAGTCTAGATTTGGTTGCCCAGGGTCCAGGATAAAAAGCACAAAACCAAACAAAACCCCTAATGCTGATTTCTTAAATGAAGGGAGGAAAAGCCCTGTTTATGCAGGTTAGCTGCCTTTTCTGTATACCACAACTACTAAGGGTGCTCATCATCACTGTCCTTACTCTGCTCCTGCATCTAAGTATCATCTTTAATTGCAGTATGAAGTCTTTTAACTACAGGATCCAATTCTGGCATGCCACATTTCCTGAAGGACAGCCCAAGTTGCCAAAAGAAAACCTGTCACTATCCCTCTCTCTCTTATCTTTCTTCCATATTTGTCCCATACACCTCTGTAAAAAGATAGTGCAAGACTACCCAAAGTGAAAAGTAGCCTTTATTTTTTCCAGGGTTTTATTCTTCTTTCTTTTTTTTTTTTTTTAATCTCATCTGCCATGTAGATAGGCACAGTGACTGCAACAGTGCACTGGAATCTGTGAGCCAGCCAGGAAACTGCTCACTGAGATCAGGCTCAGACACTGAGGATGCTCTGGCAGATACTCAATGTGAATTCTCCTGCACAGTACAGTCTGTGAATTTATGATGCACTCTGCTGGGTAGCTATAACCTTAGCAACAGCAGCCACTGTACAATGAGCAGGAGCTGGTTGCTGCTGACTTTGAAGGAGCCCTCCCTTATGGGCAATTTGTGCAGAAAATGACAGGAATTGTAATGATTTCATCTGAAACCATAGTAAAGACTGCAGTATTGTCTCATCAAAATCAGTAATTTTAGCAATGCAATGAACTGGCAAATCAAGAGCTACCCAGCTTTATAATCAGATGCTGCTTGGAAACTTCTCTCTTCTCTTCTCTTCTCTTCTCTTCTCTTCTCTTCTCTTCTCTTCTCTTCTCTTCTCTT